>LNAC01000518.1:98844-155366 GCA_002007465.1 Ailurus styani
CCGCTCTCTCTCTTCTTCTTCTTCTGGGATCCCAATTATTCTAATATTGTTTTGTCTTATGGTATCACTTATGTCTCGAATTCTCCCCCCATGGTCCAGTAGTTGTTTGTCTCTCGTTTCCTCCTCTTCTTTATTCTCTGACATTTTGTCTTCTAAATCACTATTTCTGTCTTCTGCCTCATTTATCCTAGCAGTAAGAGCCTGCATTTTTAATTGCACCTTATTAATAGCTTTTTTGATTTCAACTGGTTAGATTTTAGTTCTTTTATTTCTCCAGAAAGGGTTTTTATTTCTCTAGAGAGGGGCTTCTCCATTATCTTCCATGGTTTTTTCAACCCCATCCAGCACCTTGATAATCGTCATTCTGAACTCTAGTTCTGTCATATTACTAATGTCCGCATTGATTAGGTCCCTAGCCATCATTACTGTCTCTTGTTCTTTTTTTTGTGTTGATTTTTTCCACTTTGTCATTTTATGCAGATAAAAATAGATGGATGAGAGAACAAAATACTAAAGGATAGCAATGACCCCAGAGAAATATATACTAACCTACTCAGAAGAGACCTGGAACTGGGGAGAAAAGAAAGAGGGAAAAAAACCAAAAAACAAAAAAACGAAATCATAGAAACAAAAACAAAACAAAACAAAAATAAATAAAACAAAACCCTATATCTATATTATCTATTTCTGTTTCTATATCTATGTCTGTCTCTGACTCTATCTCTATATCTATCTCTATCTCTATATCTATCTCTGTCCATATCTATATATATATTAGACTGGTGAATTGAACAGACCCTATATGTATACAAAAAATAAGGTTAAATGCAATGAAGGGATAAAATATGATTATAACAATGAAAATTTAAAAAGATTAAAAAGTGTTGATAGGATATAATAGTTAAAACGTTAAAATAGGAAAAAGGAAAAAGTTTTTTAAAAAGTAAGAAAAAAATTCAAAGAATTTAACTTTGAACGACTAAAGAATCATAGGGAAAAAGCCATTAATTCTCTGCGTTGCTTTCCCCTAGCTCCAAAGTTCCACAATTCTCAGCAATCTCGAACTTGACTTTTGCTGGATGTTATTTTCTGGTCTTCTGGGGGAGGGGTCTGTTGCTGTGATTCTCAAGTGTCTCTGCCTGAGGTGGAATCGCACTGCCCTTGCCAGGGGCCAAGCTAAGTCATCAGCTTGGGTTCGCTCTTGGGAGCTTTTGTTCCCTGAACACTTTCTGTACGGCTTTGGAGGATGGGACTGAAAATGGTGGCTCCCAGTCTCCAACCCAGAGGAGCTGAGTGCACGTGGCCTCAGTCCTCAGTGTGCCTCAGAGAAAAGCAGTCCGTCCTTCCTGTCTTCTGGTCTCTGGCCGCTCTCGAAGCTCACCCAGCCTGTGACCGAGCATTTCTATCTCCGGCACGTGGCCCAGTTTAGAATCTCTGAACCCAGCAGATTCCTGCAGCCGCTCCCATGCCAGTACTCCCGGAGGAGGAAGGAGGGGTTTCTCCGTGTCTGCCACCAGTGGGGTCCCCACTCACAGAGCAGTGGCCTGACTGTGCCTTGCATCATGGCCCAAGGTAACAACATGCTGAGAGACACCTTCTCAGCTCAGCTCCATCTCTCCCGCCAGCTTCTTTCTGATACCTGGGAGCTCGGTTGCGCTCAGACACCCCTGGTCTTTTTGTGTCCCTATGAGTCCTGAGACCACACTGTCCCCGAGAGGGCTTCACCCCCCGCTTGGCCTCCGGGGAGATGTCCCTCAGTGGAGCAGACTTCTAACAGTTTCGAGTTTGTGCTCCGCTGCTCTCTCACTTGCCGGCAGTCGGCCCCTCCTCCCAGGGTCTATCTTCCCTTTGCTTCTGATTCACTTCTCTGTACATCCTACCTTCCGGAAAGTGGTCTATTTTCTGTTCCTAGAATTGCTGCTCTTCTTCTCTTCGATCTCCTGTAGAATTTGTAGGTGTTCAGAATAGTTTGATAGCTATCTGGGTGAATTTCTGGGATCTGATGATAATCGGTCTCCTACTCCTCCGCCATCTTGCCACTTCTATAAAGCAACTATTAACAGACATAAAAGAAGAAATTGACAGTAATAAAATAATAATAGGGGAATTTAACAACCCATTTACATCAATGGATAGGTCATCCAGACAGAAAATCAATAAGGAAACAGTGGTTTTGAATGACACATTGGACCAGATCGTCCTAACACATATGTCCAGAACATACCTTCCAAAAACAGCAGAATATACATTCTTTTCAAGTGCACATAAAACATTCTCTAGATTGGATCAATGTTAGGCCACAAATAAAGTCCAATAAATTCAAAAAGATTCAAAACATATCATGCATCTTTTCAACAACAACTGTACAAAACTAGAAATCGATCACATCACAAGAAAAACTCTAGAAAGAACATAAAAACAGGGAGGCTAAGTAACATGCTAGCAAATAATGAATGGGTCAACCTAGACAGTAAAGAGGAAATCAAAAAAACACATGGGATAAATGAAAATTAAAACACAGTGGTCCAAAACCTTCAGGATGCAGCAAAGCTATTCTAAAAGAGATTATAACAATACAAGTCTAACCTGAGAAACAAGAAAAATCTCGAATATGCAATTTATTAGCCATTTTTATGTCTTCTTTGGAGAAGTGTCTGTTCATGTCTTCTGCCCATTTTTTTGACATGATTATTTGATTTTTGTGTGTTGAGTTTGAGGACTTCTTTATAGATCTTGGTTCATCATCACTAGCCATCAGGGAAATTCAAAACAAATCCACATGGAGATACCAACTTACACCAATTAGAATGGCTAAAATTAACAGGATGGGAAACAACAAGTGTTGGAGAAGATGTGGAGAAAGGGGAACCCTCTTACACTGTGGGTGGGAATGCAAGTTGGTGCAGCCACTTTGGAAAACAGTGTGGAGAGTCCTCAAAAAATTAAAAATAGAGCTACCCTATGACCCTGCAATTGCACTACTGGGTATTTACCCCAAAGATACAGATGTAGTGAAAAGAAGGGCCATATGTACCCCAATGTTCATAGCAGCAATGTTCACTATTACCAAACTGTGGAAAGAGTCAAGATGCCCTTCAACAGATGAATGGATAAAGAAGATGTGGTCCATATATACAATGGAATATCACTCAGACATCAGAAAGGATGAATACCCAACTTTTGTGTCAACATGGACGGGACTGGAGGAGATTATGCTGAGTGAAATAAGTCAAGCAGAGAGAGTCAATTATCATATGGTTTCACTTACTTGCAGAGTAACATGGAGGACATTAGGAGAAGGGAATGAAAAGTGAATTGGGGGAAATCAGAGGGGGAGACGAAAGATGAGAGACTGTGGACACTGAGAAACAAACTGAGGGTTTTTAAAGGGAGGGGGTTGAGGAGATAGGTGAACCTGGTGGTGTATATTAAGGAGGATTGCATGGAGCACTGGTGGTGTATAAACAATAAATCTTAGAACACTGAAAAAATAAGATAAAATCTTTAAAAAAAGAAAAAAAGGAAAAACCTTTAGCAAGACTCATCAAAAAAAAAAACAGAGAGAGAGAGTGGACTCAAATAAAGAAAATCAAAAATGAAGGAGGAGAAATAACAACTGACACCACAGAATTAGGATTATAAAAGGATATTATGAAAAATTATATCCCAAAAAATTGGACAAGCTAGTAGAAATGGATAAATTCCTAGAACATATAAATTACCAAAACTGAAACAGGAAGAAATAGAAAATTTGAACAGACTGATAACCAGTAAAGAAACTGAGTCAGTAATCAAAAAACTCCCAACAAACAAAAGTCCAGGTCTAGATGGGTTCAGAGGTAAAGTCTACCAAACATTTAAAGAGTTAATACCGATTCTTCTCAAACTATTCCAAAAAATAGAAAAGGAAAGAAATCTTCCAAATTCATTACATGAGGCCAGCACTACTCCAATACAAAAATAAGATAGACTCTAGCAAACAAAAGAACTATAGGCCAATATTTCTCACAAACATAGATGAAAAAGCCCTCAATAAAATATTAGCAAACTGAATCCAACAATATATTTTAAAAAATAATTCACCAAGATCAAGTGGAATTTATTCCAGAGATGCAAGAGTAGATCAATATTTGCAAGTCAATCAACATGGTACATCACATTAAAAGAGAAAGATAAAAACCATATGATCGGGCGCCTGGGTGGCTCAGTGGGTTAAAGCCTCTGCTTTCGGCTCAGGTCATGATCTCAGGGTCCTGGGATCGAGGCCCGCATTGGGCTTCCTGCTCAGCGAGGAGCCTGCTTCCACCTCTCTCTCTCTCTGCCTGCCTCTCTGCCTCCTTGTGATCTCTCTCTCTCTGTCAAATAAATAAATAAAATCTTTTTAAAAAATAATAAAATAAAAAATAAATAAAAAATAAAAACCATATGATCATCTTAATAGATGAAAAAAGCATTTGACAAAGTACAATATCCATTCATGACTAAAACCCTCAACAAAATATGTTTAGAGGGAACATACTTCAACATAATAAAGGAAATATATGACAAACCCAAACCTAAAAAGCATATTCAATGGTGAAAAACTGAGAGCCTTTCCCTTAAGATCAGGAACAAGACAAGGATGTCCACTCTCACCACTGTTATTCAGTATACTACTAAAAGTCCTAGTCACTGAAATCAAACACAGAAAAGAAATAAAAGGCATCCAAATTGGTAAGTAAGAAGTAAAACTTTCACTATTTTTAAAGACATGATTCTATATAGAAAACCCTAAAAACCCCACCAAAAAACTACTAGAACTGATAAATGAATTCAGTAGCATTGCAGGATATAAAATTAACATACAAAAACCTGTTGCAATTCTATATTCTAATAATGAAGTAGCAGAAAGAGAAATTAGAAAAATGATTCCATTTACATTTACACCAGAAATAACAAAATACCTAGGAACAAACAACCAAGGAAATGAAAACCTGTACTCTGAAACTATAAAACATTAATGAAAGAAATTGAAGACAACACAAACAAATAGAAAGATATTTCAGGTTCATGGCCTGGAAGAAGATATATGGTTAAAATATCCATACTACCCAAAGCAATCTACAGATTCAATGCAATCAAAATACCACATTTTTTACAGAACTAGAAAGAATAATCCTAAAATTTATATGAAACCACCAAAGACCACAAATAGCAGAGCAATTTTGAAAAAGAAAAATGAAGCTAGATGTAACACAATCCCAGTTTTTAAGATATACTAAAAAGCTACAGTAATCAAAACAGTACGGTACTGACACAAAAATAGACATATAGATCAATGGAACAGAATAAAGAATTCAGAAATAAACCCACACTTATATGGTTAATTAATCTAAAACATAGGAGATAGAAATAGACAATGGGAAAAGATAGCCTCTTCAATAAATGGCATTAGAAAACCGGATAGCTACCTGAAAGAAAATAAAACTGGACCACCTTCCTACAACATCCATAAAAATAAACTCAAAATGGGTTAAAACCCAAATGTGATACCCAAAACCATAAAACTCCCCAAAGAAAATAATAGGCAGTAATTTCTTTGAAATTGGCTGTAGAAACATTTCTGTAGATATGTCTCCTGCTCAAGGGAAACAAAAGCAAAATTAAACCTTTGGAACTATTAGAACTACACCAAAATAAAAGTTTTTTATTGAGCGAAAGAAATCAACAAAACAAAAGGAAAAGGATATTCGCAAATGATATATCTGATAATACCTAAAATATATAAATAACTTATACAACTCAACACCAATAAAACAAATAATCTGACTTAAAAATGGGCAGAGGACCTGAAGAGACATTTTTCTAAAGACATACAGATGGCGAACAGACACATAAAAAGATGCTCAACATCACTAATCATCAGAGTAATGCATGTTCAAACCACAATGAGGTATCACTTTATACTTCTAGAATGGCTAAAATCAAAAACACAGGAAATAACTAGTGTTGGTAATGATGTGGCAAACAAAGGAACATTTGTGCACTATTGGTGGTAATGCAAATTGGTGCAGCCACTGTGGAAAACAAGGGGTCCCATAAAAAATTAAAAGTATAATCACCATATGATTCAATAATTCCACTACTGGGTATTTACCCAATGAAAATGAAAATATTAATTTAAGAAGATCTGGGCACACACATGTTTATTGCAGCATTATTTAAAATTCCCAAGATATGGAAGCAACCCGTGTTCATCCATAGATGAATGGATGAAGAAGATGTGATACATATATATATATATATATACATACATACATATATATATATGATAGGATATTATTCAGCCATAAAAAAGAATGAGATCTTGCATTTTGCAACAACATGGATGGACCTAGAGGTAATTATGCTAAGTGAAATAAGTCAGAGAAAGACAAATACTATATGATTTCATTCACATGTGAAATTTAAGAAACAAAACAAAGAAACAATGGATAAACAAAAAACCATACTGTCCATGTAAAAGCAAAAAACAAATTTGAGACAATTGGGAACATTTATAAACTTACAAAATATTTGATTAGAGAAAGGACATATTTTAATTTTATTCCATTAGGATAGAATCCAAATTGTCTTTAAGTGAATATGTGGGATTTTGTATTTCTCTAAACTCTCCCTTGTAGAGTTTTGGAAATTTTGAGCACAAAATTTCAATATAAATAGTACACTGAGTTTAATGTTTCCATGCAATGCTTCAAAATAATTAAACATTACAGATAGGAATGAGGGAAAAAAAAAAAACCCATACACTTACTAAAGAGAATAAACTGGTGGTTGCCAGAGGGGACATGGATAGAGGGATGGATGAAATAGATAAAGGGGATTAAGAATACACTAATCTTGAAGGGTACTGAAAAATGTATAGAATTGTTGAATCATTATATTGTACACCTAAAACTAATATAAGACTGTATTTAATTATACTTGAATAAAAAGAGATTAAACACAAGTAATACTAATCAATTTGCATTATAATTAACTTCAAGATATATATACATATATACACTATTTTTAAGATATATATACATAACTATACATTCCTACACAGTAAAGAAGTTAAAAAGGTAATTATTCCCATTGTAGGGTAATGGAGTTCTCTATACTAGAGTTCTTTAAAGTACAGAGCTTGCTCATGCATTAAAATATTATATCTATAAAGTAATTTGCAAGTCTTTCAGGAATTGATCTCATATAAATTATAATGTACCTCCATTTAAATAGATTACTATAGAGAACAGTGCCTTTTAATCAGGAAAAGAGCCCTGAAGTAGGTGAGTTTTAGGTGAATTTTAAAGGATGTGAAGGTTAGGGAATGGTAGATAAGGACTTAGGTAAGTTATTCCAGGTGAAGAAAATACGTTTTGTGGCAAGGCTGAAAGACAAATGAATTCAAAGAAGATGGAAAGTGAGGAAACAGCAGAGAGCCAGCCTTGAAGGTCGTTAATAAAAAATGTTTTTGAAAATAAATTAGCTTTTAAAACCAGTGAACGCTACTCAGGGAAGCTATAGATCTGAGTAAGTATGGGTACAGGGTAGAGTCATTGGGTCAATAAGTGAAGACTCATTGACAATAAGTCATTACCATAAGTTGGCCCCGTTTGGGAATTCTCCACAGCTGGATCATCCTCCCCATGCCCCAAATTCAAAATAGGTAAAAGACTTAAATGTAAGATGTGAAATTGTAAAATTCCTAGAATAGAACATGAGAGTAAGGAAATTGACATCAGTCTTGGTGATGTTTGGGGTTTTTTTGTTTTATTTTTTTGGATATGACACCAAAAGCTAAAGCAACAAAAGCAAAAATAAACAAGTGGAATTACATCAAACTAGAAAACTTCTGCACAGCAGAGGTAATATCAAAAACTTGATATTTAATAAATAAATAAAAATATTTTAAAATTAAAAGGCAACCTACAGAATGCGAGAGAATAAGGGGCTAATACCCAAAATATATATAAGGAACTCATACAACTCCACAGCAAAAATCAAAACAAAGGAGCAAAAGCTTGATTAAAAACTGAATAAACATTTTTCCAAGGGGTGCCTGGGTGGCTCAGTTCGTTAAGCGACTGCCTTCGGCTCAGGTCATGATCCCGGAGTCCCGGGATAGAGTCCCACATTGGGCTCCCAGCTCCACAAGGAGTCTGCTTCTCCCTCTGACCTCCCCTCTCATGCTCTCTCTCACTCTCTCTCTCTCTCAAATAAATAAATAAAATCTTAAAAAAAAAACTGAATAAACATTTTTCCAAAGACATACAAGTGGCTAACAGGTACATGAAAATGTGCCCAACATCTTCACAGAAACACAAATCAAAACCACAATGAGATACTGCCTCAGAGCTGTTAGAACTGTCTTCGAAAGGACAACTGATAACAAGTGTTGGTGAGAATATAGAGAAAAGGGGACCCTTGTACATTGTTGGCAAGAATGTAAATGGGTATCACAAGTATGAAAAACAGTATGGAGGTTCTTCGAAAAATTAAAAATAGAACTACCATATGGTCCAGCAATCTCCCTTCTGGGTGTAATCTGAAGGAAACAAAATCACTATCTGGAAAAGATACACATGTTCATTGCACCATAATTCACAGTAGCTAAGACATGGAAATAACCTAAATATCCATTGAGAGATGAATAAGTGGATAAAATGTGGTATTCAAATTTATGTATACACACACAATAGAATATTATTCATCCATTTTTAAAAAAAGGAAATCCTGCCATTTGCAACAACATGAGTGGAACTTGCAAACAGTGTGCTAGGTGAAATAAGTCAGAGAAAGATAAATACTGTATGATCTCACTTGTATATGGAATCTAAAAAAAACCAAGTTCATAGAACAGATTGGTGGTTAGAGGTACAGGGTGGGGGGTAGGAAGTGGGTGAAAGTAGTCAAAAGGTACAAATGTTCAGTTATAAGACAAATAACTTCTGGGGATGTAATGTACTGCCTGGAGACTATAGTTGTGTATTTGAAAGTTGCTAAGAGAGAAGATCTTAAGAGTCGCATCCCAAGAAGAAAAGAAATTGTGACTATGTGAGATGGTGGATGTTAAGTAAACGTATATGGTTATCATTTTGTAATTTACACATATTTCAAATTGTTATATTGAACACCTTACATTAATACAATATAATATTTTATTTATATCTTAATAAAAAGGCTGGGGGGATGTTCACCCCACTTAGAGAATTCTCCACAGCTAGGTCTTCCTCCCCCAGCACACCCCACACACATACATCCTCCCGAGGCAGAGGGAGAGAAGGAATAGTTCCAGCAGCTACAAAGGATAAATAATAGTTATACTAGGTTGAATCAGAGAGAGTATTTTTCTACTAAACATCAAGACTTCCTTCTGCCTGTTTTCAGGAGGTCAGCTCTGGGGAAGTTAGCCATGCATCTGTATTCAATGAAGGTCTTGGAGGAGACCCAAATCACCACATTCGGAAGAGTTCCAGGAACCCTGGGAGGCTGTATGTTCCAAACAGAGAGAAAGAACACAGAAAGCAAGGCTTGAAGCGGAGCCCAGAAAAGATTCTAGTAACAGGAAGCGTGAGAGTGGAAAATGAACATTTTAAACTAAAGTTGCTCAGAAATTCTCAGAACCAATAGTCTAATACTTAATGTTTGAAATATGCTTTTTTACAACATTCCTTTTTGTCCACTAAACTTCTTAATACGACTTTGAACAAGCCTGTTGACAGAGAAGAGCCTGAAGAAGAGAACACTGGCTGATTCAGGATAATAAATATTCCCATGTGCACATATACCAAAGTGGGATATTCATAAGAAACATACTAGTGACTAGAGGTTGCTTTCTTAGAACATATTTCACTTTTTAGTTTCACAACTATACTATGCAGTGTTATGGGGTATCATTATCTTTCAACACATGGAGAAATGTAATATTAAGTGAAATCTAAGAATTTGGGCAAGTACATCTTAGAAAATTCATTTTTAAGACTAAGTCCACCAGGGGCACCTGGCTGGCTCAGTCAGTGGAGCATGCGACTCTTGATCATGAAAAAAAGTAAGTCCGCCAAAAAAAATTCTGTCACACACTACAACATGGACAAATCTTAAGGACATTATGTTGAATCAAATAAGCCAGTTACAAAAAGACAAACATTCTATGACTCCAATCACGTAAATTATCTAGAATAGTCAAGTTTATGGAAACAGAAAGTCAGAGGGTAGCCAGGAGCTAGAAAGAAGTATATGAGAAATTGTCGTTTAATAGATACAGAGTTTCAGTTTTCCAAAATGAAAAAGGTTTGGAATTGGTTGCACAACGATGGGAATATATTTTACAATACTGAACCATACACTTAAAAATATTTAAGATGGTACATTTTATGTTATGCATGTTTTACCACAGTTTAAAATATTTTAAACTAAGAGGGAAAAAGTCAATCCACCAAGTACCCAGGCTTTCTGAGAAGTCACAGAAGGACTGAACAAACTTTAAAAGTAAATACAATGTAACATTTTTAAGTATGCAGTTGGAAGAAAGAATGAAGTAAATGAGCTCACTGAGTCTCAGCACAGGCTCATCATTATTAGATCCTTTACATATGTTCTATTAAACACTTACAATAATCCTGAAAGTAGATATTCTGGTCCAGATGTTGATATGCTAGTCCTGAAAAAAAATTGGGGTTTAGAAAGGAAAAATACCTTGCGTAAGTTTTAAACAGCCTCAGGGAATGGGGCTACCACCATTTGACTTGCTTTACTGGAAAATAAAAGGGTCATTACAATGAAAGTTTAGAGAATTAAGGGAAGAATTAGTTTTCTACCCTCCCTACTCTCTTTTCACTTTTCTTTCTCATTTACTGAATCCTGAGAAGAAATTTACAACTAACATTGATGGAGGAAATTGCAAAGGAAAAGCTTTGAGAATTTCTTAACTTAATTAGCATAAAATATTAGAACTGGAAGTAGTACCAAGTTACCTGAAAGAAAACAGTGCCCAGGAAAGGATCTCACAAGCCTGGTCATATATACAATGAGCCTCCAAGGGGGAAACAAAATATGGTTGGGAGCCATTCACATTTATCATATGTTTAAGTTTCTCTTGCTATAAAGTGTGTCAGTCAGAAGACCAGATAAAATTGAACTTCCACCACTTAATAAATACTTTCTGTAAAATATAACCCAGGAATCTGTATCAGTCAGGGTCATGTCAGGAAACAGCACACACAAACTCAGCAATCTGAAGAAAGTTTAATAAGGGGCTAGTCATGAAGGTGTGGGCAGTGTACAAGGAAACCACAAGGGATAGTGCAGGACCTTGGGGCTAGTGACTTCAGGGCTTACCCATCCCAATGCCAGCATGGACAAAGAGAGTGAGCTATTTCTGAAACACAGAGAGAGTGAGCTGCATGGCTGATGCTGTCTTTTTTTTTTTTTTTTTAAGATTTTATTTATTTATTTAACAGAGAGAGAGAGATCACAAGTAGGCAGAGAGGCAGAGAGAGAGGGGGAAGCATGCTCCCTGCCGAGAAGAGAGCCCGATGCGGGGCTCGAACCCAGGACCCTGAGATCATGACCTGAGCCAAAGGCAGAGGCTTTAACCCACTGAGCCACCCAGGCGCCCTGATACTGTCTTTTTGGAACAGGATGCAACCAGCTTGCGTGACCCAGCCAGAAGAAAGTTCAGAAATTAAATATCCCCAACCCCACTCTCCTCTATTTCTCTTTCTGCTCTCCTGTCAATGCTCCCCTATAGGCCACACCTTCTCTTAAGCCTTTTAAGGCACAGAGTAAAGTGGGAAATAATGGAGAGTGCATTTGGAGGGGCAAACAAAAGGTATCCAGCAGACACTGACTAACATTTTATAGGTCATGTGTGAAAATAAGTTTAGGGAAGACCTAACAACAAGAGCAAGTCCCCTGGGGTTTTTGTTTTTTAATAAGATATATTAGAAACCTTACTACTAAGCCTGAGAGATGTTGTGTTAGTCAGGTTTTGCTGTAACAATGCAGCATCACAATCAACGCCAAAATCTCAGTGGCCTACAATAATCAACATTTATATTTTACTCTCAGGTCTACAAGTCAGTTCTGGTTCAATTACATTTTGCTAAGTTAGCTGGACATGGCTCCAGGCTAAGGGTTGGGATCCATTGTGCGTCACATCTTCTCCTTCTAGAACTAAGGCCAAAGGGCCAATGATTACATAGAACATGGCAGATGGTAGGAGCACAAAGGCAAAAACAAAAATCATAATATCTCTTCCACTTGCAACTGCCATGTTGTCACTTCCACCAAATTGAATATGCCAATGGAAGTCTTTTGCCCAAGCCCAAGATCAATGGAGTGGGAAAGTCAATGGACAGAGAGAGGTAGAGTGAATGTATTCTAAGCTATAATTAATCTACTACACTTAGTAACACTGCCTGTGAAAATATATGAAAACACAAGGCATTATGCTACAAATAGATTTTTACCTCATTAAATGTTTTTATGCATATACTTTTTTTATTTAAAGCATCCCATGACTGTGATTATGCATTCCTTTCCAATCACATTTACCTTCTATATTATTAAAAGAAACTAAGTAAACACTATTAACAGAAATATCACCCTGAAAGCACATTATATGTACCTTCATATACAGGTATAGGTATAGGCCTCTGCCTAAAGCACCTAAAGAAGACAAAAAGCACTAAAAATTTATATATTATATAGTCTAGAAACTTATAGTCTAGTAACTTATTCAAATTTCAAAGCTACTCATAGCCCTTTCTAAATCATCAGCAGAAATTTTAAAACATATTAAAGCTGATTTTTAAAGATTTATATGTTCAATGTTTCCTTGTTGTCCATCTACAGTTATAATGTTTTTATCCAGTTTTATTGAGACATAATTGACATATAGCATTGTGTAAGTTTAAGGTATACAAATTGTTGAATTGATACACTTATATATCCCTTAGCTAACTAGCTTCATCACATCACATAACTACCATTTCATTTTTGTGGTGAGAAAAATTTAAGATTACTCTCTTAGAAACTTTCAAGTATACAATACAGTATTATTAACCATAATCACAATGCTGTGTATAGAACTTATTCATTTTCTAACCAGAAGTCTGTATTCTTTGTTCAGCATCTCTCTATTTTCCTCATGCCCCTGGTAACCATCATTCTACTCTATGTTTCTGTTAGTTCACTTTTTTAGATTCTGCATGTAAGTGATATCATACTATTTGTCTTTCCTTGTATGACTTATTTCACTTAGCATAACGCTGTCAAGGTCCACTTGTATTGTTGCAAATGGCAGGATTTTCTTCTTTCTCATGGCTTTCTTTCCATATCTTGGTCACTGAGAATAATGCTGCAATAAACATCAACATGCAGACATCTCATCAATATCCTGTTTTCATTTTTGCACCTATATTCATCAGGGATATTGGCCAGTGGTTTTCTTGCAGTCTCTTTATCTGGCTTTGGTATCAGGATAATTCTGGTCTTGTAAAATAATTTTGGAAATTTTTTGGAAGAGTTTGAGAAAGATTGGTGTTAATTCTTTAAATAAATATTTTTTAGAATTTACCAGTGGAACCATCTGGTCCTGGGCTTTTCTTTGTTAAGAAGTTCTTGATTACTGATTAATGCTTCTACTCATTATTGGTCTGTTCATATTTTCTATTTCTTCATGATTCAGTCTTGATAAATTGTATGAATTTATCCGTTCTTCAGGGTTATACAATTGTTGGTACGTAATTCTTTATACAAGTCTCTTATGATTTCTATGTATTTCAGTTGTAATAATTCCTCTTTCGCTTCTGATTTTATTTGAGTCTTCTCTCTTTTTCACTTACCTAGCGAAAGGTTTTCAATTTTGTTCATCTTTTAAAAAACATCTCTTAGTCTTTTTTATTGCTTTCCTGATCTCTATTTCATTTATTTCTGCTCTGATCTTTGTTATTTCCTTCTACCTGCTAACTTTAGGCTTAGTTTGTTCCTCTTTTTCTAGTTCCTTGAGGTGTAAAATTAGGTTATTTCCAAAGACAAAAAGAGAGAATCAGAGCATACTACCACTCAAAATCACCAATTAACAAGGGAAGCAAGTGAAGAAAAAAGAAACAAGGAAAATACAAAAAAAGCTGGAAAATGATTAATAAGATGACATTAATAAGCCCTCACATATCAATAATTTCTCTAATTGTAAAAGATTGAATTCTTCAATCAAAAAACACAGTGTGGCTGGCTGTATTTTAAAAAAGCAAAACCCAACTATATTTTGCCTATAGAAGATTCACTTCAGCTTTAAGGAAAACATGGGCTCAAAGTGAATGAAGGGAAAAAAATATTCTATGAAAGCTGAAACGGAGGAGAACAGGGATAGCTATAACTATATCAAACAAAGAAGACTTTATGCCAAAAATGGTAACAAGAGACAAAGAAGGTCATTATATAAGACAAGTGGGTCTATGTCAACTATACTTCAAAAAAATTAGTTTTTTAAAATTAAAAAAGTTTTCTAAAAAGATAGATGGGTCAACTCATTAAGAAGATAAAATTGTCATAAAAGTATTTGCATCCAACATGGGACCATCTAAATATATTAAGCAAATACTAAGAGGTCTGAAAAGTAAAAAAAGATTATAATACAATAATAGTAGGAGACCAATACCCCACTTTCAGCAATGGACAGATCATTCAGACAGAAAATCAACAAGGAAACATTGGACTTGAACCACACCTTAGACCAAATGGACCTAATGAACCTATAAAGAACTTCCATCCAATAGCCTCAGAATACACATTCTTCTCAAGCACACACAGAACATAGTCTAGGATAGAATATGATAGGCCTTGCATAATAAGTCTTGTCAAATTAAAAAAGACTGAAATTATACAAAGAATCCTTTCCAGGTACAATAGTATGTAACTAGAAATCACAACAATAGGAAAGCTGAAAAATTCACAAATGTGGAAATTAAACAACACACCCACGAACAACCAATGGGTAAAGAAGAAATCAAAAGGGAAATCAAAAATTATCTCAAAATAAATTAAAATAGAGACACAACCTACCAAAACTTATGGGACACAGCAAAAGCAGTTCCAAGAGGGAAGTGAATAGCAATAAATGCCCATATTAAGAACAAAAGAAAGATCTCAAATAAACAACCTAACTTTACACCTCAAGGAACCATGATGTTTACCTTCTAATTTATGCAATATGCATGAAAGAAGGAAAATCACAAAAAAACTTAGAAAGGATTTAAGCAGTTACATAGGTAAACTCACAATCCTGTTTGGGAATTTTTTTCCACCCTGTGACCAACAAAGTGTTGTGCCACCTCTGATTAAATAGCTCTGGTGATATAAGTTCACCGTCTAATGTGGTAGTCTTTTGGACACTCTCTTTGGTGGAATATTATAATCTACCCTTTTTTTTTTTTTTGTAAACTCTACATCCAATGTGGGGCTGAAACTCATGACCCCAAGATCAAGAGTCACAGACCCTACCAATTAAGCCAGGCCCCACTTGTTTTGTTTTTTTAATTGATCCAAAATCTTCCTTTATTCAGCTTCCTCTCTAATTGTCCCTAGTTTTGTTCTTGGAAGTAAAGCAAATGCATTCCCTCTTCCATTAGGATAGCTGCTTAATATTTGGAAACAGCCAGAACATGTGCTATCCTCCTTCCCTGACCCTATCTCCCACTCCACCAGTGCTCTAGTCTCTTCTTAAGACAAGGGCTCTTTCAAAAAGTTCTCCTAGGGGTGCCTGGGTGGCTCAGTCGTTAAGCGTCTGTCTTTGGCTCAGTCATGGTTCCAGGGTCCTGGGATCGAGCCCCGCATGGAGCACCCCATCGAGCACCCCATCAAGCCCCACATCGAGTCCAGTATGGGGCTCCCTGCTTAGCAGGAAGCCTTCTTCTCCCTCTCCCACTCTCCCTGCTTGTGTTCCCTCTCTCACTGTGTCTCTCTCTCTGTCAAATAAATAAAAATCTAAAAAAAGAAAAAAAGTTTTCCTATATATCATTGTCTCCAGAACTCTTCTCACCCCGGTTGCACTCTTAGAGATTCCGATGAGGAAAAAAAGATTCAGGGAGATTTATTTCCAGATTTTAAATATTACATTGATTCACATTCACTATGCCTTCCCCAAACATCCAACCTAAAATAGCTTTCATTATATTCTTGCAGAGTACCTTGCTCTATTCCTTTTAGTACTTATTATATATAATTGATACTTACAAATTTAATCATATATGTCTAAATTACATTTAAATTATTAAATGTTCATTTAATAACTGAATTATACCTATAATAATATCTGCATCTTCCACTGGTCTGTAAGTTCTCTGAGGGCAGGAACTCTACTTATTTTTCTCACCATCTTATTTCTTGCTCTCAGTATAATCCCGACTACATAGCAGATATTAATAAGTATTTATTGATGGATTTTCAGCTGTTGAATAAAATGAAGTTCACATTATGACCATAATTAAAGGAAGCAGAGTGGCATTGTCTTCCTACATAGAAAAAATTTCCTGGAAGAATTTAAGTTGAAGGTGAATTTTGAAGAAAACAAGGGTCCTGGATTGAGGCAAAAGCAGGGAAAAACACACCAGCACATAGCACTTTATCTCGTGTGGTAGATAGAGAATGGTAGCTGTTTACTAAAAATCCATCTCCCCTTCTTCCTGGACACATGGTTAGGCTACATTTCTAAGCCTCCCTTCCCCATAGATAACTCCCTTGCTGGTGACAGTTCTCACCAATGGAACATGAACATAAGTAATGGCTACCCCTTTTGCATTTCTGTGTTAGAGGTGGTTGTGTTTCCTCCTTGCCCTTTTGTCTCTTGCCAGCCTCAACAATGCAGACAACAGCAAGGCCACAAGTGACCTATGTTCCACTTGGGGTGGAGCCACAAGTTGGAAGGAGCCTGGGTCCCTTTTTGATTCCCCAGAGCAGAGCTGTCCCACTCACTAGGACTGTACCTCTTGTATTACCGTGTGAAGAAAGAAACTTCTTTGCTCTTTAAGCTACATTATCATTGGGTTTCTTTTTATAACAACTTATCCTTTGCCCTAAGACATCTGTCATTTAGAAAATACTCAATCATTATTGTTTGAATTCACAGTATAGAGAATGACCTATGTGGCATAGCCTAAAAGAATCTACTCAAAAAGAGAGAAGATGAATGTGCCTCAGACAAGAAGCTAATAGAAAGAGTAGTGAGAAATCACTAATCAATTTTGGAAAGTATTCAGAGTTATTATAAATATATATATGTATATAATATAATATATAAAAATGTATTTATATATAAAATGTATATAAAAATATATTTATATATAAATATATATTATAAATATAAATACATATGATACGTATGTGTAAATAATATAAATAATATTATTAAACTCCTCTGTACCTGCCCCTCAAAATGAATAAATGTCAGCATTTGGGGAACTTATTTCAGATTTTTTTCACTTTTTTAAAGCCATAGTACCTTTTAAAAAATGACCATTCCCTATAATTATCCTCCTTCGAGGAGGTTTTTCAACATTCCTCTCAAAATATGGTACCTACAGCTGAAACCCAAATAAGGACTACTCATGAGAGTACAGAGCTTATTATACTCTGGGATCTGAACAGTAAAGTTCTAATAATAGAGCCCAAGATTGCATTACTTACTTAACAACTGCTTAAAACTATTTGCTTATGTTAAACTTGAAATTTACTAAAACTGCCTAGCCATCTTTCACATCCACTCCTACCACCAGTTCTCCCCTTTCCATGCTAATTAAACTTGTGAAATTCACTACTGATGTAAGTGTAGCACCCAACATTTATTACTTGTAATTTTTATCCTGCTGATTTGGATCTATTGATGACAGAGCATGATTTTTATTCAGGTGAATTTTTGGAATCTAACTGCAGACATTGCCCACTTATGAGCACTGAAAAACTTGCAGGTGGATCCTAGCATTTCCAATATCTTACTTACGATGATCACTTGGGTCCTTTCCCAAAACCAGTCAATATGTCAGGCAGGTACAGGATGCCTGGTGAAGGCAAGGCCCTATTTTAGCATTTTTGTTTTGTTTTGTTTTGAGTCTGACAGAGCTTCATCTAAAAGTTGCTAGACATATTCTGCCACAACCAGTAGCAACAGCCATTATTCCTTGAAACAGACTTCCTTAGTTTTGAAAAAATTACATGAAGAAGCCATTTAATTATATTTCCCAATTATTCTGTGGATTGTTCTGCAGTAGCATGGAACAAGGGTTTTGTTTTGTTTTGTTTTTGTTTGCTTATGAGGGCAGAATGGGTGAAATTAGTCCAAGAGATTTCCAGATGGTATTCTTGAGTGAGAAAAGTAAGATGCACAGAGGTGTGTATAATATGACTCCATTTATGTAAAGCAAATGAAACAAAAATATGAACATACAAGTATGTTTTTAAATGGCTATGTGAACATAGAAAAAGTACATAAGGATACAGACACCAGACTATGAACATGGGATGATCTTCTGGTACAAGAAAAAAGCAAAAACAGAGAAGACAAGTCGAAAGAAAGAAAGAAAGAAAGAAGAAAGAAAGAAAGAAAGAAAGAAAGAAAGAAAGAAAGAAAGAAAGAAAGAAAGAAAGAAAGAAATCTTTAATAAAGAACACTAAAAAGCAAAATTGCCATGTAATATGAGTGAAAGAATGGACTTTGCTAAACTAGTTCTATGGGGATTCTAAATCATCATTTTTCAAATATGAAAAGAATGATCTTATTTTGTAGTAACAGGCCTGTGTTTTAAGATGAACATCAAAATACAAAAAAAAAATAAACAAAACAAAATAAAAAACAACTCTATGTAAATTAGAAGAAAGGTGATGGTAAACCCCCCTATGACAAAAGCAAGTGCAAATTATCTCAAGTGTTTCTGTTAATAGATTTTAAAAGTGTAGTTTGAGAGTGAGAGTGTACAGCAAATGGATGTCATCCTTACGAGCAAAGAAAAGAAATGCCAACTAAAGCAGATTTGATTCCAGATCATGGAATAAAGTAGGTAGCCTGTAATGGCTTCTTTCAGTTATGACTTAAGACTCCAGCATAGGTTTTAATGTAACCATTTTAGAGATGATGAAACTGTGTCTTGGAAAGTTTGGCAGCTTTCCTAAGATTTGAGCCCATTCACATAATTCCAAAACGCATGTACTCACTCTGACAATAATTGTCTCACTACGTAGAATGACACAAGTATAATAGATTTAGAATCCTTTTAGGACTGTGACATACATATCCTACATTTGCCCTGGCAAGCTATATGATATTCCAGAGTAGTGCCACCTAGTTCCTCTCTCCTTTTGTACTAAGCCAAATGTTCTCTGTGTTCCCATGCTCCAGTTTACAGATCCTTAGTTAAATCTTCTTTTTAGGCTCTACCAACCTACATAACCTGCACACACCTCCATCTCTCTGACTTCCTCTCCTTTCTTACTCCACTCCAGTCACTCTGGCCTCCTTGCTGTTCATCCAACACAGTAAGTATGTTCCTGCCCCTGGGCCTTTGCACTTGCCATCTATTTCCTCCACCTGGAATATTCTTCCTTCAGATGTCTGCTTGATTCACTCTCCTCTTCACAGTGAATGCTTCTCCAGATCAGCTTACATAAAATTGGAATCTTTGTGGCCAGTTTGAGTCTTCTAATGCTGTCTCCTGTTTTATTTTTTTCTATCACACTCATCATTTAATAAGCTTTATATTTATTAATTTACTTTGTTTGATTCCTACTACAAAAATATAAGCTTCACAGGGCAGCAATTTTCTCTTTTGTTTACTGATATGTCCCAGGCGTCTAAAATAGCACCTGGAACATAGTTGGTACTCAATGTGTGGAACAAATGAATAAATGCACTGCTATTCTTCCTTTCGTATCTGAAAAGTATTTTCAGATCTGATAGTATGGTGTTCATAAGATATGTTTTTTAATTACCAGAATGCATCTCATCCTAGATGTCTATATCTACATCTACAATTTCTAGATGTTTATGATTTCTAGAGATAAAAACAAGAGGGAGGGATTACAGGTGAGGAAAATGAGCCAATAATATTATTGAAGAAGGGTGGCTCAATAGGTTAAGTGTCTGCCTTTGGCTCAGGTCATGATCCTGGAGTCCTGGGATTTAGCCCCATGTTCATTTCCCTGCTGAGAGGGGAGTCTGCTTCTCCCTCCAGCTCTCCTCCTTCTAGTGCTCTCTCTTTCTCTCTCAAATAAATAGCATCTTAGAAAATATATATTGTTGAAGAAATTGTATTGTATAATATGAAAATGTAGTTTTTATCCGTCCTCATACTTTATACAAAAATGAACCTAGGTAGATTATATGTGTACTTTTAAATGGTGCAAAGCTACAGAAAGTAGAATTTTATCTTATCACTAGAAGGGTAATAAACAATGTCTATATCACAAAAAGAGATCAAACAAATTTGTAAGAAAAAAGTTTTAGGAGATAAGTGGGCAAGGTGTAAATAGATAATTTACATAATGAATACACAATTTGTAAACAAACATGGAAAAAATCTTCAATGAGTTAATGAAAAATGCAAATGAAAACTATCATATAGTATCATTATCTTGACAGAAAGCACTATGGTAAAATGGTTATGACAATGTTAAATGAAAAAGGCAGAATTCAAATTGTATCTGTCATGTTTATTGTCATGTATATGGACGTGGACAGGAAGGGAACTCAAAAGTTGAGTGTAATTTGCTCTGCTGGTTTTATGAGCATACCAAAATTTAAAGTCTCCTTAATTTTTTTCCCTACCCTATGTTTGGTATGTTGACATCTGAGGTCAATCCTCACTGGCCAGTTTTGTGTTTTGTTGTTGTTACTATTTTAAACTGTAAAATATTAATTGTTTGTCTTCTGTCACACCATATTTTCTTCCAGGGCATTAAGCTTTGCAGTTTTGACAAGCAGAATAGTACATAGGTTACAAGCAAGACTCTAGAGCCAGACTGCCCCAGTTTGAATCCCCACTCAGCATTTTACTTGACCTTAAACAAGCTGCTCAAATGGCTCAGTTTCTTCACCTTTAAAATGGGCATGATAATAATTCTTTACTTGTGTGGTTATTGCAAGGATTAAATGAGTTAGTGCATATATAAAGCACTTGGGACAGTACTTAGCACTGGATAATAGTAGCTATTTTTATTAACTATTTCAATTATTTAAATAATTGGTTATTTTCTCTCTGTCTTTCCATTTTCTCAATACTCTTGATCAGATAGAAACTCTTGGCAAACACTCTTTACAACCTTAGTAAGAATTATAGAGTTGTTTGCCAAGAGTCTGATGTTTTCTAACTATAATTAACGGTTTGGGTAATCAAAATTGAATCTCTAATGCGATCTATGTAGCTATCCATTAACAGAACACAGCCAGGCAAGTCACAGTGTCTCCAGGTGGCAGAAAAGACCGGAAGGCGTTGGGACCTGGAGCCACACCACCAAACACGTGAGACAGACAGCGGAAGAAGAGGTCCTCCCTAGGTGCTAGGAAATGAAGTCTAAACATTTACCAAATATGCGTCATGTTCCAAGTATTGTGCTAAGTCTAAAACTAGAGTAGTCAGCGGGGCGGAGTCATTGCTTTCATAGAGAGTAAAGACAAACATTAAATAATCACAGGTGTGATAAATGCTACTCGGAGGTTCTGGGTTCCATGGCAGCTCGTAGTCTGCCAAGCAGATATTCCAACCGCATGGTCACAGTCAAGAGAACACAGGTTTACTCAGCCTGGGCTGTCAAGATGAGTGGCAGCACCTGGCGGTAAGGAATGCAGAGCAAGTATCACTCAAACGTCTGGAAGGCACGCCAGGACGCTATTCGAAGTCCCTGGCGCCAGACGGTTTCAGGGAGAGAATTCAGATACTCAGAAGGTTAAGACAGATTGCCACACCCTGAAGGGAAGTGAAAAGAATATACCATATTCTAGAACTACAAATAATTCTGTATGGCTGGAGCCCAGACTGGGGAGAGTGCTTGGAAACGGGGCTGGAGCAGAGAACAGGGACTAGATCTTGAGAGCATTTTCATACCACGTGGTGGACAAAACACCTGTAGCCGGGTGGCTGGGCAGTACTATCAGGCCCATTTTTGTCCCTTTCCACCTACTAATAGCACCAAACTGAGCCTATGCCAGTGAGGAGAGAGTTTTCTAGCCACCACGTTCATGCAAGTGGTCCAAAGCCCCACTCGCAAGGACTTGTAACTAATACGGCCTGTATATTTGCACCTCCGGGCACCAATGAGAAATAAGGTTCTCTTTCTTCTCTTTCCCTCCTCCGCCCCTCCATCCTCCTTCCTCCCTCCCTTTTTCTGCTTTCCCGCTCTCATTTTCTCTTGCTCCTGCTTTTTTAAAGTCCAACAACTTCTTTTCTAATGACTAAATAGCTCAATGTTTATTTTGCCTTCTCCCTCATATGTCCAAAGGAAATGATAACAGAGCCCTTCATTTTTCTTCTAGGAATGGAGTTTGCTGAAGTGGGGTGCTCCTGTCAGTAGGTGGCAGCAGGGAAGGAAGCTCTGCTGGGAGTTCCCTTCCAAAGGGATGAAACACCCCCATTCCTACTGAAAAATAAAACAGGCCATTTTCTCTCATCCACGAGTTGTTTTTCTGTGGTCATTTCTCTTTGAGTGATGCTGATATTCTGTTATTGTTTTAAAACTATATAATTTTGGAACTATATTTGTGTTATAGACACTACATACTTGTACTGCATAGAATACCTTTTTGAAATAATTTTAAATTTATAGAAAATTCGGCATCCAAAAAACTTCAAAATTAAAAAAAAGAGAGAAAATTCAGCATCCTACTGTAAGGAAAAGCTTTCACTTCTACTTATTTGTTGGTTTATCTCTGTATGGACATGTGTACTCCTATTTTATTTAAAGTGCTGTACTCTGTTACTATCCTTACTTATTTGATGTTCAGAATGATCCTGATTTGGCCGGTGGGGACCCCTTCAAACTAGCCTCTGTGCTCTTTGAAAAGTGTTTAAAATTCTTGGAGCATTTCCTTCCTTTCTTGAACAACAGGTAATCCAAATCATCTTGTATTTTCTCTGCCTCAGCTCTGGAACCAGCCATTTCTGACAAGTAATGATTCCTTTTAGTGGATATCAATATTTGGAAACCAAGATCTAAGTACTCAGTGTGTTTATTTCTACTGAGTTGTTATTGTTTCAAAGCCCTCTCAGAGAAGATAGGAAATATATGCGTGTGTACACATAGATCTACAGACCTACAGACACATACATCTGTATCTATTTCTATATTTATCCATGAATATGTATATTTTTAACTCGTTAGTTTACATACTAATACTTTTCATTCCAATCCAGCACCTCAGTGCTCTTTCCAGCCTCCCTCCTTTCATTTTAGTAAATTCTTTCTCCAACAGTGAGAAACCCGACTCCCATGATCCTCTATGTTTTTATTTATTTGTTCAATCTACCTACATGTAATTGATCTATCCACCATGTGGGTTGCCTGCTCAACCCCAGGGACTGCCATCTCCACAGCAACCACCTCTTTCTGGGGAGGAGCATGGATAGAAAGAGTGGCCTAATGGGAGGGAAAGAAAAAAGGAAGGAAGGGAAGGAGGGAGGAACCACTCCATTTTAAAAAAACCAAGGGCTTACTCAAGGGAAGGGTTCAATTGTGTTTCCAAATGCCAAACATGAAAAGAAGTGGGAGTCTGAAAAGAATTTAACTGTCTGTGCTTCTTGCAGAAACCCAAAACAGTCAATAATAATTTCAAAGAGTCCTACAGAGGCTTTTCTACAGACGCTTTGATTATGGTTGAGGGTATTCCTACCTTTGCCACAGTAGTGTCCCCATTTGGGCTTATATTTCTTCTAATTAATCCCCACACACCTGTTCATGATCAACCACAGATAATATCTGTGTTAAGAGGAACCTACACACAGTGTCGAAACCCATCCCTTCCCCATGGAAGTTTTTATACTGAAAACTCAAGTTCTTGGGGACTAAATATAAAGACACAAATACTTATACAAGAACTTACCAGGACTTTATCCTCCCTAGAAAAGGTCCTGATATTCTTTTTTGAGAAAAATAGTGGTAATTTCTGACTTTTTCAGGGTAGTGATGATGCATAACAGGCTCTGCAATTCACAAAATTCCAGGGCAAACATAACTTCATTTAAGAAGAGGTAGAAAACTACCTTATAGACATGTATGGAGTATGACTATTTGATTACACTTAGAAGACCTCAGCAAAATTCCTATATATGGATAATATTCTTTACTTCCTCTTAGAGCACTTGTGGCAAACTCTGATGACAAATCTGAATCCCTCCTGAGATAATAACTTACCCTTCATAGAAATCTCTGGTCATAGAAGTCCAGGTAGTACTAAGCCTTCCTCAACATTCAGGCCAACTTTAAAAATGTCCCTTTAAAATCCAGAAGCCAAATTTCTGGACCAGATCTGTCCGATAAGGGATCAGAATGGTACCCAAATGTCCACTAACCATAGAAATGAGAAATAAATTACAGTACATTCAAAAGTGAAATATTATTACAACAATGAGTAAACTACAATTATGCAGCAACACCGCATCTCACAAACATAACCAAACATGCAAGTATACATCCTGTATGATTCTGTTTATATACAAGGTTCAAACCTAGACAAAGCCAGTGCATGGTGCTACAAGTCAGAATAGTAGTCACTTGTGGGTGAAAAACTAGAAGAGGGCCTAAAAGGGGGTTCCAGAATTCTAATACTAGTTCGTTTCTTGATTTGGGTCCTATTCGTTTTGTAAAATTTCATCAATTTGTGTATTTTTAGCATGTATATTAAATTCAATAAAATAAATATCAAAAGTGTCCTTGAGTGAAACACCATTGATCCTTAAGAATATTCAGAAGATTTCAAGGACAAAAGACCATTCTTAGGTCACTTTCTAACATATCCAGGAAAGGTCATAATATTTAAATCCCCTGGTTATGGCAGTCGTCTTCTCCTCTGTCCCAATGCCAGCTTACTCTGACTAGCCTTAGCCATATAGATTTGAATCAGATAGCTCTAAGACCATGTGGGTACCGTTAGTGACTAGAGGACTTTTGGAGGTGAGGGAACCTTCGCGCTTACACCTACATTTTTGAGAAAACAGACTCTCTCCAAGTCAAACTTGCTAATAACTTTTTTAACTTGCTAATAATTAATTGAGAGCCTACTGAACACCAAGGCACATTCAAGACCTGGAGACTATTCATGCTGAGGTGGTAAAATGCAATCATGACAGGTAAACATCTCTAGAAAGCAGGAAAATTCAACAATATTCCTTAATATCTTGAATTTAAGATTTTCAACATCCAGAAATCTTGAGGTCATATCCCATTTTCTAGTTTTAAGTAGCAGAAAGTTTGGAAAGCTCCCATACCCCCAAAGAGATTCCTTGCCCTTCAAAATGATGTGAGATTACAACCACAATTATACCTATGGGGCCTAAATTGGTAGGGAAAATTGGATTTTTGATGCTTTTGAGAAAAGAAAAAAAAGATAAATAAAATTTGGGGTTTTTTCCATAGGAATCAAAAAATGTTAATCACTTAAATTTTTGAACTCACGATTTGTCTTCCTAGGAAGCAATCTAACCTGAAGGTAACATAAACATTGACTGTTCCCTATGCACATTTAATGAAGATACACCTCTACTGAATATATTCACAGAGGCATGTCCCTATAATACTTTCAGATTGATGTCTTGCCCTGCTTTTTCTTACTGCTACTATCGTCATACCTATTCACATCCCAAATCTTGCTCAGCTGATTTAAAGATACTTTCTTTTTTTCATTGTTACTATGTCATCTTTGCAGCTTTTTTGCTTTGTTATTTGTAAACATTCCTTTTTTCCCAGCCCAATTCATATAGCTGCCACAATATCTAACTAGCAATTTTCACTTTCTTCTCCACATATTTTTTTCCAAAATAAATCACAACAAGTTATCCAAGGCTTAACCAAGTTATATTCTTGCATTCCTGGCAGCTGAATCATTGAAAGAATGTGTCAGATAATCCTTCCCACTGACATTTTTATCAGGCCTTTCATAAAATAATCCCTATATTTGGGCAATAAATATTTCATTTGAATTTTTCTTGAATAACAAATCATATTTAGAATGGTTCTGTGATCTATGTACTTGTCCTAAGAGACTTTTTCTAGGCTTTTCTTTGTTCATCCAGTGAACAGTAATATCCACAAATGTAGCTACAACCTGAGGAACTCATGTACTTTATAAGCTCACAAAAAGATAAAGGAACCCTTCAGGATGAGCGTATTTTTCCAGTCAATAGATTAATCTAAGAGTATTGGGGGCCTGGGTGGCTTAGTGGGTTAAAGCCTCTGCCTTCGGCTCAGGTCATAATCTCAGGGTCCTGGGATGGAGGCCCGCATTGGGCTCCCTGCTCAGTGGGGAGCCTGCTTCCTCCTCTCTCTCTGCCTGCCTCTCTGCCTACTTGTAATCTCTCTCTCTCTCTCTCTCTCTGTCAAATAAATAAATAAAATCTTTTTAAAAATAGATTAATCTAGGAGTATCATTTGAAGCAGAATTTTGTTTAGGAACCGAGACTTGTCATTTTAACACTGACAACATATGTTATCCTTTTTTCTTCTACTCTTATAATTTCTCCACTGCTGTGATTCTTCCTTTCATTTGAACAGCTTCTAAGATCTTTATTCTAAGATCTTACCCTGTTTTTGTTTTTCTTTACTAATCTTAATACTCAAAATTTGAAAGTAGGCTTCAGCAAACTTTCTAGGTGTAACCAAAGGGGACAGTTTGTCAAATTTGGCACCTTCTGTTTTAGGGTCTGTATCATGCTGCTGATATTTTATCTCTACTTTCAAGCCTCTATTAGCTCCTTCGCTCCACAACCCAATGCCCTGTAGTCACTACTTACTGCCTGCAAATGACACAGGAAATCTCCACTCTTTCCTCACAGATAACATGGTAAATGGTTTTGAAGCTTTTTCAAATGAGAGAAATGATGGCACCAAAAGTGATATTGATTGCATACTGTGCCATAATTCATGTAATAATTTATGAGATTGTTAGAAATAAATGTCAGACCTCCTAATTCCCAACCCCTGGGTCTGGAAAGAATTTAATACTATTGTCTTACTGTCATTTTATTTAGTTTTAAGATTATCCTCTATTAATAATAAGTGAAACTATTCTCCCATTAATGGTGGCAATGTAAAGTCTCCCTTTAAAATAAGATATTTAAGTGAAAATGCCATTATATTAAAGAAAATTTAAATAAATAATAGCAAAAGTGATATGAGGATATGGCAAAAAGGGTGATAATCAAATGACTGAGGTTTGAGAAACATCACTATTTGGGAATCACTATAAAGACTGATGTATAGGGATGCCTGGGTGGATCAGTTGGTTAGACGGCTGCCTTCGGTTCCAGTCATGATCCCAGGGTCCTGGGATCGAGTCCCACATTGGGCTCCTTGCTCAGCAGAGAGCCTGCTTCTCCCTCTGCCTGCTGCTCCCCCTGCTTGTACTCCCCCCCCAACAAATAAATAAATAAAAATCTTTAAAAAAAACCGATTGGGATATAATGATAGCAGAGAAATTGAGAGTCAAGTATCATTTACTCTGTCCTCTGGACGGAACTCAATGATACTTCCGGAGCCTCTCCTTGCTGGCTGTCAATTAGAGAAGCAAGCCTATCACAGGTTTGGAACAGCCAGAAAATATGCTGACAGAAACTAATCTGAGTGACAATCTTCAAGTCCTTTAAAAAATATAAAACTGATCAATGTAAATGAACAGGTAAGTTGGCCAAGATCAGGGAGCATAGATTTGCATGCCACCTCACCTTTGGGGCACCAGTCTCTGATTTTTTTTTTTTTTGGCTCTTTCAAGAACGCAGAGGTGGATCTTGGACAAGTGTACAACAGTGATAGAAAGAGCTCTATGCTCTGGGAAACCCTCAAAGTCTACTAAGGACATTGTAAGTTGGGAATTTTTGCTTGGTATTTATGGTATTTCTGCTATAGCAAGTATTCTTTTTAGCTAAAAATAACAATAAATATTTAAGTGGCAGGTAGTTGGAATGGTAATTTTGTTCTTGGCAAAGCCTTAAGTGGAGGAGAGGGAGGGGAAGGGGTAGGGAGATTGATACAAAGAACTGGCCTTAAACCCTTACCAACAAAGCAGGATTGAGAAGGGAAAGTTCGTGCTTTTGTTTAAGAACAATTTATACCAAGAATTAGAACAATATTAACTTTGGGAAAGTCTTAAAACTTTTATAACCTTCAAAGTCTTCATCTGAAAATAAAGATGGCAATAATTAACATACCTCACACTAATTATTGTGTGGACTACACAAGATAATGGATATAAAGCACCAGGTCACACTGATCCTCAATAAATGTGACTTCTCCATAAAGCAGAAAGAACTCAGGTCAAGATCTGAATCTTACCATGGTTCAGTTTATTTATGAATAGCTCAAAATCTCCCAAAATGTACATAAGGAAGATTATAAAAAATTCCAAATAGCGGGATGCCTGCGTGGCTCAGATGGTTGGGTGTCTGCCTTTGGCTCAAGTCATGATCCCAGGGTCCAGGGTTCGAGTCCTGCATCGGGCTGTCTGCTCAGCAGGGGGCCTGCTTTGCCCTCTCCCTCAGCTGCTCCCCCTGCTTGTGCTCTCTCCTGTCAAATAAATAAATATAATCTTTTAAAAAATTTCCAAATAACAAAATGGTATACATAAAATCTCAGAATCAGGGAAAATATAAATTAGAATAGAAAAACCAAGATGAGAAGAGAAAGTATAACAAGACGTTCAGACCAGTAAGTCTTTCACAAGTACTAATGTGTACTGAAGTACAAAATTAGCTCTGGGCTTCCTAGCAACCTAAAAGAAAATGGGAAGATGTTTGATTACAAAATATCCCTTCATTCTCCATGAGGGAGAAAAATATGAAGTGCTCATGTCAATCATATTTTCAAAGCTTTAATTTCCTCATCCTCAAAATGATGTTAGATGTTGAATACCAAGTGGAATCATGCATATGAAAAAGTACTTTATAAACTTAATGTGCTATAGAAATATCACTTATTACTCTTTATACTTTAATCTGTCTAATGGAGCAGGCTTCTCACACTTTAGGATCTTCACTTAAGTTACTGAGCTAAATTATTTTTACTATAGGAATATCTAGCATCCCCACGTACCATTCTAACAATTTACATGTGTCCTATTACTCCTCACAGTACTAGTAGATACTATTTCATTTCCCCATTCAGATAAAGAAATTGGGGCACAAAGAGGTTAAGTGACTTTCCCAAGATTGCTCGGCTAGTAGATGGCAGTGCTAAGAGTGATACCCAGGAAATTTGGACCCTGAGTCCACACTTTTAACCATCCTTGTACACAGATACAACTAGGTATAAACTCTTTATACTTACAGGGTTCGTGTAACTATAAAAAATACCAATCTATAAATTGAATATAGAGCAAGCAATAAAACCAGTGAGTTTTAAATTACAAACCTTAACTTATGTGGCAGAAGATATTGTTTTCCTCATCACCCTTGCAACATGAATTTGATATCGTGACAAGTTAAAACCAGGTACTGTGAGGCAACATTACCTCATCACTGTGTTTCATCCCAATTGCCATAAGCCATTTGTTCATACAGCTTGTAGTGATATTATGTCTTCACTGGGAATAAACACATCATTGACATATTAAGTTTGCTTTGGTTCTTTCCTCATTAGTTCCCTGATTAAACTAGAATTGCTTGATGCTAATTCAATTGTAAAAACAGACTGAAATTGCCGAGTAGCACTTGGCTGGAGGGAGGTCATTCAGAGGAGCCACAATATGCTTGTTACTTTTAAATTATTGTTTAAATGAAAACTAAAATTTGTCAAATTCTCACAGAGAGCTCACAGACACCAGAGTCCCTCGTTTGAGAAATCCCACCAGAGAGTGTTCTTTAAAATCCAGGTGAGCAGATGATATCCTTGAATTATGATGTGCAACCCTACCCCAGTCCATTGCCGGAGAGCCAGCACCGGAACACCGCCTCCCGCCAATAAGGGAAGAAAGTGTCTAAGCCACGCCTACATGCTTCTGGGTTTCCATTTCTTTCTGTCATGCACCCAAGGTTCCTCGGGGCAACTTCGGGTGGGGAGTGCAGTTAGTCTGAGTCCTATTTTGATGTAGACCAGAACAGAGAGAGACATTAGGGAGAGATTTGGCTAGAGTAAATCTGTTCTGATGGTACCACGCGCCCCATGCTGACCCTAAGGGGCCTCAGACTGACAAGAGGCTCTTTTCGGGTTCTCTGGGCAACAGCAAAGTCCCAGCATCATGCTCAGCTTGAGTTCCGAGCTGAAAGGGTTGCAGTTCTCAATGAACAGTTCAGCCCCAGGGTGAAAGCAGGTCCAGAAGCACTACTTACAGGTAGGAATGGAGCCTTGTTGCCTAGTGTAAGTACTCCTCAAATTATGGCTTGCGAACTCAGGTTTGATGTATTGATGTATTTCCAAATATGTACAATGGACACAGCGTACTGATTTGAAGATGCAAACAGGTTAAGATCCCTGTTACTGAAAATTACATATTAAGACACCTATGGGGATGGCAAATACATTGCAACAATCTCTACAGAGAAGCAGAGACAGGAGTCCAGCTTGCCAGCTTCTGGCTTAAAACTACCATAAAATAAAGAGCCAATAGCACAGATCTTTACTAGCAGTTCTGAGAACAAAGTCTGGGCCCTAAAATAGAATGACTAAATCAATCTCATGATGACGGAAACCTGATCTTGGCCTCATCAACATTTTACACTAACTCCTTGGATAAGCAATCTCTTTAAAGAACCCTCAGTAAGGATAAATAACACCCACCAGGAATTTTCTTTTGCTGGTGAAAACTGATAAGGGTAAATGACGGTGAGTCAAAAATTAAGGAAGGTAATATCAAGAACTTATCATATACATAGTAAAGGGCAAGCAGTTGGCTGTCACCAGGCCTATAGGCTTGTTTATAAAAAGCTGATCTAAAATGACCATATTTCCTGATTTTCCTTGTGTAGTCCAACCTGTTGTACTCTTTAAACTGTTCTGGATTTTACTATAAATGATTTAGACAGCTTATCTACAGCACCATCTCACATTACTTTATGCTCCACTTCCTCTTCTGATCTTCTTCTCCCTCATCTCCTAGGAAGCCCTTATCTTCTTTTTTGCCCATTGGTTGTCTTTCCCTGTTTTCCAAGGGTTTCATGCTCCAAAGTAACCCTTCTGTTCAGTATTCACTCTTCACTCCCATGTAACCCAATTCATTCAACTCAAGTGATCCTGGTAAATGATTAGAAGGCAAGCAATCTGATTATTACATGTGAAGTAGTTTGTATCTGTGCTATCTGTGATTTTATAAATAATTTAGAACTATGGGAGAGGGGGACAGTTTTCTAATGCCTCGTGCAAAATCTCTGCCATTTGTCAAAGTAAGGTGCAATTGTGTTAATTATGTAATCACTTCTGTCTGAGTTATTTTTGTGACTGCTATGATATATACACTTGTTCAGTTATATAATAGGGATCGCTGACTTGGCACCCTTTATTCTGAAAGTTTGCCAACACAAAAAGAAGTACAAGGAAAGACATTGGAAAGAGATCCAGAGAAGCAGAATTACATACAAGTGGTTAGTATATTCCTTTTTACACATTTCTATATTTTCCAAATGGCTGGAATTGAGTTTATATTACTTTTACCACCTGGGAGAAAAATGGATACAATAGGAGAGAATAATATATAAGATAAAAGTAAAGGTCACTTAGAGCATTACTTATTTTTATCAATAAGAAAACCTAAAAGCTAGATTTGACATGGGATAATAGTGTGCTGGTTATAAGTACATATATTTACATCACGTATATATCAAATAATGCTTCTTTCAATGGTCAAAACGTGAAAGTGAGTCATCACCCTAGCAATCCAGCTTTGCGATAACTGCCTCGCATTTATTAGTTACCCTTACCAGCAAGAGAAAGTTCCCCCACTTCCCACTGTGTGGCACTTTAAAGTGTGAACCCAGACAGACAGGAATAAGCCTTGTAACGGCACATTTTTAAGGGGTGTTGTTTCTCTGCACCCCCTACTCTGAGCACCAGAGTTTTTATTGCAACTGTCAGTTGAGGGCTATTCAGTCCCAAAATTGAACTTATAACAATGCCTAAAGGGTTCTTTTCATGCGGTACAATATAAAGACATTAAAATGCATTATGAATAACTGACCTAAATATTAAAATACAGTAAATCTATCCACCTGCATAGATTCTGTCATGAAAATCAACCCCCACACCCCTCAGACTGAGGAGTTACAAGAATCCTTAGCTAGACATAGCTAGGGAAATTATTTATGTTTTGGTCCTATTAAACCCTTCTTCCTTTGTCATCCCAGGCCCAAGTTATTTGCTGATTTTTTTCCAAGAGTAATTCATGTTCCATAACAGTAAATGATCTTTTTTGTATGGAAGCTTTAATGATTTCTTACAGAAAATTTTCATTTCTCTTTCTATAATTATTCAAAGTTCATACTTAAGCAGCACTCCTTACCAACTGGGGTTCAATTGTTCTGGCTAGTCCAGTCCCTCTTTTACCTCAAACCTATACAAGGCTTAAATTTTAAGCAGGATAGTTTCTGTCAGTGTATGATTTTTTTTCACCACTAATCTGAAGTTGGGAGTGGCAGGGATCATGGACGGACACATGTTCTCTATAGTCCTGGGGTTTCTTTTTAATAACAGAAAGAATAACTTTCCTACTGAATACCAGATGAAAAATTCCTCTTTGTTGTATTTTTACTACAACACTTCCTATAGCACAGTACAAGAAAACTCCAAGCTAGGATTTAGGCTTACTGTTTAACCATTTCATATCCACAGATCCACAATAGGTCAGTCACCAAAGAGTCTAGAATTCTGATAAGCCATATAGGAATGAGAACCTTGAGTACCAGCTGAGATCATCCAGGATTTAGGGTTCATAAAAATGAAAATGGCTGCTGCTGAAGGAGGCATGCATGTAGCTGTCAAGAATATAAGAAAAAGAATACTAAGAGTATGAATAGTGATAGAATATGCAGCTCTAGAATGCTTGCCAGCAACATGATTACAGGGTAATGTATAAAAATATAAGAGCCATTTTTTAATGAGAGAAATGAGTAGTTGTCTTAGGCACTTAGAACAGAGGTTAACATTTTTAAAAGAATTGTATCTGTCCGGCTTCTTTACTATATATGTCTATGTGGAAATTATCAGATCCATCACTCCGTAATAATTAAAATAGCTTCTTTAATGAAGAGATAACATAACGGGGAGCCTGAGTGGTTCAGTTCACTAAGCATCTGACTCTGATCTCGGCTTTGGGTCTTGATCTCAGGGTGGTGGGTTTGGGGCTTGCCTTGGGCTTCAGACTGAGTGTGGAGCCTACTTAGAAAAAGAGAGAGAGAGAGAGAGAGAGAGAGAGAACATACATACACTAAAACTGATTTAGTGTACTAATCAATGTATAGCTCAGTAATTTTTACATACGTATGTGTACACTATATATACATACGTATATATATACGCATTATATATACATACGTATGTGCACATCTCATTTATTGGTAAACACAACCCAGATGAAGACCGAAGATTTCTTGCATTCCAAAGTCCCCTTGTTCCCCTTCTCAGTCTAGTATACCTAACAATTAAAAAATAGCTGATTTTAATAGAGAAAATACTTTGAAGATTACTCACAATAATTGTACGAGAAACTGCATTAGCTGTGAAGAAGAGACCCCATAAAACAGTGCCTCAGACAAATTAGCGGTTTTCTTTTTCCCTTTTGTGAAAAGAAGTCCAGATGGAATGAAGGTTCCAGAGGACCTAGTTCTCTTCCTTCTGTGCCGCTACCCTTAGCCATGAGCGATCTTGGTTGTCACATGGCTCCCGACTCCACCCAGGTGTGGTGACCACACTTGAACCGGCAAGAAGCATGAAGTTGAGGCAAAAGGCCCTCCCTGCTGAGTCAGGCCCCTGTCAGTGCTTTCTCAGAACCTCCACCAAATCATGGCTGCCAAAATCTCACTGGTGAAAACTGCATGGCAAATAGTTTTGGGTGGCAAACCCAAAATAAAACTGGATTTTATGAGTAAGAAAGGAAGGGAGGATGGATATTGGTTAGCAGCAGTCCTGGCCACACCAATGGTCACAAATTGCTCCCATGAATGATCTTTCTTGAAAATGCCACTTTGCTTGTAATGGATAAACACAATCTGAAATCATCCCACAAGGGGTAATGCATTCCAAAATAAACATTCCTCCAACCTCTGCTACAGATATAATATTAAACCATTTGGAAAAGAAGAAGTCTAGTGAGGTATTGCTTCAAAAATATGTTTCCAAAAGAAAGCATAACTTTATTCTTAAGAAGGAAAATACAGGGAGAATATTAANGGGCGCCTGGGTGGCTCAGTGGGTTAAAGCCTCTGCTTTCGGCTCAGGTCATGATCTCAGGGTCCTGGGATCGAGGCCCGCATCGGGCTCTCTGCTCAGCAGGGAGCCTGCTTCCTCCTCTCTCTCTGCCTACTTGTAATCTCTCTCTGTCAAATAAATAAATAAAATCTTAAAAATAAAATAAAAGAATTTGTTTAAGGCCACACAAATAACTAAAGAAATTTTACCGCAGGTGTACATTAATTCATTAGGGCCCACAAATGGAAGTTTGGTCATTTCCAAACTGTAACTCTGTTCTTGAGGATTATGAACTTTGATTTAAACTAAGAATGAGGGGCACCTGGGTGGCTCAGTGGGTTAAGCCTCTGCCTTCGGCTCAGGTCATGATCTCAGGGTCTGGGATCGAGCCCCCGCATCGGGCTCTCTGCTCAGCAGGGAGCCTGCTCCCTCCTCTCTCTCTGCCTGCCTCTGCCTATTTGTGATCTCTCTCTCTCTCTCTCTGTCAAATAAATAAATAAAATCTTTAAAAATAAAATAAAAAAGAATGATTTCCTTTCAACAAACTGAATGGGACTAGAGTCTACAGTTGCATAGTCTCTTATCTACACTTAAGAATTCCCAAAATTTGAAAACTGAAAAATTTTTCACAAGTTGTACTACCTGTTTGGTGACAAAAGTTGACCTGAATTGACATGGGGCTTTTTATAGTCTTTATTTACCCCATTTAATATGATTGGTCATATATTTTGTTATTATATTTAGTTATGGGGTACTGCATCCTATTACCACTTTAAAATTACAGAAGTCACCCCCTTATCCATGGGGGATATATTCCAAGACCCCTAACGAATGCCTAAAACCTCAGACAGTACCAAACACTATATATACTATGTCTTTTCCTACACATACATACCTTTGATAAAATTAAATTTGTAAACTAGGCACAGTAAGAGATTAACAATAACTAATAATAAAATAGGACCATTATAACAAGATACTATAATAAAAGCTATATGTATGTGGTCTCTCTCTCTCAAAACATCTTATTGTACCCTATTCACCCTTCTTGTTGTGGTGATGTGAGATGATAAAATGCTACGTTATGGATGAAGTGAGGTGAGTGACAGAGGCATTGTGACATAGTGTCAGGCAACTATTGACCTTCTGATGATTTGTCAGAAGGAGGATCATCTGGTTCCTGTCAGAGGGTAGGCCTCGTGCGACTAAAAACTGCAGAAAGCAAAACTGGGTAGGGGGGACTACTATATTTTTTAACTCTGAATTCCAAAACCTAGCTTCTGTCACCTTATAGTTCTGAGAGGCAAAGGTCTTAAAAACTGCATTACCTAATTGGTTCACAATTTGATTTGTTTAGAGATTTCTATTACTATAAAAGCTCATTGAAGGAATTACACATATCATTGCTTTCAAAATTTTTCTTTTTAAAATTTTTTTATTTTTTTAAAGATTTTATTTTTATTTATTTGTCAGAGAGAGAGGGAGAGCACAAGCTGGCAGAGTGGCAGGCAGAGGCAGAGAGAGAAGCGGGCTCCCCGCTGAGCAAGGAGCCCGATGCAAGACTCGATCCCAGGACCCTGGGGTCATGACCTGAGCCGAAGGCAGCTGCTTAACTGACTGAGCCACCCAGGTGTCCCTCAAAATTTTTCTAAATCTTCAAATCTAAGAAATCGAACACATTATTTCTGCCCATGTATACACAGTGTTTTGGTTTGCTAACAAAGAGTAGATTCAAAAAGGATAATTGTTTTGATTCCGAGTATATTAGTTAAATTCTAGCTTTAGTAAAGTTTTGGCTCAGTTATTTAAAAAAATGTGTTAATTGAGCTTTGTTCTACTGGTAGGAAATACAAAGTTTTTTGAATAAAAAATACCAAAATCAACACTTGAAAAGAAGCAGAAAATGAGACAAATGGTTGTCTGAATTATTTCTTTTCATTTTATTAGTAATATGTATGATCTTAGATATTTCTTGTTCATATTAATTTATGAACTGAGACATAATCAATGGCTATAATGATGCAGATGAAATGTAGATTTTTTTTTAAAGATTTTATTTGACAGAGAGAGATAGAGCAGGAACACAAGCAGTGGGAGTGGGAGAGGGAGAAGCAGGCTTCCCGCCAAGCAGGGAGCCTGATGTGGGGCTAGATCCCAGGACCCAGGATCATGACCTGAGCCGAAGGCAGACTTAATGACTGAGCCATCCAGGTGCCCCTGTAGTTCTGTTTTTTTTTAAGATTTTATTTATTTGTCAAAGAAAGAGCGAGCACAAGCAGGGGGAATGGCAGGCAGAGAGAGAAGCAGGCTCCCCGCTGAGCAAGGAGCCCAATGCAGGACTTGATCCCAGGCTCATGACCTGAGCTGAAGACAGGCACTTAACTGACTGAGCCACTCAGGCGTCCCCGAAATGTAGTATTTTAAAAATATAATACCAAAACACTGTGATCCAGCTATGTAAATTCACAATTTGCATAGAGTTTAGTTTTAGGTTTTTTTCTCCACTTCACCAAAGTTTCTCTGGATCTTCTAATCACTAAAACCTCCAAAATCTCAAATTCCAACATTCTATTGTCTGAATATAATTCACTTGCTGAGATATGGAACTCTTCTCTGTAGCTTACAAACCTCTGCAGGATATCACCTCATTTCTGACCTCATCTGATGTCATTTTCCCTTTCACATTTCTCTCAATGTGCTCCCCCACATTGGCCTCATTTTACTTCCTGTAATACTTCAAGCTCCATTCTACCTCAGGACATTAGCACATGTCCTGCCCTCCTTCTCATCTGCTATTTCTCACATATTTTTCAAGTTTGGCTCCTTCTTATCCATCAAATCTAGCTTCAATGTCACTGGCTTTGAAACAACTTTCCTTACCACCATATCTATGTTTCCCTGCCTATTTTTGACTAAGATTTCACTCTGTTTATTTTTTTCTTTTTTTTAAAGATTTTATTTATTTATTTGACACAGAGCGAGAGAGAGATTACAAGTAGGCAGAGAGGCAGGCAGAGAGAGAAGAGGAAGCAGGCTCCCCACTGAGCAGGGAGCCCGATGCGGGCCTCGATCCCAGGACGCTGAGATCATGACCTGAGCCGAAAGCAGAGGCTTTAACCCACTGAGCCACCCAGGGGCCCTCACTCTGTTTATTTTTTTAATAATACTTATAATTTGCTTGCTTATTTCTCTGTCTCCCCACTAGACAGTGAACTTTTTGAAGGAGATGATAAACTATCTCCTGTTCATTAATATATAGGTAGCACCAAGCATCATGCCTGGCACATTCTAAACTCTTAACTATTTCAATAAACAACATGAGAATAATTTATCCTATGTCTTTCAGTAATAATGTTTCCAATACATCTCACTCTACATTTTACCTTTACCAAAACAATAGATGTTCAAATTTTGTATATCATGAATATCGTCTCAAAAACTCTGAAGAAAATTCTCTTATAAGAAAGCATATAATTAGAAAGAAGCAAACTGTGGAATATTCACAGATTCTAATCTATAAAGTATACATCTGCATGCTTATCTACATATGTATATATGGATGTACATATATAATTATACATGTATAATTGTATGTATACAAATATCGATGTGCATGCATAAATAGGAGTGATGGAAGGCATGGGAGAGAAAAGAACAGGGTTAGGGAGGTGGAAAGACAAATGGGCATAATGAAGCTGGTCTCTAACAAATTTTTTCTATTGGAAGGAAAACTGCTTAAAAATAACTCAAGAATTTTAGCCTGCTCTCCTCATTAGATGACTTCTTAAGGACGTTATCCTGATTATAGTCAAATATCACTGGATTTTACTCTCATCGGGCCACTCTTGATGAGATTACAAAATAAAATGGGTATTTAGATTTTCTTTTTACCATGGTTGTTCATTAAATATATCTGAATCCAAGTCTTTTGTCATCTCCTTCCGTTGACATTACAGCAGGGACAGAGAAGGGGTCTAGCTCAGACTTTATCTAAATTGGTCTGGACCCCATGCCTGTAGGTGCCCTGTCTGGCAAAAGTTAAAGGCTTCGCTGAAGATACAGTCTCTACCTCCTTGTTCACCATGGACAGTCCCTGTTTATTCCAGTCATCATATAATTAATCATATGTCCCCTTTCACTCTCAAGTGTCCTGGTTAAGATAGTAAATTATATAGTCACCCTAACTATAGCTCCTTAAGAATGTTACCTATTAAATGCTAGGCAGGGATAGAGATGCCAGACCAACAAGTGTGTGTGTGTCTGGGGGGGGGGCGGGGGGGGGGGAAGCGATCCTGAAGACCGTAGGCAATTCTCCACCTCTGTCTTCATCCAATTCCTTTAAACCTTGTTTTATCTCATCAGAAATTTAGCAGGCAAATAATTTTATCCTGAACATGTTCAATTAATACATATATGCAGTATTTGACACATTTCCATATTTGCTGACTTTTTGACTTTGCATTTGCAACGGTCGTGTCGCATTCATTTTGTATTACATTTTTTTAAGTCTCAGACTTCGTTTTTATTTAAAAGCCCAGTTGCAACCACCAAATACCTGACTCAGCTCACAACTAGAGACAGAGCATCAAATTTCCCAGCCCACTTAATTTGAAAGCCTGCCAAGATAGGTGAAAGACCTTATAAATATGTAAAGGAGGAAGTTCAAATTACAGTCAAGTAAATCTCTAGTGATTGATGTTCTTTTCAAAACAATTAAAAAAATCATAAAAGCAGCGCATTTCTAAGACCCCCCCTTACCAAAGGTTTCACCCGAGTTCAGACTGGACAATGTACTTTTAGTACTGTATTTATTTTGGATTTTTACCACTTCCTGGAGGCCGGGAGGAGGCACAGTGGGAGGATCCAAAAAAACTCAGTACCACAGCCATTTTGTTTGTAAGGCAGAGTGGTAGAATTCTGTCAGCCAGTAAAGGTTTTTGAAACAGAGTTTTTAAGGAGAAAACAAAAAAAAAGTATGCCTATTGTTTTAAGTTTAACCACTAAAACCCTTTTGTTTTCGTTCTTTGCACAAATGGTAGTTATTGCGGCTCACGAATTCTGTTTTTACAAGAAATTGAAGCTCCCTGAGCTACAGGAGTCGTGAATTTTGTTCATGGATGACCGCCTTCTTTAAGGAACCTAATGATGTCAAATCAAAAATGTTTTGAGGGCAATAGTTTTCCAATGGCCATACTTGTACCCCAATTACATATCGACGTTCAGGTAGTGATCAACAATTTGCTTAAGGAAAGCGTTATATTCCGTAAAAACCCACATACAGGAGAGAGGAGTGTTCCTTGAGACGTTCAAAGGGCATTTTCCCGAGCTCCCAGGCAGTCGTGGAAGCTATTGTTTTGCAGTGTCACTTAATAGCGAGCTTAGACTTTTGTCATTTGGGTGGCTGTGCTTTTAAAAGCCCAGTGTAAAATGGCACACACACTGCATTTTTTTCCGAGCTGCAGGAGGCGGGGGGAGCGGGGGATAGTGCAGACTGTAGGGACACTGCCCTCCTAACCAATCAGAGCACGCCTGCTTGCCATCGCAAAGTTGTTAACCCCAGAGTCTTCTGGCTGCCGCTGCCTCCTCTGCTTTTAATCTTCGTGGATATTTCTCCGATTTTTTCCAAACGCCCACAGATCCTGGGGGAAGCCACCCCCTTCAGCCACTGATCATGGAAGAAAGTATTACTTTTTATTTAACAAATATTTTAAAGATGTTTGAAGATCCATATGCTGCCTGGAGGCTGTTGTTTCCAGGGACACAAGTATCCAGCTTATATTGTTACAATTATTTTTCAAGAACTGGCTTCTTCTCTGCCTACACTAATGGTAAGTTTGTAATTTTAAACATTTATGTCATTAAATCTTTGAATGAGCCGCCAGATGAAGAGGATTTTCATTGTGTATCTTCTAACAAAACCAATCTTTGTATTTTTCTTTTAGCTTTGGTCTCTGCATATTCCACCTAATCTTGTCTGGTAAATTTTTACTAAAAGAAAAAAAATACAGGTTTTTTTTCATTATTAAAGCCAAATATATGTAATATAAATTATACTTTAATTACTGTGAACTACAGGGGAACTCAGCTATTTCAAGATGGACTTGTTTTGTGCCAGCAATGTTGGTAATGCCAAATATGTGCATATCCTCTTTATAAAAATTATGTATTACCTAATTTGTCCAGGACTAAATTATCAGCAGGCAAACTATGGATGTAGTTTTGTTTCTTCCTTTCTTTCTTTCTTTTTCTTAAAAAGGCCTATTGTGGTTTTCTTGATGGATTACTTGGATACAAACTACAGAAAAGCTGCCCTTGGTATAATGAAGGTGGAGATTGACATAACCGGGTTTATATTAAGTTATGGCTGTTACTAAATAGTGGATCTTTTATTTGCTGATCAGATCTAAACTTGTATTCCATGATACTAATTCTTTGAAGCTCTTCATTAGATAATCTTTGCAGATCTAGCTTGTTTTTCTCCAAAAAGGTACATTTGGGAGACATTTTGTAATTTTTGGCATTTTTCTAATTTTTTTTTCTTTTTGCACACGGTGGGAGATCTTTTTTGTTTTGCATTGATCTGTGTTGGTGGCGCTGTAGTGCTCCTCAACAATTTATGTCAGTTTCACTAAAAGAAAAAAGGAGGAAAAAAAAGAGGTGGGGCAAGATTTGATCTATTATCTTATCCCTTTATTTCCTTAAAGAAAGTTCAATTTGGTCAGAGGAATTATTCAGTTGTATTATTTAAATGTTTATTGTGAACTGTGAACCGTGGGTGAGAGCAGACATGTCGTCACAACCCGTCCAGGGAGCATCAGGGACAAGCGTGCAGTTTGCAGTTGTGTTTAATCTGATCTGATTATCTCTAGATCAGAATTTTTCAATAATTAGCTGTTGGTTTACTTTCTCTTGCTTCGGTAACATTTTGAATTTTCTCTATATTACAATATCATGCATGTTAATGTTTTTCCAATGAAACAAAACGTTTGAGTTTTAGTTCACTCAACATTGTAAAAGTTGAATTTTGTTTTTGAACCTAGGGATTTCTTAAATAACTATTCTAAGTTTCTCCAGGGAATTTTCTAGTTGTTTGACATGGAATAATGCCTACATTATTACTTATTTTGAAATGATACTTCAGTTGAATTTATGTATATCCCTGTTTTGAAAAGAGCAAATATTTTGGAATAAGATAATTTTTTTTGCGAACATGTACACAACTGTTTCTAACTTTAAAAATACTGGTATTCATGTGTCTAAATGCAGGTAAATGTTTTTCATCTTTGTTCTTATTGAGAGTTATCTGATTTGAGAATATGGGTTTAGGCCCAAAGCTTCCCAAGAACAAAATGTATATTACGATATGACATAGGTTATAACCATCTCTGTGAACATTTTAGCTGTTTATAAAGATAGTAAGTATATCCTTCATTCAAAAAGAAAGTGGGAGGAATCAATAATTGTACCTAAAAACAGATTATTTTGCCAAATAAAATAAAAACAACTGAAACACTATCCTAGACCACCTTAACATATGATTGAATAATTTCTTGAGAGAGTGAAAATTTCTGGAGTTAGTTTTTTTTCACTTTGAAATGGGTAAATGCTTATTTCACTAATCATTTAGAATTCTGAAGTAAAAGAATGTGTGAAAATGACTAAGAATAGTATTTCTCATTTTTGTGTCCATATAATTTATTTCTATAAGACTCTTTCCTTGAACTTCAAAAATAATTATGGATCATGTCCATAGTTTTGTTTATACTATGCTGTAAAAATTTGAAAATGTCCACTGTAACATTTTATCTCTTTATAAAATTTAAATGCCCCCATCAAGACTAGTTTTGACATTATAGATTATTTATAGAATGAAATACAGCAGGTGTAAATATACTATCGAACCCTCTGGTTATTCTGGAGAGTTTAGTTCTCTGAAGTTGATCTACTGAATAAAATATATTTCCCAATATGTTTGTTGCTAAAATATTCTGTTATTCGGCTAGTGATATATTTTATTTTAATTAGTAAAAACTAAAAATGTTTATATACTGTAGCCCCCCTTTTAAAAACAAACTGATTCTATGAAGTCCATATGTAGCTATGCAATGCTCTTTGTTCTCCTACATCATTGACTATTACATCATTGATTATGAAGTAACCATTAGAGTTAAATCTTCACTTTTTAAAATCATCCATATATATTTATATTCAAGATATTCTTTTATACGTGCCTCTTACATCACTAGGTAGGTAAGGAGGTTTAAATCTATAAGGCAAAAACAATTTATTATTTTATATTATTCTCCATTTTTAAATCCACCTTGTGCTTCATTTTAGCTCTGGATTCTTTGGACATTAATTCTTTTTTTAACTGGCAATATTTTTGTGGGCATTAGTTCATGGGTTTGGTGTGATTTAGATTAGAATTATTATAAACTATGTTTTTATCATGAAAAAAATCTTAATTTATTAAATGTAGTCTAGAGAGAACTCAGTTTTCCATAGTAACAGTTGCTAGATCATGAACAATAAAAAAATTATTTTTAAAAAATCCTGAAATGTCATTTTAGTTAATAATTACACATTTATTTCTTTCTTGCACACCATTTTATCAGAGATGGTAACAAGTAGCAAAATTGACTACGTTAAAATGTCATATCATATTTTTTTTACCCTGCCCATCCCTCTGGTGGAAGGGAGGGGTCAATGAGTAGTGAAATCGCCAAAAACAGGTTGCAGAAAAAATAAATAAATGATGCTAAAGACAAGGAGAATCTGTAAATCAAATTCTAAACAATAAATCTCAGAAAAGTAAATTTGAAATTATGGAGTTTGGTCAATAACAGAAATAAGCTGAAATTTTTATTAAGACTTAATGTAATGAACCAACACAATTTCCTAATTTATTAATTTGTACTCATTACTATTGCTAAAAATTGAGGAAATTTTCAGGTTAGCCAAACCTATTAGGAAAGATGAGATAACAAAGGAAAGAAATATTAAGATGACCTAACATAAATGCTAAAAATACTAGCCAGGACCAATCTAATATACCTTGGAATGAACTTCTTTAGAAGAAGGAAAAATAGCTAAAAATTTTGTTCTCAGGAAACCAAGTTCAATACAGACCTGAAATTGTACGTTTCCAATTCCACCCACTTCTTGTGCATATTTATCTCTGCTGTTTCTTGGACATATCATTACTTTCCACAAGACCATACAGATTCACTACTGTCCTTAGTGTGGTTGTGCAAGGAAAGAGAAGGGGCAAGTAATAGACAAAATGGGTATTTGCAGTATAATTTTTTTATATTTCCAAAAAGATTCTTAAATGGAGAGTCTAAAGAGAAAATAAAGCAAAGAAATTATTTCTTTATGAAAAAGACGAAAGGGTTTTTATTTCTACTTGATTTGTTCAGCATTTATTTTTATTTGAAGATTTATTTATTTTAGATTTTTTTCCTACCTATTATTTGCTACTAGGCTAAGATGCTGGGGTATAATATTAAGACAAGACAAGCATCCCTGTTTTCATGGAGTGTATTGTCTGAGAAGGTTCAAAGTTCTAATCTAAGGTGTTAGATACAGGGGCCTCCCATTTGGAAATAAAGACCAAATGAGATTTCTAGAGTAAAAACAAAAAAAAATTTTTTTTAAATTTAAATACAATCATATGACTTAACAAGCGTCCTTCTATTGAGGGACCATTATTTGGGCACCAAATAGTCACACACTGAGGGGAAAATAGCCCTCAGATTTTAGATATAGCCCAAATAGATGCTATATAATAGACGGTTAAATAATAGAATTTCTGTTGCAAAATGAGAAATAAAACATAAACTTACTTGCTTGTGAAGAGAGATGGAGATCACCCTGATAGTAGGAATTTGGGGTGTGTCCTTGTAAGGTCCATTTAGTGAAAACTTTTGAATGTGCTACAGCCTCATTTTGTACATTTTGTTCACTTTGTCATGAAAAAACTGTCAATGTAAATATAAACTGTGAAATGAAGCAGGGAAATATGATTACAATGTAAAGGATTATATCAAAATTAAAATATTTATTTTCATTTTAAAATCTCCTGTAATATTTTTAATGATAAATTAAACAGAATTTTTTAAAATGAAAACAAACACTTTCATTTACAAAAATAACATAATTACACATTTAGCTAATAGTTCATTAGTTAAGTACATGAGATATGGAGCAGGAAAGTAAGACTGCTGTTATATGCAGATGATTTGAAGGATCTGTTCATTATGGATTCTTCATATGTGGTTTAAGATGACCTCAAGAATAAAGTCATCAAATTATTTTGTCCTAGAGCCAATTAATCCATACTAGCTATAAAGGTATTATGTCATTTGGTTTGCTTTTGTACTAACATAGAACTTTCCTGATAGTGACATAAAAAAATATGGACATGTATTATTTCAACTAAATCAGTAACAGGAAGCAAGCCAGTTCTACATCTGGTTCAGTAGCTCAACAGTGTTACCAAGGTCCTTAGCAGGTTCCATTCTTTTACATTGCCACAATGTCAGCAGTGTCTTTCTTCAAAGTAACAATATGACTGCTGTAACTCTAAGGATCATAGCCTGATATTACAATTTCCAAAGGGAAGATAGTTTCTCTTAATGCATTCTTTTATAAGGAAAGAAATTCTTTTTCCTAGTGACCCACAATACACTGCTTCTTTCAGCGCATTGACTAGGTTTATAGGATATGTTCATACCTCACCCAGTCATGGACAAGGAAATTAAAATTCCCATGATTAGTTTGGCTAGAGAAGAGTTCTTGGAAGGGTGAATACCTGCTCAGGATCCAGTGTGATAACTCAATATGGTTAGCTTCTCTTTGCTTTGTATGAACTTTAACTACTTTGTGTGAACATTCTTGAGTGATAAAACATAAATATCTGTTTTCATAGAGACCAGACTGGACACAAAGGCAGCTAAAAACTAAACTAAACTAAAAACAAACATTTAATCAGAGCTTACCATGTCCCAGCTTCTACCTAATGCTACCTTTATTATATCCTTAAATTCTTACACAAACTTTGGAGATAGGACAGTCATTATACCCATTTTACAGATGAGGAAACTGAGGCTTAGAAAGGTTTGACCCAGTTACCCAATACATGAAAAAGCTGGAGTTTGAACCCGGGACATTTGAAATTAGCGTACATTGAAATCAGTATACCTACCTATGCTTCAATACTATCACATTAGACATTTGTAAAATTTATGTTCTGCAAATGGACATATTTTAAATGCACTATACGATGTCACTGTTTAAATGAATCCTCCAGTGAATCATTTTATAAATCTAATATTTTCATAAAAACAGTAATTGGCCACCTAACTTAGCAGTTGTATACATCCGAATTTTTGTATGTTGAATTTGCTGAAGGCACACTTGTATTGCATCTTATCTCTTCAGGAATATCTCATGAAATTCTTTCATTTAATTCTATATTCTATTCTATATTCTATTCTTTCATTGATTCTATAGAGAAAAAAAAGATCAAAGACTAGAGATTCAGTGAGGCTTAGCTGAACTGGGTAAATTCATGATTCATAACACTAGGTCCAAATAGAATATTGGCATTCATTTCACAACTTACAAGTTCAGTTTTTTTTTGTTTTTTTGCTTTTTTTATTTGACAGGGAGAGAGAGATCACAAGTAGTCAGAGAGGCAGGCAGAGAGAAGCAGGCTCCCCGCTGAGCAGGGAGCCCGATGCGGGCCTCGATCCCAGGACCCTGAGCTCATGACCTGAGCCGAAGGCAGAGGCTTTAACACACTGAGCCACCCAGGCGCCCCCTTACAAGTTCAGTTTTATGTACAAAATGTTTTATCTTAACCAAGTTTGGACTGTATAGAAGTCTACCCTTCTGGGACATTTTGGGGGGTTCAGTGTACTCTAGACCAGTGGATCTCAGATGTCACTGTGCACCAGAATCACTTAAAACTCAGATTCCTGGGCCCCACAGCTAGGGTTCCTGACTCAGTTGGTCTGAAGTGGGGCCTGAGAAGCTTCATTTCTGGCAAGCTCCCAGATGCTGCTGATGTTGCTGGTCCCCTTTGAGACCCTACTCTAGAGAATCAGATGGCACCTGCCATTATAAATATTTTGACTTTGAAATATGCCAAACTTAAAAGGATGTCATTTAATATTTAGCAAATATATGAATACACATATATTAAAATATTGAATAGGGTTGTCAGGATAGCCTCACTGCAAAGGGAAGAGTTGAACAATGACCTGAAGGAGGATTCTTCTGATGCCTCAGCTTGAACATCACATTTCAGATTTGCCAATGAATCATATATGTGTGTATCTTTAACTCTTTTTTTTAAAAAAAGCAATCCACAATTTACAAAGTATTTTTAAAAGGAGGTAAAAATAGAACTTAGTTGTGCTCAAAAGCAAGTCACATCTGAGAAAGACTTCTGTATCAGTGGCATTTTTCTGGTTTTTCTTGACCTTATCCCCCCCACCCCAGCCACTAATGCCCCACATTCATTAATAGGACAAGGTTTCGATGAGACTGAGGAAAGAAGCTGCCATGCCAATGACCTATATTTAGCTTTGAAACTCAGGCCACTGCCCCAATCCACTGGAAACTCTCCATTATCCAAGACAAAGGTCACAACCTCCAGTTGAAAAACACTATCATATGCCAAGGAGTGAAAAAGACCTTTTCCAAGAGTTTAATTGCTCCACTGCTTTGACACTTAAGAAATCTTTAATTCTGAAGGTCTTTGCTCATTTTTCATTAAAGTCCAGGAAACAAACTGCCAGCATAAATGAGTAAAAGAAAATCAGCAAATCCAATGTCCTAATATTCCCAGAGCCTATATATACTTTGAGCTACCCTATCATAGCACTAGAGGCTTCGTCAAGAGGCTAGCACGAATTACCCCAAGAGACAAGAGTTGTTAAGTGTGGACTGGTGTGGTCCAGTACCAAAAAGTCATTCAGCATCTGTATAATAATATAATCAGATCATTTTAAATGGCCTAAGCCTGCCAAGTTGCTGTCCAATACAGTAGTCACTAGCCTCCTGTAGCTATGGAAACTTAAGTTTGAATTAAAATTAAAAATTTAGGAGCTAGACCTAGCTAGTAGCTACCATCTTGGAAAACAGATTTATGCAACATTTCTGTCTTCTGGTCAGACTCCTACAACAATACCATAGTGTAGGTGGGTTTTAAACAACAAAAACTTCTCAAGGTTACAGAAGGTGGAAGTCCAAAATCAAGGTGCCAGCAGATCCAGTGTCTGGTGAGGGTCATAGTGTTCTGCTGTGTCCTCACACAGCTGAAGGGGTGAGGGGGCTCTCTAGGGTCTGTTTGACAGAGGCACTAATTCCACTCATGAGATTTCTACCCTCGTGACCTAAACACCTCCCAAAGGCCCTGCCTCCAAACACCATCACATTGGGGGTTAGGATTTCAGTATATGAATTTTGGGGGGGAACATAAGCATTCAGTCTATAGCAATTTCCATGATTGCATAAAGTTCTATTGGACAGCACTGGTGCTCCAGACCATGCTTGGCTCACACTATTAAACCAGTGCTTCTCAAAATCCTGTAGTTTTCATCACCCAGAAACTTAAAAACACAATGCCTGCACCACATGCCCAGAGATTCTAGTTGGCCTGGGATCAGATCTTGGCATAAGCATTTTCCAAAAGCTATTCACTGTATTCCAATATACAGCTGGAGTTGAGAATTGCTAAGTCCCTCTACTAAAGTAAGCCACTAAACCAAAAATTGAAGAGGTCAGTTGATTAGTGCTGCTACTTCTCATCTCAATATTTCAAAAGCTACAATCCCATCTCCTAGGAAGTGAAGGTTCAAACCAAGATAAAGAATAACTGGACAGTCTGGCCAATTCTGTGGGATAAAACATTAAGTTGACCACCTAATGAAAACCAACTTTAGCTGGAAGAAAAACAGGCCAATCACCACTGTTTGTCCTGCATACTGGAGGACTATTCATTCTGAAGTTAATTTGAGTTTTCAAAAGGTAATATCAAATTTATTAATGTTAATATCCAAGGAAGCTCTTCCTAATGTTTTTATATTTAGTTTAAAAATTTAGTTTGAGTTTTAGTTTGAATTCAGTTTATAAATCTAAACATTTCTATGATACAAATTATCTTATTTATAAATCTTGCAAATTTTAGAAATCATGGTCCTTCTAACATTTTAGTCCCTTTAATACTGCATTTATAAATTTACTGCATACAGCTGCCTCTTTTGGTATCTAGTAAGCAGTTTCAAGAAGTCAATATCTAATATCTAATTTATTATATCTAATAAATTGAACTTCTAAGTATGGTGATTCTTAAGTTCTCTTTAGTGTTTCAACACTATATATAATTTTATAGTAATTGTACTTAAAAGTCTAATAGGCTGACCTCTTACTCCAATAGGTCAAATGTTCTTAAACAGAACAATTACCTATATTAAAAAGCACTTCTGTACTTATTCTAAATCTTTCTGGAGTTAAAAGTTTCTTACCTGCTAAGAAAACAGTTATGTCCTACCAAACAATTTTGGGTGATGCCTTCCCAAGTGAATTTTTTGGTCTGCTTTCTCAATGTACTGTGCTTTCTTGATGAGCAGAGGTTTTGGTTGGAACAGACTAGATCCTTGTCTGAGATACTGATGAAACATTCTAACCCTTACTTATATTCATTGTATCCCCATCCCAACCCCCCCAAAAAGTAAGCTCATTTGCCCAAGATAGTGAGTCATATCTTTACCTTTTTCCAAGCCAGGTTAGATCCTCACAGGTTTGATCCTCACACACACAAATGTCTACAACAATGAACAAATATTTAGGTTGTGCATTTCTTAATCCTTTAGAATATATAACTGTCCTTTTTTCTAAATCTAGACACCTTTGAACTTGGCAGAATCCTTCACATTCTGTGTTGTCAGACAATCAACTCTTGGAGATGCTAACAGTACTTAATTAATACTGAATCTCTATGGCTTTGTCTATGTGGTCACAATTTCCCAGCATATTCTATTGACAAGTTTTGTTTTGTTTTGTTTTTTTACCCCTAGAATAGCTGACTAGAAGCCTCTCCATACATATTTCTTTTTTTTTTTTAAGACTTTATTTATTTGAGAGAGAGAGTGAGTAAGAGAGAGGATGAGAGGGGAGAAGGTCAGAAGGGAGAAGCAGACTCCCCGTGGAGCTGAGAGCCTGATGTGGGACTTGATCCCCGGACTCCGGGATCATGACTTGAACCGAAGGTAGTTGCTTAACCAACTGAGCCACCCAGGTGCCCCTCCATACACATTTCTATTGAAGACATTATGAGAACACAGCTTTCCCTGATCTGTTTGTGTTCCTAGCTCTGCACTTTAACTCATTGTAGTCTCACAACAGCCACATGAGGGAATATTACCTTGTTTCTAAGAAGAGGAAACTGATGGTCTGCACAGTTAAGTAACTTGGGCCAGTTACCCTCCTCATGTGGCTGTTGTGAGACTACAATGAGTTAAAGCACTTAAAGCACCAAGAAGTGCCTGATATGTCGTAAACATTCAGTATATGCCATACGTTCATTTCTTCACAGACACCCCTGATTTCAGGGCTCAAAATAGGCTTTACATAGTGTGATAGGAATTTAAAAGGTCAGCCCATTTAGGCATATGGGTATCACAATATTATTAGAGAGGCTCTCATTATCCTCTGCAGCGACTTTCAAAAGTCAGTAAGTCCAGTAGCCTTTCCAAAGATTAAGGTTTCTTTGTTACCTGCTCTTCACTCATTAAATAAATCTTTATCAAGCTTCTGCTGTATTAAAAACAACAGCAACAACACTGTCCTGAGCCTTAACAGATTAGAGAGAAGAGAAGCAGTTGGGAATTGGAGTAAACTTCATGGAGAAGATACTTTTGACCAGAGCCTTGAAAGACATAGACTTTCAACATGTAGAAATTGAGAGAAGACATTCCAGGTAAGGAAAGTAGTGTGGGCACAGGCAAGCAGGAGAGAAAACACATCACATTTGGAAATACCAGGTAGAAGTCCAGTGTGGGTAGAAAGTTAGCTGTAATGTGTGGGAATTAGAGACTGGAAGAGATGAACCTGCGATGATAGCTTGGAACCAACACAAGGAGGATTTGGAATCCCAAGCTAGGGAATCTGGATGTCAGTCATTTCTGATAGAACACCAATTCAAGTGCTTGTAATTAACCAAAAAATGGTGACAGGATAAATAGGAGGAAACCAGTTCTTTCTTATTTTCCCATTTACCCATTAACCTGAGTAGAGGAAAACATCAATGGTCTGGATCTCTGGCCAGTTACCTTTTGATGGGGAGAATAAAGAGAAGTAGCAAAGGTTGAAAAGTTTGGGACAGTTTTCAGTAATGTGGACACTGGGCAGCAGGGGGCAGCATGAGGGCACCTGAAAGTCAAAAGAATACACAGGGCATTTGCTTCTGTAATATTGCTTGACAATTACAAATTTACATAATATAGACTACTTATATTAATAATAACTTAGTATTCTTTTCCCCAAAATGAATAGAAATTAAAAGAGAATAGAAAAAAAGTAACGGGCTGGCCGATAGCAGAATGACATTGCTGTTTATTAGCATAGAAATAAACAGTTGTCTATGTGTTATTTCCTTTCAGAGTTCATATAAATTTGAAAATGTCTAAATTTAAATTGGAAAGCAATTGGTTTTCATTTGGAAAACCTATGACTCTTAAAGATTTTACATTTTTTTAAGTACTCTTGTTCAGCTACACTGATACACTACATTCCTTAAAGAAACTAAAAAAAAAATGAGAAAACACTTGAAAATAAAATTTTACTTAAATAATGAATAGACATTTTAATACACATCCTATTTTACATACCAAATATATGGAATTTTAAATTTTGGCTTTTATGTTTATGAAATTTTTGGACTCTCAAGTGAATTTTTTCTCTTTATATCTAAAATTCAATGAGACACCTAGGTGGGTGTCAGCTAACTGTCTGCCTTCAGCTCAGGTCATGATCCTGGGATTGAGTCCCACATCGGGAACCTGCTTCTCCCACTGCTTGTGCACTCGCGCTTTCTCTCTGTGTTAAATAAATAAATAAAATGTTTTTTAAAAAAATAAAATAAAATTTGAGGCTATTTACACTGAATTTCATTATACTTTTCTGGTGAAATTCACCTCTTACTAACCTGTTCAAAAATTTGGATGGTTCATGGGTGCCTGCATGGCACAGCTGTTTGAGCGTCTGCCTTGGGCTCTGGTCACGATCCCAGGGTCCTGGGACTGAGTCCGGCATCAGACTCCCTGCTTGGCGGGGAGTCTGCTTCTCCCTCTCCCTTTGACCCCCCTCCCTGCTTGTGCGCTCTCTCTCGCTCTCTCTCTCTCTCATGCTCTCTCTCTCAAATAAATAAATAATTTTTTTTTACAGTTTGGTTGGTTCATGATAGTAAGAGTAGAAAATTACAAGTTCCATGTAGATTTTCTTTTTGCTCTGGAATTTACCGTTGCGAATGCTACATTACACCCACCAGAAAATAGCTCTCTTTATCTCCTCGTATGAGGAAGATGGTATAATACCGCTCACATACTACACACAGAGAAAACTTTCTCTTCCTTCATGATTCTTTCAATGCCCATCACACGTGTTTAGGAGGTCGTGATCCCTGCATAGGTCATCCTTCAGGTGCTGCTTTTTGTTCCCTCGTTTCAGCTTTCTGTATATGCTTCTTTCCATGTATTGACATATGTTATACTTGTCCCTTTAAATGGCCACATAAATTGCAGTCAGTTAAGCATCCGATTTGGTTTCTGCTTAGGTCGTGATCCAAGGGTCGTGGGATTGAGCCCCCCTGAGCATGGATTGGCTCCATGCTCAGCACAGAGTCTGCTTAAAATTCTCTCTTTCTCCCTCTGTCCCTCCTGCTTGTGTGCTCTCTCTTTCTCTCTCTAAAATAAATAAATAAATCTTAAAAAAAGATAGTTTCCCTGAAAATTAGTTCTTAAATATCATGAAAGGAAATGAAAACAAACAACTTCATAAATTTATGAAGCATTTCCTATATATTTTATTTCCATCATTTGTAAATCTGAAAATATAAAAATAAAAAAATTATGTAAGCGTAACCTTTCAAGCCAGGATTACCAAGACACACACACACACAGGACATGCCCTGTTTGTTTTGACAGGAACTAAGTCCATTAAGCGAAATGACATCTTTTTCTTTTGTATCTCCCATGGTTCATGATTCAATGCTTCCACAGAGTCAGGGCCCAATAAATGAAACATTAGGAAAACTTATTAAAGTATATGTAACACAATCTAGTTTTTTGATGTAAGATTTAAATGTACTCTTCATATTTTCACCATACTTTTCAAATTGTTAAACTGGTTAAATTGTTATTACCGTTCTGGTTGCTGCTATTTGGTATTTTTGTCAGTGTCTGGATAGCATTGTGCTATTTTCTTAATTTATTACATAGAAATTCCCTGCCCTTTTTCAGTGAGAATTTCAGGCTAATTGCAGATCTTTTATTACTAGGCTTATTTATTTTGATCACTTCTGCTTCAGCTTTTATTTTGAAGTTTGTCTCTTTCTTTTGATATTAATTCTGAATCCTTATTTTCCAGTTTTAATGATATAAGCTACATGGATTTCTCAGATCACATTTGACCATATTTACGGCAAAGCTACTTTTACAAAGCATCCTCTAAGAACCTTTTGTTTAAGCATCAAGTGTTACTAATTACCAGCTAACAGAGCATTACATCTTTGACTCACTCAATGAAATTACTCTTCTAGGGCATAGCTTCCAGGAATCTGTTTGCTCTTATACTCTTCATAGGAGTTTTCTATACTACGTAAACATGTAGCCAGGAAACCCTAAAGGCATATTTACTATAGAAAATGTACATCTCAAATTGAATGATCTTTTCTTAGCTTTTTACTTTTAAAAAAATTTCATATATCCTCCTTTTTCCCCCTACCATTAGAAAAGGGGAGATAGCCATAAAATTTGACAGTTGTAAAAGTTGGGAGGGATCATCAAGTCCTTTTTTCGAAGTCCTTTTTTTCAAAGTCCTTTTTTCAAAGTTGAGGAGACTGAGACCAAGGGACATTAAGATCAAGATCATGAAGGTAGCTGGTGGTAGAAACAGAATTGGAACCTACATCTTTTAACATAAAATGGTCTTAAATAACCACTTGATACAGGTGAGATCACTAAGTGTGCATTGTTTTTTAATTCATTGATGCCACAATTATAAAAATGTAACATGGCTTAAAAACCTTTTACTTCTTGGGGTGTCTGGGTGGCTCAGTCAGTTGATCACCTGCCTTTGGTTCAGGTCATGATTCCAGAGTTCTGGGATCCTGGGATAGAGTCTCAGCAGGGAGTCGGCTTCTCCCTCTCCCTCCACCCCTCCCCCCTGCTCATGCTTTTGCACATGTGCACGCTCTCTCGCGCTCCCTCTCACAAATAAATAAAATCTTCTTTAAAATATTAGTTGAGGAGTGCCTGGGTGGCTCAGTTGGTTAAGCATCTGCCTTCGGCTCAGGTCATGGGTCAGGATCCCATGACCCTGGGTGCTGGGATCCACCCTCGCATCAGCAGGAAGCCGGCTTCTCCCTCCCCCTCTGCCTGCCGCTCCCCCCCGCCCATTGTGCACTCTCTCTCTAGCAAATAAATAAAATCTTTTTAAAAAAATTAGTTGAAAAAAAAATTTTTAAACCTCTCTTTCTAAATATAGTCATAAAGCCCACATGATGGAGGCAATACATCATAAAGTTACCCTTTTCTCTACACTTAAAAGTGTTTTGTCTTTTATTCCCACTGAGAATTAACAAAATAGAATTTTAAGAAAGACCATTAGGCAGAATAAAGTTCAAAATTTCTCCTAAAGAACCATTATTTTTCAAGTAGACCATGAAAGTTTATTTGAAGAAGCACAGATTCTGAACAACCCAAGATAATAAAGGCAGGGAGTTCTATTAAGATGGAAGAATGGAACTAGACACTAAAGAGACACACAATAGTGTCCCCTATAAGCCTGATATGAAGAAGTGTGTGTGTGTACATGTTAGCATTTTTGTGAATGTAAGGACAAAAGATAGGATTTGAAAAAGTATTCCAGAAGGAATACCTTTTCATTCCCATAGCATTTCCTTCTTTTGAAGGTTTGGGTTTTGAGAATTTCTGTTCAGTGAAAAGAAGGACTGAACAGCTAGTATAAACACAGTTTAGCATTTATGTTAGAATGAAGGTGATTAGGACCTGGTTCAGCCTACTCAGGGGCAACCAACTTCCCACCCTGTACTGATAACTATTCCTTAATCTTTCTTTGAGAAAAGTGCTCAGCTTTTTTTGTGAAATAGTATTATCTAAGAATACCTACTGAAATCTTACTATAATGAGAGGCACTGAAGCTGTTTTATAACATTTTGTAGGCATTAAACGAGATAGTATATGTAAAGTGTCCAGCCAAAGTAAGAACTCAGTAAATTTGGTCACATGGCTTTATTTATTCCAAACAATACTTGGAAGTCTGAACTATCTACATGCTACAGAGGAGAAAACTGAAATTCATAGGAGTTAATAATTTTATTTATGTTTACAGTGCTACAAACCCCAAATCATGTCTGACTCTGAAGCTAGTATTTCTAATGACTGTTTTTTAGCTATTTGTTTTTTAGCAAGTCGTTGCTAAAAACCTGGAATACTGCTTTTAAAATGGGGGAAATTAGGGAGCAGAGAAAATTCAGGGGGAAAATTTTTATTTTTTTAAGAATTTATTTATTGATGTGAGAGAGAGAGAATGAGAGAGAGAGAGAGCATGAGAGGGGAGAAGGTCAGAGGGAGAATCAGACTCCCCATTGAGCAGGGAGTCAGATGTGGGACTCGATCCTGGGACTCCAGGATCATGACCTGAGCCAAAGGCAGTCACTCAACCAACTGAGCCCACTTAGGTGCCCTGAAAAAAAAATTCTATTGATTTTCTGTTCTTAATAAAGTGATGATGAGGAAGAGAAGTTTTTTAGAAAACTATATTAAAAGTATAAAAATTTATAATTGTAAAAATTATAATACAGGTACATTCTTATCTTAGAATAATTCAAACTTATGATAGATTTTTTTGAACTTTTATCTTGTGCTAGACACTCTTTAGACTAATTGAAAAAAATATGGCCAGATAAATTAAAAGGGGTGAAAAAAGATTATTGAAAAATAAATAAAATGGGTGAATCTCGGTTTTGCATTAAAGATTTCCCATTTAAGGCAATTCCAAAGCACTCTAGTCTCTCAATCAGATCTCCTGTGATAAACTGCACAGTTTGGATAGGTCATAGATTTTCTGTTCCAATGTGTTATTTGGGGGGCATGTATACGTATGCCCTACCTAACCACTATGGTGAAATTGAAATAATATATTCTTCCTTAATATTTATATTTGAATTTGCAGCTATCAAAGATTTTTCACTATATTTTCGCATTTGTTCATCAGAGTGGCCTAAAAGAGAGGAAAACAAGTATTCTTTAGACTAAGTATATGAGATATTTAAGGATCAGAAATTAAACAATTTCTGTAGGGTCATACTGCTGGTAAATGGTAGATAATTAGATTAGCATCTAGTTCTTCAAACATGGAAGCCAGTGTTCCTTTCAAGAGGTAATGCTGTGTCTCACTGCACCATGTTGCTACTTTGAATGCAAAATGTTACTTACCATTTGACTGTTTTTACACAAAGCACTCACCCTAAGAGAAACAGTAGCAGCCCGTACAGAGAGGCCCTGACCCCCCGGGGAGCTTGCTTGACCAGATTTGGAGATTGAGCAGTCACTGGGCAGCCACCTGATGAATCATTCATGGCGGGGGCGGCGGGGGCGGCGGGGGCG
>LNAC01000518.1:165035-227535 GCA_002007465.1 Ailurus styani
CGCTGCGCGATGCAGTGTGGGGAATGGCTGGGGTTGGCTGAAGAGCGCACAGTGGAGTTTTAATGTCCGCCATGTTGGCCATGGCGTATTGAAGAGAGCGAGCGAGAGAGGAGCGGAGCGGCACAGCCTCCCACCCTCCCGGCTGGTGTTAGTGCCCGGACGGCGGGCTCTGCGCTCCGCCCCTCAAGTCCCCGGCAGCGGTAGGCGAGTGGGGACCGAACCCCCGGGTCTCCATGATCCCGCTGGCCGGGGCCGTTTCCCCAGAGCGGAGAGGTATCTGCTGCGCCTGAGATGAGTAAACTGTCGTTTCGGGCGCGGGCGCTAGACGCCTCGAAGCCGCTGCCGGTTTTCCGCTGTGAGGATCTGCCCGACCTGCACGAATACGCCTCGATAAACCGGGCCGTGCCGCAGATGCCCACCGGAATGGAGAAGGAAGAGGAGTCGGTACGTGTTAACTCCCCTGTCCGACCCAGCGCCAGGCCCCGCTCCCTCTGCTGCCTGCGGCGGCGGCGGAGCAGCATACCCACACAAAATGGCCGCCATCTTCTCTTCGCCGCCGACTCTCAGTCGCCGGCCGGGCCTTTACCCCGCCTCCCCCGGCCTCGACCCCCGGCCGCCGCGGCCCGGCGGGGCCTCCTCTAAGGCCACCCGCCGACCCCGGCCACTTGTACCCGGGTCCCGCGGAGTTCGGGAGCTCGAAAGGCACAAAGGGGTCACGTGACGAAGCTGCCGGCAGCCATTTTGTGGTCTTAGTTCTTGGGTTGGGCCTTGTGCATCCGGAGAGGGGAACGGGCTGGGTGTTGGTGGGGGTGCGGCGAGCCGGGAGCCGAGGAGGACCCGCCTGCAGCCCTCTCCGCAGGCCGCTGGGTGGCGTTCTAGGGCCACTTCGGTCTTCGCGCGCTGCCGGCGCCGCGGAGCGCAGGTTCCGTGCACTGTGGGGAAATTTCACTTCCCGGTGGCCTGGAAAGGTGGCTGGGCTCAGTGGGGCCTGCAGTGTTGACAGCACGTCTGTGAGGTTTATATTCCCTTCACCCCCTGCAATAGAATGTCGAGGGTGCGGCGTGTTTGCCCGGATGACTTTCTTTCATAGAAGATAAGACTTAATTTTCTGTATCCTCTTTCTGGGACTTTTGCATTTATTCCTCCCCAATTCTAATTAATCGGAGGGTAATAAACTATTCCTGACTTTTCTTTGATCTTTGAGACTATGTTGCAGACTTATTTTGGAGTACGTAGCTCTTCCTAAAGCCTGAAACTTTATTACTGCCTTTTTTTTTTTTTTAATTAAGTGTGGGTTCGCCTTCTCTGGTTTCTCAACCTAGGGGACGAAAAGACCCAATTTAAGAAGATGTTATAGATCTAGATTTCGAAAGAGGGGGTCCTTCCTTATCGATAACCTAACCAAAGTTAAGAGAGTTCATTTACAGAAATCTTAACATTGAGATGTCTAAATCGGGTGGGTTTCAGTATTTAAGTGTTTACACCTAGTAGACATTTTATCGTAGTTATGGCTTTACCTTGTTGTAGAAATTGGGTTCAGACACAAGGATAATAGAATCTTCCTCTCATTTCCCCCAGATCCTTGACAGTATAACTTGATGACTTCTAATCCTAAGGAATTGCATACCTTGGTTTTCAGGTACAGCCATTTAAACAGGGTGCAGTGTATTGACAGTTCAAGGAAATCAAGGAGTCGCTGGATTTGTGTGCTACACTTTGTTGTGGAAAATTGTACTGTAATACTTCTATTTGGTACTGTAAGAATTTTAAATGTAGAAATTATGCTTTGTAATGTTGATTTTGAAAATAAAGCTGTTTAAACTGTTTGGGTTATTTAACCTTTTCAAGTAAAATAGTTGTGACAGTGAATGTTACTTTTGAGAGTAGTGTTTTAAATCTAACCTTACAGATAAGCTAAGTGATAAGTGTATGTAGTAGTTGAGATTGTCTAGTGTAGTACTGACTTTTCAGTACTTATCTATGAGACAGAACCTCTTAATTTATTTTATATGTATCAACTTTAGAGTAGACTGGTGCTATTTGTTTATTTTTTTAATAAGTGATTTGTTTTTAAAAATTAAAGTACTTGTGACTGCAGAATCTTGTCTTTTGGTTTTATTTTTGTTTCTGTTTATAAGTTTTACAGATTATACTTTCAGGTTGGGGTGCTGGTGTTACACTGTCTTGGAATTTAATTTACAGTTCTTGTTTTGCAGCCAGGGAAGGTGGGGAGAGCCTTGATAAAAGCAAGGTAGCACTACAGTACACTTAAGACATTTAGTTCAGTCTTGCTTCTGTGAATACTTTGGACAGTCCAAGAGCTACAGCCTGAAATCAGAGCTGAGCGCAACCGAAGTATCAATACTTCTTAAGTTTTATGGATAATTTTTGTTCACAGAAATAATTTTGACATTTTATAGTGCATTGGATATCATTAGTTGGTAACATGTAGAATCTATTTCTGAGGGACATCAGGGACTTTTTTCCTTCAGACTTCTTTTTCCATCATCTATTTAAATTTGTTTCGCTTCACATACAACCAAAACTATTATCATCAGTGAAGCATAGATCTCAAGAACAGATACCGAATTTAATAGAAGGATGTAAGCAGTACCAGGTAAACTACTGCTGTACAGTCCTGTGGTTCATGATGTCAGTAGTAGTAGGCCATATAAGTCACAGTATTGAAAGTAGCATGTTACACGCTATTGAAAATGTAGACTAAGTGTAAATAAAGGTAGTTGAATTCTGAGCTAACCGTAGAAAAACAAAACTTTTTGTTAATTTGCTGAAGCATAATGTACTTCTTAAAAAGATGAATGGTTAAAACAAACTTTTGCCTTTGACTGACACTTTATCTATGGTGTCTCTTAGGTCAGAGTGCCCTGGAACCTGAATTGAGGGTCTAGTTTAGAAAAAGTATAATGGTACGTTGATCATGAAAAATAGGGCAGACTTAAATAAGGACAGTTTTGTATACACCACTTGATTAAGAAAGCATTTCATGATCAAAATGTATCTGCAAAATTGTCATGTAAACTGTATCTGGTTATTGCTACCATATTTGTTTCTGTGAATAACAAATTCTAGTCTTAACACTGAAAATAAAATTTATTAATGTACTCCCATTTAACTAATTTTAATAATGTAAACTGACCACATTGACTTCATTAGGTATGCCTTTTAATTTTTAAGAAACAACTTTAAGCAGAAATGCTTAGTTCCCAAAAATGACTTAACTCAATTAAAAAAAATTTTTTTTTATTACTGCAGGATTGAAAAGTAACTCCAGATTGTTATACACTGAAGGACTTGACTGAGTTTTAGACGTTTAGGGATTAAATGTTTGAATTGATATACTGTAACACATTGTAACTTGTCAAATCAAAAAATAACTTTTTTTTTAAGTAGACTCCATGCCCAAGGCAGAGCCCAATGTGGGGCTTAAACTCAGAACCCTGAGATCCAGACCTGAGCTGATGTCAAGAGTCACCCAGACGCCCCCAGAAACAATTTTCAAATAAGAAATCAAAAGATTGGGCGCCTGGGTGGCTCAGTGGGTTAAAGCCTCTGCTTTCGGCTCAGGTCATGATCTCAGGGTCCTGGGATCGAGGCCCACATCGGGCTCTCTGCTCAGCGGGGAGCCTGTTTCCCCCTCTCTCTGCCTGCCTCTCTGCCTCCTTGTGATCTCTCTCCCTCTGTGAAATAAATAAATAAATAATCTTAAAAAAAAAAAAAGAAAAATCAAAAGATTGAGCTCTAAAATGAGATAAATGAGTCCCTTCAGGGGTTAAAAAAGGCAAAGTTTAAGCAAGTGAAGAGGGCAGATGTTTCACCATTATAATACTTGAACGTTTTTTATTAAGATTATAATCTTAAATTTGAGATCGTAACTTTGAAGTTAAGGATGTTCAAATACTGAGTTTAGTGCCATAGCTTCACCTTTTGAAAAGGTAGCTTTTCCAAGATGTCATTACTGTTGATACATTTTTTTTAAAGTTGGTTTATGTTGGTCAAAATTGGAGGTTTACATTAAATTATAATTTTCCCATATGGATACTTACCCTTTAGGAAAGACATTCTGAAAACATTGGTTTTAAAGTGATATTTAAAGTGATATTAAAGCTCCAGCAAATTGGAGCTACCTGGTTCCAATCGTATAACATTTTCATTGGGATGTCTCAGATGTTGTGGCTCCATTAGGAGTGGATTAACCTTTTTACTCCTATTACCTACTCTGGTTTGGGTGGGATATATGATGTAATTGACATATTAATGATATCACATTGATATTATCTTATACAGCCACCTTTGAGACTGTTAGACGTAGGGTCTAGTCATTACAAATCCAGCACTTTAATAGGATTCTAACTAGACAAAATGGTCTCCTACACCTGCCTTTCTCTCTTAAAACTACCACCTTTCATTATTGGTCCTGTATACAATGTTATTAAACCCAAGTTAAAGACCATTTATAAAGTGGGCAGGTTTTTTTGTTTTTAAAGGGGGAAATTGGAAATATGTATATCACTGATATGAGGAAAAATAAGCACTACATTTTAAAAACTTAAAGTCTAGTTTTCCTATTTTATAAAAAATTAAGTCACTTTAAATGATCAACTTAAAGGTTTGATTTCTCATTTTTTGAAAGAAACCAAGAATCTTTTTTTCTTTAAAATTTTATAAACTAAGAGATTTTAGTCCTTGTATTTGAAGCTGTAAAATTAATCTAGATTTCTCCCTTCTGTCTTGGAAGTGAAAAATATGTGAAATCTCAATTACTGTAGAAGCAAACTTTAATTTTTCAAATAGTTTGGATTAGAAAGAATTGAGAATTTTTTTGCAATAAGTAGCAAATAGCCTATTTAAAATCAAAGATAACTGAGAAGCAGTAGTAAAATTTAATTCTCCCCTCCCAGGATTTTTTAATTTTTACATTTTTTTTTTTAAGTAAGCTGTATACCCAGCATGGGCCTTGAAATTATGACCCCAAGATCAAGACTCACATACTCTACCAACTGAGCCAGCCAGGTGCCACTCCCCACCAAAATATTTTTAAGTAGAAGTTTCTGAGTTGGGGTTCTAAGGATTATGTGGAAATAATCCTGAAAGTAATGAATTCCCACAGTATTCACATAAAATTTTGTGATGGTATATTTTTCTAGGAGAAAAGTTCATATTTGTCATCAGTTTCTCAAAGTACTGGTAATGAGATGGAGCAGAAAGCCCAAGGTTAAGCATTACTTCTAGAAATTTCAAATGAAGTTATTTTGGTTTTATCAGTATGACAGTTATATAGACTTATTAATAGGAGAAGGATGGTTGAAAAAAGCTAATAGGTAAGTTAGGAAGAGACTGAATACTCTTAACTGCCAAAGGAACCTCTTGAAAACTGTAATTCCTAGGTGCCTAAAGAGCTCTTATTTCAGTGTACTCTTTATACTTAATACTTAAAATTTTGGATTACTACCATTGAAATACTTAGACTTCATTTTCTTATGAAACAGTAGTAATGACAACTGATAGGCTTACGTAGCTAATCGTGTTTTGTGAATGGTTTGTGATCTGTAATGGAATTTGTGTTGAACTGCCATTTTCTTTTTTTAATTAACAGTACTTAAAAGTACCATCTAAATGTAGGATAGCTTAAATTTTGTAAACAAGAATAACCTGTGTATACACGTTCATAAATTTGTGGTTAGATTGAGTATTAAGCCAACACCCCTAAAAACTAGGTTTTTAGTTTTATATTTTGCATTCTGCATCATGGTATGTGGTAGGAGTAAAGTTAAGTGGATGAAAGATACATGTGGGTATGTGCATACATAGCTAATGACAAAGTTCTGTTTGTATATGTAAAAATGTGGAGTCTGACTATATGATTCAGTTTCCCAGAAAAGTTAGGGGTATTTGTTATAAGCAGTTGGTTAAAACTAAGTTTAAAGCAAAAGGTAGCTTTTTTAAAAGGAGCAATAATACCATGGAATGATGGCATAGTTTGTAATTCTGCTTCTTAAGAGAACCAACAAGGAAATGAGAATTTTATATTGTAATTTGGGAATAAAATGAGTTGTGAGTTTTTAAGTGCAAAAGTGGTATGAAAATATGAAATACTTCTTAAGACAGGGACTAGAGTACGTCTTTTACTTTTTAAAGTAAACTTTGAATCCTTAAGGTGTGATTTACATTAGTATTTTATAATACTTTTTCTGTAAGAATACATCAATTTATTGGGAAATCAATGAAAAAAATTATTCAAATGTTTTCAGTAAGTTTGGTAAAACTACCTTCAGTCAGTTACTTGAAGCTAACTGTGTTGTCTTAAGCACATTTACAAATTGGGGCAAGTCTTTCCTGATCAAGTTTATGTAACTTAAAGCCTGTGATTATAGGTAGTGATTTTGAGCAATTATAGTTATTTTAAACATAATGGAGACCCAACTTTGTTCCTTTAAATATACATGAAGTGAATTTCATCCACCAGCTTCCTAGTAGTAGGTGGATGAAAACAAAAACATGTTGTAATTAAATCTATCACCCATTATTTGAGTTGTAGCTGTGATGAATGGGAATATATTAAGTTCTTCAAAATATAAAACTCTTTCTCAATTATTTGTTGTTATAGAAGTTATCTTTAGGGCGCCTGGGTGGCTCAGTGGGTTAAAGCCTCAGCCTTCAGCTCAGGTCATGATCTTAGGGTCCTGGGATCGAGGCCCGCGTCGGGTTCCCTGCTCAGCAAGGAGCCTACTTCTTCCTCTCTGCCCGCCTCTCAGCCTACTTGTGATCTCTCTCTCTGTCAAATAAATAAAGAAAATTTTTTTTTAAAAGTTATTTTTGAAAATTTGGTTCAGCTTCAGTTATGCATGATAGCATAGTAGTGCTGAATTTTGCAACATATTATTAAAGCAAATCATTTTGTTTGAATTTATTTCTGTATCAAGTTCTGGATGAAGAAATAGGATGTGGCCTTTTAGTGAATCCAGGGGCAAAGATAATGTGAGGTTTAAAACATCCTGTGGATGGGCAGACAGCCTCTCTGCTGTCCTGCCTGCTGCTTCTGTGCAGTGTATTCAATAAACTTCTAGCTCGTTTAAAAATAAATAAAATAAAGCATCCTGTTGATGATTTAGTACAGTCTCAAATCTTTTTATATATTGGGATGAATTATTTTCATCATTGTGAAATCACAAGTAGCAGTTGTATATTCTCTGAGAAAATGTAATTTGGATTTTGTGGCCTTTGACAAGTCACTTAACCTTATTGAGTGAACTTTAGTCTCTTTATGTGTCTCCGGTCTTCTGACTTACTCTTACAAGGTAGCTCCAAGGAGTGAATAAGGTAGGGTATGTAAAAATGCTGTATAGATGACTTGTTATTACCAAGTACTAATTGAATGTTTAGAATGGCCTTTTTCTTGATCTGAAAAAAAACTACATTAACACAATCCCTTGTGTTAGGGGATTATCTGATGTGAACGTGTTAGATGTGTTCTTTTTCTTGTATAGTTGCAAAAAGGGTGTCTTTAAATTTAGGTAATAATTGGGAAAATCAACCTTAGACTCAGGCTTCATCCAGGTTCCAGCAGTTGAGTGCATGTATGTACACACTTGGTACCCAGGTTTTCTTAACTGCAAAATGAAGCCAGGCTATGATAATTTCCTGTTGTAATGAGTATATTATGTTACCAATAAATTCAAGTCTGTTTGCAGGTGTGCTTTATGTGGTTATAGAATAGTCATTCAATCTTGAATTAGTTAATGATTTTATTTGCATATTATATAAACATAATTTACACAGAAATAAAGGTAGTCTGAGTGCATGGATAATTGGTTTTATTTTAGTCTAGGAAGGCTCATGAGTTTTAAAAGATTTAAAGAATATAAGTGGGTCACAATGCTTTTATTGTTATGAGAATTTGAAATTGGAGCCAGAATCTTGTAGTGATGGTTGCAAATTTGTGTTTTACTTGTAATGGAGGGTGAAGGGAAACAAAATATAAATATGGCTATTTGTATGTCTAAAGCAAAAATTTGATCATTATAATAGATAAGTGGAGATATTTAAGGTGAGGTATGTTCATTGTACAAAGACTGAGAAAATGAAGATAATTCCATTTTCATTCACTTTTGTAGCAAATATTTGTTGTGCATTTGCTTTGAGGCAAGAACTGTTATAGGTCCTGTGGATAGAACAGTGAACAAGCAGGGTTACTTTTTTCATGGATCTTACATTCTAGAATATAGTAGGCTCTATTGGAGCAGGAATTTTTGTCTAGCTTTATTTAACTGATGTGTTTTCAGCACCCAAAATAGTGCCTGGCATTTAAGAAGGGTTCGATTTGCTTAACTGAATGAATTCTAATGGGAAAACACAAAAAAAACCCAGAAGGCAAATGAAAATAAAAAATACAACTTACACGGCAGTGGAACAAGATAATTTCAGGTGAAAGGAGGAAGATCGGGTTTTCTTTGCATAGATGGTCAAGGAACACTGGATCTGAAACTTGAATAGTGGGAATGAGCCAGCCCTGTGAAGAAGATCTGGATGAAGAACATTCCAGGCAGAGAGACCCATAGATGCAGAGAGCCTGAGGTAGGAATAGAAGGCCAATATAAAGAGGACAAAGTGAAAAAAGGGTAGGGTAGTATGAGACTGAGGACCAGGGTTAGTCAGGGGTCCATATCTGATTAGGTATTATAGGCTACCACAAGAAGTTTGTATCATTTTGAAATGAAGTAAGCCATTAGAGAATTTCAGGCAAAGGAGTGACATGATATGAATTGTGTCTTTTCAAGATTATTCTTGCCACCGTGTGGGAGAATGAGCCATATTGGCAGGAATGAGAGTTGGTGACTTTAGCATGGTGATAGTGGAGATGTAGAGAAATGGATAGATTTGAGGTATATTTTGAAGGTAGAGCCAGCAAAACTTGCTGGTGAATTTGAATGTACTAGATGGAGAGAGAGAATCAAAGATTAACTCTTGATTTTTACCTTGAGCATCTGGATAGGTAGATGATTGGGCCACTTACTGAGATAGGGAAAATTGAAGGAGGGAGGATATTGAAAGAATGGACATGTTTGAAGTGCCTCTTGTCCATAATTAACTGGATATGTAAAAACAGTACATTAGAACAGTCTGCACTACAACTGTAAAATTTAGAAGTCTTGGGTTGGTACTATAAACTTGAAAGTCTTTGGGAGATAAATGGTTTTTAAAGCTGTGCCTTGGGGGCTCAGCTAGAGGAGTAGCTAATAGAGAAGTAGGAAGAAAATGAGGATCAAAGGGTCTCAAAAAAGAAGGATATTGGTTAACTATGTCCACTGAGAAGATGCGTAAGAGGACGGTGATTGTTTGATTAGATGTGTGCTGTTGACCTATTTTGGTGGGAGTAATGGGAAGGAAAACCCAGCGAGAATAGAAGAAATAAAGATAAAGGAGTCATGGCAAGTATAGACAACTCTTTGCAATAGTTCTGCTATGAAAAGAAGCAGAAAAAATAGGACAGTGACTGGAGTGGGCTAGGGGATCAACAGATGATTTCTTTTAAAAATGAGTCACAATGGGGCACCTGGGTGGCTCAGTCTGTTAAGCGTCCAACTCATGATTTTGGCTCAGGTCATGATCTTGGGATTGTGAAATCAAACCCCACATCGCACTCTAGGCTCCAGAGTCTGCTTGAGATTCTCTCTCTCCTCCCTCTGTCCCTCCCTGTGTGTGCACATGCATTCTCCCTCTCTTTCTCTCTAAAATGCATTAAGTTTTTGAAAAATGAGTCACAAATTTCCAGCAGACACAGGAAGGGATAGGACAGAAATGAGGGAAGCAGAGATAGCCCTTGGTTTCCCCGTCTCTACCTAGAGTTTCCAGGTTGCAAGCAGAAGTAGGGGAGATGCCAAATAGACCCTGACAGCCTCCTTGAGTTGAAGAGAGAAAATTCAGAGTTTGGAGAAGCTGAAGTGACTTCAGGGCAGGATATCAGACATGCACAGAGCTCCAGAGATCCCCTTGAGTGTGGCTAAAAACTGATCAGAACCTACCTGTGAGGAAACTAAAGAGACTGAGGGAAAAGCAGTTGGAAAGAACTAGGAGGGACAGTTCTGGGAGCTCACATAGGGCTAGGAATATGTTGTATCTTCACTAGCCTGAGCAGAAAGACATCCTAATACACAGGGTGTCAGATAAAAGCTCTCAAAAGAGTTACTTCCTTAGTAGTATACCCCAATTAGCTTTAAAGACTGTTTTGGATGCAGCGTAACAAAGATTAAACAGTATTCTCAAAAGTAAAAAAAGTAACAGTATTCTCAAAGTAATTTCAAGCAGCTTCACTGTGTCCCAGAAAAAGCCCAGAAATGTTCAAAGGAATACTAAAAGGATTCCTTTTAGTAAACATACTAAACATACAACATAACTACAACATAAAACTTAATTTTTGGCATCCATTAAAAAGTTTCCAGGCATGCAAAGAACTGGAAAATATAGTCAACAACTAAGGAAAAAAGTAGTCAACAGAAAAAGAAATAATCCAGGTAATAGAATTAGTAGACAAAAATGTTAAAATAGTTATTAGATTTAGTGTAATAGTTGGAATGATGTTGTCAAAAGGATAAAATCATCCTGTTCCCTCTTCTGCTCAGCACTTTGTTTTTTAAAACTATTTCTTTCAAAATATCTCTTCTGGATCAATTTCACAATGGGGATTGGTCATTAATTAGAGCAGTTGGTCATTAATCAGAGCACTTCTTCCTCTTTAAAAGTAAGAAGGCAGATATTTGGGGGGAAAATGCAGATCTGTGGTTAGAATTGGCAGTGGGAGAATGAGGTAATTCATCCTATGATTCTGTTTTCTCTGTGAAGTATGAGGTGAGGTCATCACCTCAGAGTGGGTGGGGAAGGATGTTAAGAGAGAGGAAGGTATGTGTGGGAAAGCTGATTTACTAGAGAAATGTGGTATGATTGAAGGACTAGCTGACAGCTCAATATTTGTGATCATTTAAAGTGAGACCAGTCAGCTCACTTGAGCAATTGAATGCAAGGATTAAACTTGAGTTCAAGCACGAACTAGATAATACAGTAGGGGTTTCTCTAGGGTGCAGTTTTGCCCAGCATGTACAGAGGAAGAAGAGGATGAGAGGTAGCTTATCATGAAAAACCATGGAATCTAAACTGGGTGGGAAGAGAGAGAAGACAACCAGGGAGCTGATAAAATAGTGGGGGAGTGGTAGAAGTCATTGAAATAAAAGCCTCTGTGGCAGGGAAGTGCTAGATTGGGTGAAACTTAAGTCGGGAGAGTGTGGTGGTTAAAAAGTGAAATGCGTGATTTTTAGATGTCAGAGGTGGCACAATTATCAGTAAGGCAGGAGCTAGAGTATAATCACAGGAGTGGTGGCCAAGGTGGAACAGAGGAAAAGATTAATGTGGGTGAGGTCATGATGGCAGAAGTGTATTAGAAGTTGAAGACTGGGAGCTCTGTGACTTGACCAAGAGGGTGTGTAAGTCAGCTTTGGGAAGAGTGATGGTATGAATTTCTGAGGGCTTAATGATTTTTGAAAGGACAGCAAAGAAGAAATGGCATGGGATTGGCAGTTGGAAGCAAGGAGGATGAATAGTTAACCCACCTATAAGTATGTGGGTTATATATGTTAACGCTATACTGGAGTCTGTTAAGTGTACAATAACATGTCCAAAAAAAAGTACATGCCTTAATTAAAAATACATTATTGCTGGGCCACTTGTGTGGCTTAGTTGGTTACACATCTGACTCTTAATCTCAGCCTCAGGTCTTGATCTCAGCACCATGAATTTAGCCCCCCTCCCTCCCCCCCCACCGCCAAAAGACTTTATTGCTGAAGTATGTTAACCATCATTCAAGCTTTCAGTGAGTCATAATCAGTGATCACAGATCACCATTAACAAGTATAATATGAAAAAATTTGAAGTATTGCGAGAATTACCAAAATGTGACACAAAGATATGAAATAAGCAAATGCAGTTGGAAAAATGAGGTCTATATGCTTGATCTATTCAGGGTTGCCACAAACCTTCAATTTGTAAAAACTGAAGCTCAATGTAAATATCTTTACAATGAAGGACTTGGGTATAGTATGCTTATTTTAGGATCCAGTAAGTGGACCTTTGGAGTTCTTACGGAGCATCTGAGAACTTTCCTTTCTCTTCAGTGGTTCTCCACAGGGACTGTAGTATTCTCTCATCCTCAGGACATTCTGGAAAATTGTGGGGTTGCTTTCGGTTGTCACAATTTTGGAGAGGTGCTTTTGGGGTCAAGAACAATGTGAGTTCCACTGTGCAAAGGGTAGCCCTGCAACACAATGAATTGCCCATATGACTTTGACTATCCCCAAGAATATCCTACCAGATTAAATTTCCATTTGTAAATTATCTGAGTCTAGGACCTAATTTCATTTTACATGTAAAGTGTTTTTTGTGCAGTGTATTTATTTATTAACTTATAATATATTTACATATACATTAACATTTCTAGGAATGCTACTAGTATATAATGTTATATATATAAAGTAGGGAAATGTTATACTGTATTTCATTTAGAACTTTTGTAGGGGTTGTTACCATTTTGGAAATAACTTCATCAACATCATTTGTGGGATTCGAGTCAACAGACCTAAAGCATAAAATCTGTTCTTTTTTAACTCTACATTCACAATGATTCTTTGTAGACGTGTAGCATCTGTGATGGCTTCATTTTTGTCTTCCTAGGTACATACCCCAAACATTTACATGTTGCAATACATATTTTATTATAAATTACTTTCCTTTTATTTCTCCTTTTTTTTTGCAGTTATGTTCTTGGATTGAATATTTTTAAAATGCGTAAAGTAGAATAGTAAAAGAATTTATTTTTTTTTTTTTTTTGAATAGTAAAAGAATTTAAAAAGAAGGAGCATTGAGTCTGATAGGGTTGAAAATATCTTCTCAACTGGGCTCAAAACATGAGCTATGTGATTAGGTTTTAGTTAACGTTCTGGTTGTGCAGTTAACCTCAAGTCTGGTCTGACTGAGATCCTATGTAAAGTATAGCATGGTGGCTTACATATAGTAAGTGCTTATATCTTTTTAACTTCCTATTTTAGCTTCACTTTTAGTCCTTGAAGGATTTTTAGTCCTTGAAGGATAGAAACATGTTTTTTTAAGATTTTATTTATTTATTTGACACAGAGAGAGAGAGATCACAAGTAGGCAGAGAGGCAGGCAGGGGGAGAAGGGGAAGCAGGCTCCCTGCCGAGCAGAGAGCCCAATGCGGGGCTCGATCCCAGGACCCTGAGATCATGACCTGAGCCTAAGGCAGAGGCTTAACCCACTGAACCACCCAGGCGTCCCTAGGTTGTCTTTTAAAATTCCAACAAATTTCCGTTATGACAAATGATTTTTGTTATATAGAGTGTTTTGATAGTGAGTACAGATTTAGATACGCCTGTAGCTATATTTATGGCAGAATGTGAAATACTAAACAAGGTAGCAAAGAACAGGACCTTAAATAGAGAAGTATGTCAACCAAATGGATTATCTTCTCAACTTAAACACATGATTGGTTTCCTAGTGAATGCTAAAATGTATAAAATGTGTTTTGAAGAATTCATCGGGTGAAGAAAAAAGTTTTCTGTACTTTTTAACAGGTTCTGTATGCTTCAGTGATTTATAGTTTTTAAGGCTGTTCCTTCACACAAATACACACATTTGAATCTAAGAATTCCTGTTAAAGGGTTAGGACACCCTCTTATTCTGAAAGATTTATAATTGCCTTTTAATTGGTCTCCCTACTCTGGTTTTCAAATTTATAACCCCCTCTCAAAGTTGTCAGGGAGATCTTTTTAAAATTTGAATTTGGTTGTTGCTTTGATATCTAAAATCCATAAATTATTCCTTTTTCTAATAGAATAAAATGCAAAAACTCCTTAACAGGGTTTCCTGGGCCCTGATGATCTGACTTCTTTTTCCAGTCTTTTCCCTTTCCCCTGCTTAAATTCTGTATTATTTATTTATTACTGCATAATAAATCACTCCTAAATTTAGCAGGTTAAAACAACAAACACTTATTATCCTACAGATTCTGAGGGCTAGGAATTACCAAGTCTGGTAAAATGTAGGAAGGACCACACAAGGCTGTGAATGCCATGGGTTGGGGATCACTGGAGGCTGGCTACCACAGTAGCCACATGCAGAATACTCTCACTCACTTTCAAAGCCCCCGCAGGTTTCATCCCATTATGGTATCACCACATAGTCCAGAATCTCATCCAACTTGGTTTCAGATATATTGATGCTGCTCAGGTGTAGTTCCATAGGTACAGCTTCTCAAATTTCTCTCAACCTGTTAAGCTAAAGAGAAGTATCTGTCCCTTCCCTCACATACCCAATGTACTGGGTAAGCCTGAGGATAATCCTATAAAGCATTCCCCATTCAAACCAGGAGACAGAAGGTGGGGGATGGTAGACACAAGAGGGTTCCTGGTCCAAAGCATTTTTGAAATCCAGTCACACAAATTACAGTAGTTCCTTGGTTGGTTGTCAGTTCCTGAGTATAATTCACATAAGACCCTCAGCTTTGCCCTTTGGACATTTGGTTCTGCCCTCTTCTCTTCCTTTTTCATGAAAGGTAGAATGTTTTTGTTACTGAATTTTCTTAGCTTGCTTCCTGCCAACACTTTGGGACTCTGAAGATCTTTTTTCATTTTGTATCGTCTCTTGTTCAAGCTGGCTGTGTTTCAGAAAATGTAATTCGTTTTAAAAGTTTGCAGGTCTTCTGTGTATTTTATTGGAGTCTATTAGTTGAATGCCACACCCATACATGTCTTTAAGGTAAGCCTTTTACCACCCTGAGCTGCTGCTGAGAGACCACACCATTAAGTCTCCTTTAAAAAATATATAAATTTAAATTTAAAAAAGCCTTTTTGTTAGAAAGAATCTGAAGTGAGTAGTTCTTTTTACCAGGCCTTTTATCTGGAACAGTCTTTGATCTTTCTGAGGTTTTAACAAAAGATTTTATAGTCGTTCCCTCCATTTAGTTTTAGGCCACATTTTTCTGTTAATGCCCTGGATTTGATCTTGGCTCAGAATCCATTTGTAAATTTTAACGTTTGCATCCTGGAGAAACTGCACATTTTCAAAACCATCAGGTCCTGGCTCTTCTTTAATAGTTCTTCATTCAGTTTATTTTTTGTCATTTTTTTATGTATAAAGCAGAAAAACAAGTCAGTACTTTCAGCTCTCAGTTTAAAATCTCCTTAGCTAAATTTTATTAGATAAACTTTGTACCTTTCACATATCTAAAGGTAAAGTGTTACTAAATTTTCTGCCCTCGTCTGCAGCCTTAAAAAATACCATGAAGCTTTTATTAGCAATTTCTTCACTAATACTCTCCTTAGAGGCCATGCTCTAGTTCCAAAGCCATTCCAACATTTTAGGTTTTTGTTATACAGTGAGGACACAGTATTAACATGTGTGTTAGTTATCTGTGGCTATGTAACCTGTGCTAGGGTTATCTTAAACCCTAGCAGCTTAAAACAATCTGACCTACCTTTTCTCAGGATCAGCAATCTAGGAGTCGCTTTTTTATGTGATTCTGGCTCGGTATCTGCAGAAAGCTGTTCAGGGTTACAGTCATCTCAACTGGAAAGTCTGCTTCCAGGCCCACTTATGTTGGCCGGAGTCTTCCGTTCCTCATCACATGGGCCTCTACATTTCCAACCTGTTTGTCTTCACAACTTGACATCTGGCTTCCCCAGAGCAAATGATGCAATAGAAAGAGTGTGCTTATGTCAGAGAGTGCCTAAAACAGAAGCTGCAGTCTTTTTATAACCTAATCTTGGAAGTGATACACCATCATCTCTGCTGTATGCTACCAGAAACCCTCTGCTCAATAAATTAAACTACTTATTGTTCTTAATATTCTCTTGGTTGCTCAACTCTACCTTTGCTTACACTGTCCCTCTTTTCTTTCCATGGGTTCATTCAACAAACTCCTGTTTGCTGTCAACTTTGATGAAGCCTTTCTTGACACACCTCCCAAGCCCTGTCATATAAAACCTGAACTAAAATAAATTCACTTATATCATTATTAGAGAAAATAAATTCACTTATATCATTTCTTATACTGAAAGCCCTTTCAATGCAGAAACAGAGTTGTATCTTAAAGACTTAATATTGTTCTGACACAAATGTTTCTTAATGTTTAAGGGTTCTGTGAAGATCTAGGTATTTCACGATTTTTTTGTGTTCTAAAATGGCAATCAGATACCTAACTCTCTGTGCTTTTGTAGTGAGGCTGATGAAGTAGGGTTTAAGCTATAATTTTTGTGTATTTTTGTAAGATTAAGAAGGACATGAGACATTCTAAAAATTACACCAAAAGTTTAAGCCAGAGAAAATGTCATGACCTTTCCCAAAATGTTTTGTGAAACACTGTGCTAAAAGTACTTATTTTATATTATGTTGATTTATCAACTATTTGTACACTTATACTTTCAAAGTATAATGATAAATATTATGGGCTCTATAGACATGTCTTTTCCTTCAAGGGGCTTATAATTCATATGGTAAATTAACTCTAATCTGAGGCAGTCTTTTTCAGTGCTTGGTGTAAATATCAGAATTATCTATTTTTACTTTGGGTAGTTCATCACTCAGAATCTAATAAAACTGTGGAAAATGACTTCTGACATTAAGTTCCTAAAAAGTCATTTTTCCCCCATTTGAAGTAAATGTAACTAAAATCATGTAAGATCAGAATCAATTGTTTTACTCTAATTTAGTGTTTCCATTGAAATGCCTTTTCTCTGATCTGAAAGTATTATTGCAAACCAAGATTTTGGTTGCAAATACCACTTTATTACCTTCTTCGAAATTTCCTTTTTCTCTACCATAGTGACATCTTGAACTGTATATGAGAATTCTGTATGAATTTTTTGCCCATGGAATTTTTCCTTTGCTGTACAATTCCAATAAAATAAGAGCAGTCTTTTTTTTTTTTTTTTTTTGCTATATCGGTAAACATCATAGAATCAACTCCACAAAAATATGTTCTTTTGTCTTGAGTTTTTCTGTCATTATCTAAAAACATGTATTGAATTCTGGGCTTTTTTTGTTAGAACTTTTGTGATTTTGTAGAGTACACTTTAGAAATTTCTCCTAACTTCTGTAGTGATGAAACATTTTCTTTTTCTTTTTCTTTTTTTTTTTTTGATGAAACATTTTCTTGGTATTTTTTTGAAGATGGGACAGTAAAGAAATGTGTGATAGGATTAACATTCTCCCCTAGCCTTTAGATTTTTAGGGTTGGGTTTTTCCATATAAAATTTCTCAGTTGAACCTCAGTTCTTGTTCATATCTAGAAATATTAGGAAGGATTCTAAATACTTTGTATCACTAGGAAGAAACCAATTAAATAACTATAATGTCTCTTTAATTCTGCCCAGCTACCTTAAGTCCTTCCTGGAATAAATCTTAAATTTGAATAAAAGGGATCTGTAATTTCTAAGAAAGCGGCATGAAACAAGATGACCATTCATTCCTAGTATCTCTGCATCTTCTAAACATACTACTGGGGCCTGTTGGAGAGGCATCCTTATGATATAAATGTGTTATGCTACCCATAACATCTTGGTGTTATGCTGTACTTTCACTAAGTTTAATGCATTCAGATTTACTGTGAATTACAGTGGAGAAGTTAGAGAATCAGGATGAAAGTTTACATGGGCTACCAAGAGCATAAAATACCCTGAATAAAAATTCTTAAGTAGTTCACATATTATCATCTCCATTGCTACTTCCCTAATTCAAAGTAATGTCATCTCTTGCCTAGATTTAAGTACCTTCCTAACAAGTCTTCCCAAGACTGCAATTCCTGCCTTCCCCAGTATTAACAAAACCAATGGTCCTTTGCAAACTGAAATCTCATCCTGTCAGTTCCTGCTGAAAACCTATAAAAAGCTCCCATTGCTCTTAAAGTGACTTGTATATTAGGCCTTCTGTAATCTGTCCCCTACCTGCTTTTAGTTTCTCCAAAGCCTTCCAGGTCCGACCATCCACAGGATCATTTCTCATTTATTGCCATGTACTGATTCATTACGTCTCTACAGATTGGTTTAGTAATCTCCCACAGATCCTCACATCACAGCTCCAGGTCACTTCCTTAGTTATCTACCTATTAGGGTAGGTCTGTTACGTGCTCCCATAACATAACTTTTTTAGCAGTGACTGTTACAAACTTCCATTTCATTTATGCGATTATTTGATTAATCTTTACATATGACTCTTAGCTCCAAGTACCTTTAGCATTGGGATTTAATGTCTTCATTATTTGTTGAATGAAAGGCTAGATTGGCCTATTGTTAATTTATTTGTTTCTAATTCGATCTATCTCAGAATTGGTGTTCAGAGATGAACAGCATAAGTCCCATTGTATTTTAGAATTGCATGAGGGTAATGATGTTTCCATCAAATTTTCCTGCTGTATGACTACTATGTGATTAGACAAGTCCTATAACTACTAGATCTGACTTTTGTCATTTGTAGAAGGAACTGGAACTAATTGATCTATAAGCTTGCTCTGATTCAAATGTTCAGTGATGTTAATGGTTTCCCCTTCATCATCAGGAGGAAGATTGATTTTTTATTTAATTTTATTGATTTATTTGAGAGAGCCAGCATGAGTGCACAAGTAGGAGGAGGGGCAGAGAGAGTGACAAGCAGACTCCCCACTGAGCACAGAACCCATCATGGGGCTTAATCCCAGGACCCTGAGATCATGACCTGAGTCCAAGTTCTACGCTTAACCAGCTGTGCCACCCAGGCACCCCCAAAGATTGATTTCTAACTTCATTATCCATTGGGTTGATTTGGAGGTTCTGTTCTACGTGACCCCACTCCAGGATTCAGCTGACAGAACAGTCTCTATCCTGAACTTTGCTGGACACTGTAATAGAGGAAAGAACTCTGGAAGATCTCTTACTTGTGTCAGTTATTCAAATGCTCTGGCCAGAAGTTATATGTCACCTAGGCTCACAGCTCGTCGGCCAGAATGAGCCACATGGTTGGAACCAGGAGGTACAATCCTACCATATGACCAAAAAACAAAGAAAAATAATTATTTGGCAAACAACACTAATGACAGATCTGCCCTTCTGGTCAGCCAAAGATTTGGCTGTCTTTACCACAAAATAGACTCATCTATTCCACAGTGAACCCATCCCCAAAGTCCCAGCTAAACAGTATCAAGCTTAAAGTGTTAGGATTTCCAGGTGATACACATAATTCTCTACATCGGTTTGGATTTGTTTCCTCTTGATCTGGAGATCTGTGAATGAAAATACTATCTATACCACCACCTGATACTCCTCTACCCCTGCTATACACATACCCCATATACGTCAGAATAACAGGGCCATGATAACCACAACAAACACTCCCATTTGGATAATAGAAGGTTGGAGGGAAACACAGCACTCCCTAATCCACAGCAACTCAAAAATCCCACTAGGTTGACTTTGTAAGTGTTCCCTTCCCTTGGCTATGGGGAATATTTTTGTTGATGTAGTAGATCTTCTCTCCTGGAGGGTCTCTCCCCAGTCCATTGTTTTGTGGTTTTTTGACATTCTTTCGTTCTCCCTGGTCTTCCTTTACCTCATCTGAAGTAGGTATTGGAAAATAAGCCCTTTGGGAAGCTAATGCAAGTGTACTTTTAAATCAAATTTTAATTTGGGCTTTTGATTTTTGACTCTCAGCACCATAACTCTGTAGGCTTCTGTTTCCATTTAGTTCTGTATGCCAGTAGCTTATATTTATAGTTCTTTATCCGATGTCAGTCTCCTAATTGCCAATAGCAAATGGGTTTTGTTTTTTTTTTGCTGGAAAGCTACACACTTAGTGTCTTCTTTTTCCTGTGAGCATTATGTTCAGCTGAAAGCACTAATGCAGTTTTAATTGTGTCTCTGCGTTTGAGACACTAATCCATTCAAATGTTTTAAGTATCATGGCCCTACTCTGATTTAAATCTTACCCTTGAGGTTGATTACTCTTTCTTTGTTAGCCAAAGGCCTTCTTGGCTTTTACACTTACAGCTTGGGTTGAGAAGCATTCTTCAAATACTACAAGTTGCTGAATTTTTGGACTCTTTTCCTTTTCATTCCTGCTTACCAACTAATCAGTTTTAAAAATTTGTTTCTTGTAATACCAAACACAGAGCAACCAACATACCATTTTAACGTTCAGGGTTTTTTTTAACCTATTCTAGAGCAATAGGCTTATTAAGTACATTATTTGCTTTTCAAGCTATCATAACTGACTTTTACCAAGTGTTTTGTACTGCCTAATATGGATTTCTAGCCTTCTATCCTCTTTTTTTTTTAAGATTTTATTTATTTATTTGACACACAGAGAGAGATCAGATCACAAGTAGGCAGAGAGGCAGGCAGAGAGAGAGGAGGAAGCAGGCTCCCTGCCGAGCACAGAGCCCGATGCGGGCCTCGATCCCAGGACCCTGAGATCATGACCTGAGCCAAAGGCAGAGGCTTTAACCCACTGAACCACCCAGGCGCCCAAGCCTTCCATCCTCTGAGAAGTTTCCTTGCTGCTTGGCCCCCACACTAATGGCATATATTTTAGCCTTTGTGTTATAACAGTATCCCATTTCTGGAACCAATCTATATCATTCAGGATCAAATAGGTTATGATATAATAACAAACAAGCTTAAAAGTTTATTTCTTATTTTATGTAACATTTTTTCATGGATGAGCTGGGGAATCAGGCAGATGTAGCAGTCAACAACTCAAGTATGATGGCAGGTGGAAGGATATTTCAGATATTCACCAGCAATTAAATACTCTGGCCTAGAAATAATAAGTTGCTTTGATTGACAGCTCATTGACCAGGATTAGTCACCTAGCCCCACCAGCCACAGGAGAACCAGAAAATGCAATATTATTGTGTGTCTGGAAGGCAGCCAGGAGTAATTTGATGAACAGAACTAAGGCTATCTATTGCACATTCAATATTTATCTTTGTGTATTGGAGGAAGAAGATGAAGGGGGGTATTTGAGGACATTTGTGAAGACAGATAAAAAGTACACCTTTAGGGGCTCCTGGGAGGCTCAGTCAGTTAAGAGGCTGACTCTTGGTTTTGGCTCAGGTCATGATTTCAGGGGTCTGGGGTCAAGCTCCAGGTCAGGCTCTATACTCAGCGGGGAGTCTGCTCGAGATTCTCTCTCTCTCCCTCTGCCCCTCCCCCTCCTTGCTCACTCTCTCTAAAATAAATAAATAAATCTTTTTTTTTTTTTAAAGTATACCTTCAGTAAGCTATGTTTTATCTCTTCTGAACTTAAGATTTTTAACCTATCCTTCACTTCATTTAAATAGTAAATTTTGTATTCTAACCATGGTTTGGTCAAATTATAATACAAATATTTCACTTACTTAAGATGTTTATTTTGGTCATCATCATCAGATTGGGAAAAAAACAAATTCCTAATTAAGTACAGATGTCTAACACAAGCCCTCTACTACCATTTATTACTGGAAAATTAATTTGCCTTTATGGGGTTAAAAAAATGGCAGTGTCTGCCAGTTTACTTCTTTAAAATGAGATCATGGAAGTATATGACTTACTCTTGTTTAGGTGTAGAATAATCAGCCTTTCATTCTGACCAAATTTAATGCAGCTCCTGAGATGATACAAACTTTTTAGTATGATTTACATAATACTTTTGTAGGAAACTTGTCTTAAATATTAATCTGGAAGCTTTATTTAGTTATTTCATCTCTTTCTGCTATGAAATAAGAGGATTTGTGTAATGTTTCTATGAGCCAAAAGACCTTTGCAAGGAAGAATATAATTTTCCTTCTTTTATGGCTATAAATACCAACCAGAGGTAGTAATTAAATGTGTTAGGATTAAATCTAAAACTGCTATAGGTATGTTATTCAAGTTTTGCAATCTTTTGCCCTTCCTCCCCGAATAAAAGTTCTGTGTATTTCTCTCATTTCCGTGAAACCAGATTTATTTTAGGGTAGTATTGCATTCATTAATTTAAAAATGTTCCAGTGAGTTATCTCACATCCATTGTGGGATAAAGTGTATGGTAAAAATAATCTTTGAAATGAACTACTGCCATTAATTTAACTTGATCAGGAAAGCTGGGAGGACAGGGCTTCCTTATGACTGCAGTGCATGTTTCTTTTTTTCTTTTGTACTTTAAAGTGTATAGAGAGACCTCATTCTTCTGCAAAAGCTGAAAAAGTGAGTGTGGTCACCTTGAGTACCAACCAGAACTCAGCCATACATAGTATGGTGCCTCAACTTTGTCATTTAAAGAACATCGTCATTTAAAGTTCTACAGTGAGTGAGATTTGACTGTCTTCAGAGGTTAGGCTTGTTTTAACAGTGACAATTTGCCAATAAAAATCAACTGGAGTTGATTTTTCAAGTATCCTCATGTGGGGCACCAGGGTTGCTCAGTTGGTTAAGCATCAGACTCTAGATCTCAGCTCAGGTCTTGATCTCAGGGTCATGAGTTCAAAGCCTGGCATTGGGCTCCACGCTGGGCTTGGAGCCAAATAAAATAAAATAAAATATCCTCATTTATAGGATTAGTAGGAGAAAGGGTATCATTAAGAAAACATAAGGTAAATTTGGACTTAGTCTTACTAATTTATTGATCCAAATATAGCTATAGTAAAGCAATTTCTATTAATAATGTAGGCCATAATCTATTGAAATTTGCTATAATAATAATAATAAACCACCACTTTATAGACATAATCTCACTTTTCAATGCAGCCTCTATAAATTAGCATTTTCTGCCCATTACTAATAAGGAAAAAAGGCTGAGTTGGTATCATTATTTGTATTATGACAAGCTAATACAAGTGTGTGCTAGGTGTACACCAGGAGATTATCTGCATTTCTTGTCTCATTTTACCTTTATAATAGCAGATACCTCATTTTACTAATAAGAAAATTTACGTATAGGGAAGTTAAGTCACAATTAGTAACTGGCAGAATTGGGATTCCATTCCAGGTTTTTGACATCAAAATGTGTGCTTTTAGATAGTATGCCTTGTATATCTCTTCCTATTTGATAAAGAGTATTCTAATAAAAGTAAAAATCAGAAATTTTATTTCCATACAATGTGTTTTATAACTTATAAGAAGATAATTTGTGGCACAAAATAGGATTAAACTAATTAGAATAATTTAAAATGATAAAATATTTATTTTCATCTAACAATGTGTTAGTTTAAATAAAGGGGGAGTAAGTTTGAGTAAGTGAAGGATACAGACATATAATTAAACAAGAAAGCTTTGAGACTATCAGAGCTCCTTTTATTTTTTAGCCATTACAGAAGACACAGCTTCAGAAATTACACTGGGGGTTTTGTGGTTTTGGTGAAACCAAGGGACTTGGTGTTAGTTAAGGAAGAAAATTTTATGTGAATAGTGTATTATGAACTATGATTTCTTCCTATATTAGCCATGTTACAGTGTTTTCCGCAGTTACCTTAAACATGGACAAATCTTAGCATTCATACAAATCCTGAAAGTTTATATTTTTGATGGGTAAAACAAAATATTAAGAACAGTGTAACAGCTAAGTCTCAGTAGGTACATTGACTGGTGGGAAAAACAATAGATAAATCTGTTGTTTTTGATAAAAGAACAGAATGATCAAATTTAGTCTAACTTGAAACTGTTTTAGTCTGTTATTATGTAGATCCTTATCTCTCTACGGTAGGAAATCATTTAGTATCCTCTTGACTTCATTTAGGGTAGATTATATAATTGTACTTAAATAAAGTACTTCAAAGTCAAAGTTAATTCCTTCCTAATTTGCTTTTAATTCAAAGCTGATTCTCTTCTTAGAGGGGAAACTCCTATTTCTACTTATTTCTGTAAGAAGAAGATTATTTTGTTTCCACATTTGGTACATGTGGTGTCAGAGGTATATAATAAGTGAAGTCTTGGAAGACCAGAAGAAGTACAGATTTCAATGTATTTTTACTGTCTAATTCAGCAAGATAAAATAATAGTAAATAAAGGGAAATAAACTTTACTCTTTACTGTAGACCTCTGTATATGTAGGGATGATAGATGATTAAAAGTAGTTAGTTACACAGGAAACATACGTATGTGGTCTTGGTTCTCTTAGGACTTAGTCTTCTATAACTCCATTCTTCATATCCACAGTCCCTGGGTATTATGAGAGTTAAAATTTTTGAGCAATGATTTAGTAAAGTATTCCAAAGAGAAACCTGTAAGAGAAGTTAGGAAATTGCTGTTACTTTCTCAACTTACCTGGTTATAACTTTCCACTAATCCTTGAAGCCATGATGTTTTTGTTTCTCTCTTCAGCTGTTTAAAGTCCTTTTTGCTTCTCTCTTAGTATTGACTCCTCCCTTGAGTACCAACCAGAACTCAGCCATACATGGGGAAGGCAAAAGAAGATAGGAAAGAGGAATTAAGGGCGCCTGGGTGGCTCAGTGGGTTAAAGCCGCTGCCTTCGGCTCAGGTCATGATCCCAGGGTCCTGGGATCGAGGCCCACATCGGGCTCTCTGCTTGGCAGGGAGCCTGCTTCCTCCTCTCTCTCTGCCTGCCTCTCTGCCTACTTGTGATCTGATCTCTCTCTCTCTCTCTCTGTCAAATAAATAAATAAAAATCTTTAAAAAAAAAAAAAAAAAGGAAAGAGGAATTAAGCCACAGTAGAAAGACCATAGGGTTCTGAAGGCAGACCTCAATCCAAATCCTACTTCTACCACTTCGGGCAAGTGACTTAATCTTACTGAGCTTCACTTTCCCTGTGAAATAGGTATAATACATCTTAAGAATGAAAATGACGTATCTAATGTAGGATCTGAACATAGAGATACAGTTTTACATAAGAAAGTTACTTCCCTCTTCTGTCATTTTTATCATGTAAATAGTAGAGCATGCTTTCATGTCTGTCAGTGATCACCTTAGTAAAACCCAGCTGCTGAATCTTCAAAAGTAAACAGCATAAATAACTATTATCAATATCAGGATTCTCCAAACTTGGCGTAAGAGTCAGATAATATTTTAGGTTTTGCAGGCCTTACAGTCTGTCACCACTACTCAGCTCTGCTATTGTAGGGCACAAGCAGCGTGGACAATATGTAAATGAATGAGTGTGGCTATGTTCTACTAAAACTGTTTACAAAAACAGATGGGGAGCTGAATTTGTCCACCCCACCCCCCGGCTGGCTATAATTTGCCAACCACTAATCTGTATTACTGTCCACAAAGAGGAGTTCTGTTGTCAGATTTTGTAGTCTAAAAACAGCCCCCCATTTTAAAAATAAACTTACTGGGCGCCTGGGTGGCTCAGTGGGTTAAAGCCTCTGCCTTCAGCTCAGGTCATGATCTCAGGGTCCTGGGATCGAGGCCGGCATCGGGCTCTCTGCTCCGCAGGGTGCCTGCTTCCTCCTCTCTCTGCCTGCCTCTCTGCCTACTTGTAATCTCTCTCTCTGTGTCAAATAAATAAATAAAATCTTTTAAAAAAATAAATAAAAATAAACTTACTGAAAAATACTTCAGTATGAAGTTGAACAGTGGAGTCATAAGGTTATGTTTCCCAAAATTGATAGACTATTATTTTAGAAGAGAGCGGTTTTTATATGCCACCATTTAACATTATAACTTTAATGCTTATCATAGTTTTTCGTGCTGAAAATTAAAGGCTGGGTCCCACCAAACATTTAGATGAATCACACTAACAGTGCTCAATGAATAATTAGGACATGTTGACTTCTACATTACTGATTTGAAAAATCATGGTGCATCTTAATATGCGTAAAATCTGTGAGGACTCTTCTGTAAAGAAACTGTTTGACATTGCTTATCTGTCTATGCATTTCCCAAGATTAATCCCAGAACTCATCACATAACACTTAATGATACTTCTAGAACTACTATTCAGAAGACAGTATTCTGATAATGCCTAGTTTAGCGAAGGAAATTAAGAGCCAGAAAATTTTCACTGACTTATGGATCAGAGATTGTGCAGTTACTTGGCAGTAATTCTGGAAGAAGTAAGTACTTCCATCTCTTCCTCTTACTTTCGGGGAGTCTTTTTGTTTTCGTTTTCTTTTTACTCTTTAAAAAAAAAAACTATTTGGAAATAATTTTAAGCTTACAAAAAGTTTGCAAGAAAAAGAGTAGTACACCCACATATAACTATTGTTAACGTTTTGCCCAATTTGCTTGTTTGTTTTTTTCACACTTATCATACACAAACACATGCACACACATACATATTTTTCCAAACCATTTATTTTTTTTTAAAGATTTTATTTATTTATTTGACACAGAGAGAGAGAGAGAGAGAGAGAGAGAGAGAGAGAGAGATCAGATCACAAGTAGGCAGAGAGGCAGGCAGAGAGAGAGAGGAGGAAGCAGGCTCTCCGCCGAGCAGGGAGCCCAATGCGGGCCTCGATCCCAGGACCCTGGGATCATGACCTGAGCTGAAGGCAGAGGCTTTAACCCACTGAGCCACCCGGGCGCCTTTCCAAACCATTTAAGAGTAGATTGCCTACATCATGGTCCTCTATTCCTAAATATTTCAGTGGGTGTTTAATTTTCTACGATGCAGACAGTTTTTGAAGATTATGATTCCTTTGCCTTTTTTTTTTTTAATAGGGGATCCCATTTTGAGTTTGATGTTTTCTCAATTAGGTTCAGGTTTTGCACTCCCAGGAAGAATTTTACACAAAGGATGTTGTAGTCTCATAGTATCATATCCTGAGGCACGTAATTTATCTGCCCCTGATTGGTAACGTTAGTTTTGATAACCCAGTCAAGGTATGGGCCAGTTTCTCCACTATATAGTTACTAGTTTTCCCTTGCAACTAATAAGCAATCTATGGGGAATCTGCATCCTTTTGAGAATTAATATAGTGAAGTTGTTGAGTTCATACTAGGATCGCGCGGGTGAAGCAAGCATCTGCCCTCAGCTCAAGTCATGATCTCTGGGTCCTAGGATTGAGTCTGTTTGCCCCTCTCCCTGTGCCCCTCCCCCCACTCACATCCTCTCTCTCTCTCTCTGTGTCTCTCTCTCTCAAATCTTAAAAGTGTTCATACTAGAGTTAAAGCTGGGTTGGAATCCAGCTAATTATATGAACTTAGGCAAGTTTAGTAATATGTGAAATAGGGATGATAGTTGCCACGTCTTTCTACATATAGGTAAATATTTGTAATATAGAGAGAATATATATTGTTATGAGCTATTAATGAAGTAAGATATATGAAGCTTAGACCTAGCATGTAATAAATGCTCCATATATATTAGCTATTAGTATTTTAGTTCTGGAAAGGTGAATTAACAGACATAGTAGTAAAGCCTAAAGCTTTATAACCCAAAGTTAAAAATGAGTTCACAAAGTCTTTTCTTCCAAGTAGATTAATATTTTATCCAGGATGAATGACTCTTTAAAATCATACTGAGCTTGTTCTCACTCTTGGTTGTTCTTCCCTATCAGTTGTGCCTTGTCCCTTCTGGTATGTGTGAGGCAAGTAGTTTAGGGGTGAAAATCCTATCAGGAAATTTTTTTCTGAATTCTGATTTGCTGAGTTTTCAATTCCATAAAGATTTTAATTGAATTTTTATGAAATAGACATTTTAAAAAATCACCTGTACCTGTTTTATGTGATAGTTACCTGTGATAGTAGTATGTAATAGTTATAAGAGACTTTCTGAAAGGGGTAGGTGTCCTAGTAGAATTATAAAGAATAGAGAGAGGTTTAGATGGACTTAAAGACAGGGAACATTACATGTAGGTATTACTAGAAAGGTCTGTTAGATGTCCCCTATGGCTAGAGTGTGAAATTCAGAGTAGAATGTGGTAAGGTGTTGGACAGAAGAATTAGCTAGAGCTAGATCATGAAGGACCCTGTTTGCCATGCCAAGAAGTTTGAATTTCATCCTGAAGGCAGTAGAGAGCCAAGAATTAAATGTGAGAGTGATGGGATCCAACTTTTAGAGAGACCCTGCCAGCTACAGCTATAGAAGGTAATTGGAGAATAGGGTGAAAGTTGCTGCCTGAACTGAAGACAATGGGATTAAAAAAAAAAAGAAGAAAGAAAAAGAGGCACTGAATAATTTCTAGACCAAAAATGAGTGAGAATTCTATAGAATCTGAAGGCCTTGTTTGGAAATGGGGAAGTCGGAAGCAAGAGAGGCTTCTGGCTTGAGTGACTGGATATATGATGGTGCAGTGAATTCACTGCAATAGGTAATACCGGAGGAAGAACAGATTTGGAGAGTCAGCAGATGGGAACGTTCATGTTATATGAAGTCTATTTGTAGAACACATAGTAAGAAGTCTTTATACTGTGCCTAGAGTGTATCAGAAATCTGGACCAGAAATTAGGATTTCTAGTCATGTCATCAGCATACAAATGGCAGTTAAAGCCATGAAAATGGATGAAATTACAAGAGTGAGTATGTACGAGGGATAAGGACTAAGTCTTGGCATAGCTTTTGTTTATATTGGATTATATAAACATGTTTAGTTTTAGGCAGGCTTAAATTATTCAAGGTGTTGATTTAGGGTATTAAACCTCTAAAACGAGAAACATCATTTGTATTTTCTTTGACTGCGTAAGTTAAAAAGCATTAAATAATGGCAGATGACTAGCTCTCCAGAATATGTTGGAGGTTTAGAAATCATCAGCATAAAGATTATAATCAAAAATAAGAGCTTCTCGGGGCTTTTTAAATTTATTTTTTAGGGAAGCATTCCACTTAGATTGTCACTTGTGAGAATAGAAAGAAACTAATTTTAGTCCCTTCCCCTTCACATGCCAGTCATCACATTGGACATGCAGGCTGTTAGTAAATACAGCACAACTCAAGTCTAAAGGGATGTAAGGGCTCCAAATAAAGGACATGAGAAGGCAAGAATCAAAGTTGAAGTTAATTTTGCCTAGGGCTGCTTTTGACCACCAGGCTACTTAGTAACTTTATGTCCTGAATATTTTGTAAGAAAAGTACTGAACTGACAAATATTTCACACTAAAAAGAAGTAACAAGACTGGACTGTTTTACCTGTACCTTAGCAATCTTTTACTGTTTCATACTCTAGAAATAAAAGTAATTTCAGGATATTGAGCTTTAATTGGGAGGAAGGGTAGAGGGTAATAGGATAAAAGGTCCGAGGACCTTTTATCATTTATTCCTTGTAGAAAATAGTAAGTATTGGATCGCTCTTTTTCTTCCCAAATAGTCCATATCTTCAACTGTTTTGACTATTCACCCTGAGTATTTTAAATACAAAAGCAACATATATTCAATTCTGAATTTTTTCTTTGCTTTTATGAAATTTAATCTTAGTTTTTATGAATTCTGTTCCAAAACAGTATTTGTGGACCTTAAATAGCTAGCACAATTCACTGGCTCGTTTATTCAGTAAATATTTATTGGATATTTGGGTGTGTTAGGCACAGTTCTAGATCTGAGGTAAAGCTAAGCAAAAAAAAAAAAAAAATTCCTACCTTGGTGGATCTTATATTTTAAGGAGAGGAGACAAGACAATAAATAAAACAGTAAGTAAATTCTGTAGTCTATAAGGAGGTAAGTGCTATAGAGGAAAACAAAGCAGGGGCAGATAAAGTGGTCCAGGGTTAAAGGGGAAAGATTCCATATTTTTTGCAACATTTTGTTATAAAAATTTTCAAACATACAGTAAAGTTTCAAGAATTTGCAGTGACCACCTATAATATACCCACTGGCTAGGTTCATCTGTTAACATTTACTCCACTTACTTTATCATACATCCATCATCTCTCCATTTTTTTGGTGCATTTCAAAGAAAATTATAAACAGTGCATGTTTTCCTAAATACTTCAGCATAGATGTCATTAGTTACAGTTCAGTATTTACTATTTTTTTCTTTTGAGATAAAATTTACATGTATAGCAATTCACAAGTAATTATTCTATATTAGCTGAATTTTGACAGTTCATATACTTTCATAACCCAGTCTTCATCAAGAGATGGAGCATTATTGCCATCATTGCTGAAAATCTCTTCATTCCCCTTTCCAATCAATCCTTGACGCCACTTTCCAGAAACAAGTACTATTTTGATTTTTTTCACCATAGATTAATTTTGCCTGTTTTAAAACTTCACATAAATGGACTCAAAGAATGTGGACTGTCTTGTGTAAAGCTATTTTTACTCACCTCAGTGTTTTTGGGATTTACTCATATTGTTACATAAATTAGTAGTTCCTTTTTGTTGTGGAGTAATATTCCATTGTATCACTCTGCCATGGTTTTTTCATCCCTCCTATTGCTATTGATGGACATCTGGGTTGTTTCCACTTTGGAACTATTATTGAATAAAACCATATAAATGGTCTTATTCAGGTCTTGTGGTCTTGGGTAGATACCTGTAAGTGGAATTGCTGGACCATGTGCACTGTGTATGTTTGGTTTTATGAGATCTGCCATACCTTTTTCTCACTAACACAGTGTATAAGAGTTCTAGTTATTCCACATCCTCCCCATCATTTGATGTTGTCAGCCTGAAGTTTAGCCATTCTGGTGGGTGTATAGTGGGAGAGCTGGAAATGATCTGTTTGCAAAGATGACTTTTGAAGAAAGACTTGAAGAAGGTGAGGGAGCAAGCTATAGAAGTTTGGGCGAAAAAGCAAGGAATCTAGTATACAAGAGCAGAGTGAGTAAAGAGAGTAGTAAATGATGCCAGAAAGTTAACGAGGAGAGGGGAATGCAAATCATGCTGGACCTTGTAAACAGTTTTAAGAACTTTGTCTTTTATTCTGAATGAGGTAAGAAATAAGTGGAATATTTTAAATGGAATAATGGCATGATTTGATTTGTATATTAACAGATTGGCTATTCTGTAGAATGGCCAAAAATGGACTCAGGGAAACCAGTCAGAAAGTTATTATAATGAACCAATCAAGAATTAGGTTATTTGGATGTAGAAAAACTACGGAACTCTTGCTGGAGCCATGTTCCTGAATAGGCATTGATGTTTTAGTTCTTAGAAATGTCATTCGAAAATAGGAGAGAAAGTAATTCAGCTCAGTGCTTTTGTTCAATAGCGATGGAGTCTAGCTCCGCATGCATAAATAATTGGGATTAAATTTCTTGAGTGGCTTTTTACAAATTAGTAATCACTTATTTCCCCATAAGGAATCTTATATATCGTTGCTTATAATAACCTGTTTTTAATTCTTTAACCCAAAGGTCTAAATGTGGTCTTAATTATTATGTCTAAGTGGTAAGGTCATTATTTGCTTAAATAAAACCTTAATGAATAAGTGAATATAATTTAATCTTTGTTTAGGAATTTGTACAATATAACTTTGAATAGCTCTTTTTGGTTTGCTAGTACGTATTAGGTATTAAAAAGTAAATAGAAATATTTTTATTTTTTCGTGTATTTTATTTAGACTGATATTTACCATTTTTCTATAATGATATTTTATAAAGTATTGTAATAAAGCAGAATATTGTAGTAGATGCTGAGCAGGTTAACAAGATAATTGTATGTGGTCTTCATCCTTAAAAAAAATCAGAGCCCCCAAATAATACAAGAGAATACATCTTTTAAAGGAAAAAATACGTAGGATAACTAAATATAGTGTCTACATTTTGGAGATCAGTATGTAAACAAATAATTACAATTTTTAAGTAGAGCCTGGAGTACTATAGAAGCACAAATTGGGAGCACATTTCTGCTAAGGAGAGAGGAAGGAAAGATAATTTTAAACCAGACTTGGAAGAACAATTGGGAATTTTCCATGGTGGAGTGGGAGCATGGTGAATGGTAATGTCAGCAGATGTATCCATATGAGCAAAGGCACAGAGCAGATGTTTAAAATACATTTGCAGTACTGTCTCTTCAGATAAGTTTTATTTACACATAGCTAATGTCCATTTCATTTAATCAATAAAAATGGTGTTTTCTGATTTCTCAAATACAAGTGACATGCCCTGTTCAGAGCCGGTTTACCCTTTCACATTAATTACCAGAGCTTTTTAACAAAGACCACAAAAAGCCACCTAGAAGGGCAATATTTTTCTAGGGGTAAACAAAAATAACAAAGAGGAGATTAAAAGAAAAAACATTAACTGCTGGAGAGAAAAGAAGGGAGGATGGGTAAGGGTAAAATACATACATACATACATACATACATACAAATAGGTAGCAGAGTGATTTGCTGGATTTCGGGTTTGATGAGGAAGCTAGGATTCTTGAGTAGGTCTCTTATCTGTAAAACCCATGCCCTTTCAGTGTACTAGGCAGGCTAAAGCAGTAAGAGTAAAAACTTTGGAGCCCATTTCCAATAGCAAGGTTCATAGAGACATGACAAAAGTTCAGTGCCTCTGAACTTTAGTCTGAAGATCATTGTTCAGTCTCTTTTCTGATCCTCTTTTTTATTATTTATATTGCTGCATATAGAAAACATAGTTACAGTGAAGAAGTTTTAAGTTATTTGCTTAATCATAGATTATAGTTCATCTAATTCCATTTTATGTAAGATCAAATATTAAAGAATTCTTTAGATTATTTAATTTTATTTACCTTGTTCCTTATAAAACCAAACTTGAGAATTTATGCCTCTGTTATTTTATGAAAAGTTTATGAATCGTTTTTGGTATTTTGGTGATTAATTCTTACAACTGTGCTTAATATAAATATCCTACAATATAAAGAAATTTTACCTACCCACTCTGTCAGACATGTAAGTGGTCTTCACACATAGTTATCCCCTTTTCTTTAAAACAATCTTTTAACTCCCATTGTTGCAGATGTTAAAATGTCCCTTTGCACTAGTGCAAATGATACTGACCTTAAAATCCTTTTCCTCTTACCATAATGCACTGTACTTTTTCTTCCTAGAATTTATCACACTGTACAGTTATTTTTAGGACTGTGTTATTAGTATCTGTTATCCCTACTAGAGTGTAAGCTCTACAATGTTAGGAACTGTGTTTATTTTAGTTACAACATTGTGTTCCCAGTGCCAGGCACATGGTTGGCACTCAATAAATAAATATGGACTAAGTTAATGAATGAATAAACTTAACCTAGATAAGGTTAACCTAGATAAGCTCCATATCTCTAGTTTCTGTTCTATACCAACATTTCCCAAACTGTGTTATAGAAGTTCTCTGAGCTATTAATAGATATTTTCTGAAAAAAATAGTTTGTGGTCATAGGGTTGAATGACTGTATCCCCGCTCTGGAACAGCCATAATTTACATTAGCATGTTAAATGCTCTTAGAAGTCCTAAAGTTAAAAAAAAAAAAATCTAAGTTTAGAATCCAGCATTCTGTCTTTTTTAACTGTCAAACTCTTTTTTGGACTATTTGAAGTTGTTTGAACACAGCTGGCCTACTCAATATTGCAAGTAGATTATTCAGAAATTTCAATGACAGATAATTATCTTCAGGGTACTTCTAACTATATAATTGTAATTTAAAATTGGACTATCTTAGGTAGTTAGTCAAGGCATTCAATAATTATTGAGTTGAATTCAGAACTCATTCTAGTTTATTTCATTTGTTACTTGGCTTCACTCTTTATCTTCCTACTCAAAGCAAGAACCTCATTTTCACTTATAATTTAATGTTACTATTATGTAATTTTACATTGTTTCCTAGAAATAGATGTATATAGTTTTGGATTTTAAAACTATTTTCTTTACTTGGAAAACTAGAAGTGTAATTTACTCTTAAACTAACTTAAGTGGGAAATGTTTTACTCAACCAAAATGTCTTTTAGAAATTATTGATGTTTTAGAAAATCATTTAGTGAAAAAAAAAAAAGAAAAAAAAAAGAAAATCATTTAGTGAAATGTACTCATATTTTTTTGTCAAAAAGTGTTAAAAGTACACTTTAAGAAATATGGGAAATAAAATTACAAAGGAGCATTTCAAAAATTGTACCACCTGGAGATAATCTGTTAACTTCTTGGTGTATATACTTTGAAACTTTCTGTATATGTCTGTGCATGAATGGATAGATATGTACATATGTCATTTATTTAGGAAATATTTAAGCATTATGCTTTGTGCCCAGCAGTTTTTTAGGGTGGCTGTTTAGCAGTGAACAAAACAGGCAAAAATCCCTGCCTTCATGCTACTTAGATGGGCGAAGGTAGGGAAGAAGGGAGTGACAATTGTAAACAAGTATATGACGTCGGAGGATGATAAGAGCTATGAAAAAATAAGGCAAGGAAGGGAATAAAGGAGTATAAAGAGAAGAATTCTTTTGTATATCTGCTCATCTACTTTAAGACTTTTTTCTGAATATGCTTCTGTTCAGTCACGTTTTTTATTTCTTTTAAAAAAGAGTAATTAATACAAATACTCTGAACATCCAGTTTTCAGATCTGTCTTTTTTACTTAATAAATTGATGGGTTTTTTCCATATGATAAATATTATTCTGAACCATTTAAAGGCTACATATATTCCATTTTATAGAATATGGTCTATTTATAGAATATGGTATATTGTCTATATAGCAACCAGGGTGATCTTTTTAAAATCTTTAAGCCACTCTTGTTCTTAGTAAAAGGACAGATCCTTAACACGACCAATGACTGCATGATTTGGTGTTAATCCACTGAGCAGATAGCATCTGTTTCACTCCCCCATCACTCACCTATTCTTCTTTATCTTTTTATTATAAGAATTTTCAAACTTAGAGAAAAGCTGAACAACTATATACTCAAACTAATTCCAAAGTTTTTTCTCTAAGTTTGAAAATTCTTAAAATAAAAAGTTAGATAAAGAAAAATTGGGTACTAGGGATCCTAAAAGTGTATAATATACAGCGTTTATGGTTAACATTTAAGAAAAAAATCGTCATTATAAAAAAATTAACCTAAAATGACAAGATGGGTCATTTTAAAATTTAAAAGGGTCATTAAGAATATATTACAAGGACGGGTGCCTGGGTGGTGCAGTTGGTTAAGCATTCAGCTCTTGGTTTTGGCTCAGATTTTATCTCAGGGTCATGAGAATAGAGCCCCATGCAGGGTCCACACTCAGTGCAGAGTCTGCTGAGATTTGCTCTCTCTCTGTCCCTCCCACTCGTGTGCTCATGCTTTCTCTCTCTCTCAAATAAATATTTAAAAAAAAAAAAGATATTACAGGGAATGATAGTATATGTTGTTGGAACCTCATATGCCCTTTGAGGACTTTTTTGTAGTTCTACAGATGTTTTCACAAATCCACAAAGATGTTTTATATATAATAGTACAGGTGTGATTTTTTTTTTTTTTTTAGCATTCATGGAGAAGAACAGGCATTTAGGTTGTCTCCAGGGGATTTTTTTCTGATTTATTAGTGTCTGGTTAAATAAATTATGGTAAATCCATATGGTGGAATACAATGCACCTGCTGCAAAAATTACAGAAGTGTCAGTATAGAAAGATCTCCAGGATCTAAATAGTGAATCAAAGCCCTAGGGATAAAGCTCTATATGTTGCATGGTGGAATTCTTTCTGACTTTTAAATCCTGTATGAGTATTTTTTTTAATTAAAACAGAGTACTTTTCTTTTCTTTTCTTTTTTTTAATTTATTTCACAGAGGGAGAGAGATCACAAGTAGGCTGAGAGGCAGGCAGAGAGAGAGGAGCAAGCAGGCTCCCCGCCAAGCAGGGAGCCCGATGCGGGCCTCGATCCCAGGACCCTGAGATCATGACCTGAGCCAAAGGCAGAGGCTTTAACCCACTGAGCCACCCAGGCGCCCAAAATTTTCTGTTTTCATACCATTGGAATATTTTTCATCTCTGAACTTGTATTTTATATATTTTTTAAAATCTAGTTTAAACTTAATGAAATGTTTACCAAAATTCGGTGATGGTAGGGCTGACTGAGAACAGTTATTTTTATGCCAGCAAACTGGTAAAATCTTCCTGTGTGGTGACTTACTTTGAGTACCTATTATACACCAGGCATTATACTAAACGTTTTTTGCACGTTTATCTTACTTAAATCTCCAACGAACACTATAACGTAGATTATTTTTCTCATACTATAGGAAACAGATTTAGAAAACTAAAGTGTCTTTCCACGAGTCACAGACTCTGATGCCTATGCTTTCAACCCTTATACTGGGCTCTGGAAATTCATAAGGGGTTATTGAGACAAAAGACTGGATTTGAATACATAAGTTTCATCAAATAAAAATGGAAAGGATACTCTGCCCTTCTTTGAAAAGATCGTATTAGTTGGTTTGTATGAAAGTGCTTTCCAGGTTTATGAAGCATTCTATGAAAAGGAGACTAGAATAATTTTTTTTATCATCCATGGCCTGCTTTCTTCATACAAATGTAAATGTTTTAACCTTTTTTCTTTGAATCTCATCTGTAAAATGCAAACCTAAAGTAACAGTTTAGTCAGTTTTTTGGAATCTTTTTTATAATTTAACTCAATTTTGGTGAAGTACATTTCTTAAATTGAGGAAGTATGCAGTGTATCTAACAAAACCTTGATTCTACTTAACATGTGCTTACCACTAATTGTATTGTTAACATCCTTTCAAGGTTACTAAAATCCTTCTGGCTTTGAAACAAATGAACAAAAACGTCTTCATAAGGCTATATGTTCTGTTTACTATTTTTTAAATATATAAACTTACCTATTTCTTCCTGTTTTTAGGAACACCATCTTCAGCGGGCTATTTCAGCACAGCAGGTGTATGGCGAGAAGAGGGATAATATGGTCATACCAGTCCCAGAAGCAGAAAGTAATATTGCTTACTATGAGTCTATATATCCTGGGGAATTTAAGATGCCAAAGCAGCTCATTCACATACAGCGTAAGTAATTACTCTTTTAATTATACTTTCTATAGCTATTTTCTGCTTAACTCAACACATTTTTACCTGTTCAGGGCCATTTTTGGTACCCATTTCATTGACTAGCATCAGCTAGAAAGTTACTAGAGCCTATTTTCAACTTTAAATTTGAGATTTCTGCCTGACAAAAGAGATGGCATTTCATCCTAATTTTTTAGTGTCATCTCAACATGTGATCTTGTACTACTTTAGACAAATAGGATAAAGAATATACCTGAGATGTAGAAATGGTTTTCTTACTATTCAGAAATAGTGGGGGTGCCTGGGTGACTCAGTCATTAATAAGCATCTGCCTTTGGCTCACATCATGATCTCAGGGTCCTGGAATCGAGTTCCACGTCGGGCTCCCTGCTCAGCAGGGAGCCTGCTTTCCCTCTTCCACTCCCCCTGCTTGTGTTCCTGCTCTCACTGTCTCTCTGTCAAATAAATAAAGAAAATCTTAAAAAAGAAAGAAAAATAGTGGGATGAGTAGCTTTAAAGAACATCTTAGTAAAAGTCGGAAATCAGCAAACTTTTTCTAAAAGGTCAATTTCTAAAAAGGGTCAAAAAGTGTATATCTTAGCCTTTTTGGGGCATTCAGTCTGTCACAGGTCTTAAGCTATACTGTTGAAAGAAAGGCAAAATCAGCAGTTGACAATAAGTAAACAAATGAGCATGGTGGTGTTTCAATAAAACTTTATTGAGAAAAACAGATGGCAACCCAGTATTGGCCCATGAACCAATAGTTTGCCAACCTCTGATCTGTGATCCTACTAACTTTTAGTGTTCTAGGTGGTAATTCGTTTCACTTGGTAATGATGAGTTCTTCATTAGCAATAATCCTTTCATGGCTATCACATTTGATGGTGAATAGCTGAGAGCTTATAAACTTAAGAGAATACATTTCATTCGCTCAATCCCCAAGTAGTTGACAACTTTAAAACATAGTTGAAAATTTACTAAGGTAAGAGGCGCCTAGGTGGCTCAGTCCTTAAAAAGTTTACTAAGGTAAAATTCGGACAGCTTTCATTATTGTGTTATTGACCTTTCTAATTAAGAGGGTTTCCCAGTGACCTGTCTAAACTTTTTTTCAGGACCATATAGATCTGTTGTTTTTAGAAATTATTTAAGACTACTGCACTACTTTTCTCATTTAACCTTTCCTCCATGTGATCTAGTGTCTGTCATGGATTCTAAATATTTATTTTACTATTTGTTAAATACGAAAATCCAGAAATAAACATAGTGCCTGTATTGGCTCTTCTCAGTACTGTATTGGCATTTGCTATTTTTAACTTCATGTTTTTTCCTCTTCAATTCTAACTTGTGCCTTAATTTATTGATTTCATTTAGAAAAAAGAATATTTTTTCCCGGGGCCCCTGGGTGGCTCAGTTGTTAAGCGTCTGCCTTCAGTTCAGGTCATGATCTGGGATCGAGCCCCACATCGGGCTCCCTGCTCAGCAGAAGACTGTTTCTCCCTCTCCCATTCCCCCTGCTTGTGTTCCTCTTTTGCTGTGTGTGTCTCTGTCAAATAATAAATAAAATCTTAAAAAATATATATTTTTTCCAGTTTACTAAAGATTACTTTGAAGTGAACTAAAATAAGTGGCATGTGCTTTCTTGCCCACTCACATGTTTAATTACATGTAAGACATAGATACAGACATCTTAAACAAATTTGACCAATATTAGAACATAAAAATTAGTTCCTTAAAAAATCATGGCAATTTGAAAGTTACAGATCATCATCAGATCCATATATGTTAACTAGAGTCACTCTGTTTTCCACAGCCACAGATTATCTTACAAATGCATGCTTTTAGGTTAAAGCAGGATTAAGTAAGATAAAATTATATTAATATATATCATTACTATCAGAAAAAAATTTAGAATGCATGTTTTACAGATAGATTGCTCATTGATGACCAAAACCCACAAAACATGTTTTACTGGTAACTAGTGGATTAAATTATGGTCAGAAGAGCCAAAAGGTACAGTATTTAAAAAGGAATTGAGGGGCACCTGGGTGGCTCAGTTGTTAAGCGTCTGCCTTCGGCTCAGGTCATGAAGCCAGGGGTCCTGGGATCGAGCCCTGCATCGGGCTCCCTGCTCTGAGGGAAAGCCTGCTTCTCTCTCTCCCACTCCCCCTGCTGGTGTTCCCTCTCTCACTGTATCTCTCTCTGTCAAATAAATAAATAAAATCTTAAATATATATATATATATATATAAAGGAATTGACTTTGCTGATATTTTAATCAAATAATAGCAATAAAATGGCAGCAGAATTGTAGCTTATTTGGGGAGAAAATGTTTTAATTAGTATAAATTTGAAGTATGTTGTCTCTGGAAAGATATATACATTAGAATATTAATCAAGATAGTCTGCTAATTAGTATTAGCTACCACTGAGTTTCTTTTAATATTTTGTTTTGAATAATTATAAATTCCTAGGATAATATATGTAGCTTTGTATACCTCAATCAAAATACCTCAACTGTACCACCGCCACCAGATTCCATGTTGTTACTGCAATATAGCCAAACCTAGCCCCTGGCAACCACTAATGTGTTCTCCATTTCTATAATTTTATTAGTTTATGATTATAACATAAACAGAATCATGCAGTGTATTTCCTTTTGAGATTGGCTATTTTCACTTAGCATAATATCCTTGGCGTCCATCCAACTTTTTTCATGTAATATAGATCATTCCTTCTTTTTGGTGAGTAGTATTCCATAATATGTTTGTTTAACCATTGACCCAATGAAACAGTTGAATAGTTTCCAGGTTTTGACTATTACAGATAAAGCTGCTATGAACATTCATCTGCAAGTTTTTGTATGAATGTAAGTTTTTATTCTCCTGGAATAAATACCTATGAGTTCAGGTGCTGGGTCCATTTTTAGTTGGACAAGAAATTCCACAGTATTTCCAAGAGTATTTGTGCTGTGTTATATTATCTCCAGCAGTGTATGTGTGATCCAGTTTCTTTTGTATTATTGTTGGTATTTGGGGTTATCACTTTTCTGCTTTAGCCATTCTAATAGGTATGCAGTGATACCTCTTTATACTTTAAATTTGTATTTCTTTAAATGGCTAATATGTTAAATATTTTTTCATATGTTTATTTGCCATCTGTATATCCTCTTTGGTGAAATGATTGTGCATGTGTTAGCCCATTTTCTAATTAGATTGTTTTAACATTGAGTTTTAGGATTCTGTTTTATTTATATATATTCTAGACACAAAGTCTTTGTCATATATGTAATTTAGAAGTATTTTCTCCCAGTATGTAATTTGTCTTTTCATTCTCTTAACAGTCTGTCACAGAGTAAAAGCTTTTAATTTTGACGAGATCAAGTTTAATCAGTTTTCCTCTCATGGATCATGATTTTGGTATCAACTCTAAGAACTCTGCCATTCCTTGGGTCTGAAAGAGTTTCTTCTGTGTTTATTCTAGAAGTTTACACTTTCACGTTTAAGTGTATGATCAGTTTTGAGTGTGTGAGATTTAGGTCAGGGGGTTTTTTGTTTTGGGTTTCGTTTTGGTTTCTATCTCTGGATGTGCAGTTGCTCCAGCATCATTTATTAAAACAGCCATCCCTCGTCCGATGAGTTGCTTTTGCTTCTTGGCCAGAAATTAATTAGGCATAGTGATATGAATCTGTTTCTGAGTTCTATATTCTATTCCCTTGATTTCTGTTTATGCCAAGATAATACCACTGTTTTGGTTACTGCAACTTTATAATAACTCTTTTTTTTTTAAAGATCTTATTTATTTATTTGACAGAGAAAGCGAGATTACAAGTAGGCAGAGAGGCAGGCAGAGAGAGAGGAGGAAGCAGGCTCCCCGCCTAGCGGAGAGCCCAATGCGGGGCTCGATCCCAGCACCCTGAGACCATGACCTGAGCCAAAGGCAGAGGCTTTAACCCACTGAGCCACCCAGGCCCCCCTGTAATAACTCTTAATATCAGGGAGAGTCATTCCTTATTTACTTTTCTGTTTCAGAATTGTATTGGGTATTCTAGAGCCTTTCCATATAAATATTACGATAAGCTTGTCTGTATCTACAGAGAAACTTGCTGAGATTTTAATAAGAATTAGATTAAATCTATAGATCACTTTAGGGAGAATTGATCTCTTTATTATGTTGAGTTTTCAGTCCATGACCACTGTATGATGCTGCAAGTATTTAGGTCTTATTTGATTTCTTTCATTAACACTTTATAATTTTCATCATATAGATCCTGACCATGTTTCTTTAGATTTATACCTGAGTGTTTTATTTTCTTTGGAGCAATTGAAAATGGTATTGCATTTTTGATTTTGGTTTCCACTTGTTCATTGTCATTATACAGAAATGCAGGTGAAATTGTTTATCTTATGTCCTGTAGCCTTAACTGAAATTGCTTATTAGTTCTGGGAGATGTTTGCAGATTCTCTGGGATTTTTTACGTAGAAAATCGTGGTGAAGTCTGCAAATAAATACAGTTTTGTTTTTCCTTTTCAATCGCTCTATCTTTAATTTCTCTTTCTTCCGTTATTATAGTGGCTACAGCTTTAGTGTACTGTATTAAAATAAAAGTGGTAAGAGCAGACATCCTTGCCTTGTTCCTGATCTTAAAAGGAAGTAATTAAGTCTTTCATCATTGTGTATTATATTACCTGTAGGTTTTTTTGTATTTGCTCTTTATGAGATTGTCATATATGTGATTTGGAAATCATTTTCCCAATGTATAATGTATCTTTTCATCCTCTTAACAGAGTCTTTCACAGAGCAAAAGATTTTTTTGCTGAGATCTGGTTTATGGATTAAAATTTTTATTCTTAATGAACTGAGAGTTATCATGAATCAGTGTTTGGTTTTGTCAGATACTTTTTCTACATCAGTGGATAACATCATGTGATTTTTCTTCTTTAAGCTATCGATATGATAAGTTATTTACACTGGTTGATTTTCAAATACTGAACCAACCTCACATACCTAGAATAAATCTCACCTGACTGTAGTGTTTTGGTTTGGTTTGGTTTGGTTTGGTTTCATACCTTGTTGGGGAGGATTTTATTGGGGAGTTTTGCATCTAGGTTCATGAGAGATTGTTTGGCTATGTATATGTATATTTTCATGGTCCGTCTTATTTGGTTTTCATATCAGTGATAGTGGCCTCAAAAAACAGGTTGGAAATGTTCTCTTATTCTGTTTTCTGGAAGAAATTGTGCAAGATTTATGTTAATTCTTTAAAACTTGGTATTGGCTTTTAATACACTACATTAAATAAGAAAAAATAATTAGAATATAAATTCCTGCAAAGTTAAAAATGAATTTTGTCTGCTAGGTGGTCTAGTAAATTACTTATGAAGGATATGTTACCTGAATTATATATATGGACTAGTTCATTTTAGTTCCCCTAATTTCTGTTGTGTAAATCTTTTAAGCTAATGTTACATAAACTATTCTTGAGAGTTTTTAAAAGGTGATAATTAGTATTCTCTAAAAAAAGCAATGGTCAAACATGTTTGACAATAATTGCATATTATATTCTCTTACCTGCCCCCAGAGTCATAATGCATATTATCGTATTTATAGGCTCTAGGAGTCTCGTGGCTGAAAAAAAAGCTAATTTTAACCCAGCATTTCCCAGTTGTATTTATTACATGTTCTCTGTTAACACTTCATTGAACATTAGTTTGGAAAAGTTCAACTCAGTCCTTATCTTCAACTAGCTTAGGGAAGAGATCATAATTTTCTTCCTTTTATCCAACCAGAGCTTTGAAGGAAGAAACCCATATTATAACCATTATCCCCTTATTTAGTTCCAGACTTAAGGTACTTTGTAAGCTATTTCACTGAGTGCTTGGCACTCAACATCTCCTGATCCAAAGTTTCTCTTTTGCTGCTGATCTGTAAGGCTTCTAGATTATACAGATAGGACTTCTTTCCTACTTATACTGGAAGAAAGACCAAACAGTTCTGACCAGAATAGACAGGAGTAATTTTTTTGCCCCATGCTTTTTGCACTTGGGTCTCAAGGCTCTCCTGTTAATCCTGAGAGGAAGCCCTTTTTTAAAGGGTAATCTTGATTTACATTTATATATGTATATATGCCTGTGTGTGGAGATACACATATATATATATATATATATATATATATATATATATATATATATACACATTTATAGCTCTGTCCACTGGAAGAGCCAAGCAAGATTATTCAATAGCAATGAGTACACCTAGCACCTCTTCTCTAATCCATTCTCCATTAAAGAGGACCAAGAATCTGGAGAAATGGCTGATTACAGGGCTATGGAAGGGCAGGTGCAAGATGTACCTGGAACCTCTTGTTATGTCAGAAATTAAGCATTAAAAAAAATGACAGGGGCATATCACAAGGACATAGGAATTTCTTCCACTGGCTGGTTCTGGGACAATTTAAGCAATGGAATAATTAAACATAATAATGAATTGTAATACATTGAAAAATGTAGGAATTCAGAAATCCATACTGATAATAAAAAATGGTGAAGTGTAGTCTCATGCTTCTGTAGTACAAAGCCAAAAGCTGAATGGTACAATGTGAAGAGAGTACTGGAATTGGAAGATCATTTTTGCAATTATCATAACCAAGATTGAGTCATGTAAGAATCATCAGTGTGTTCTCAATATAAGAGGAAATTTTGATGAGGAACAGGATATTTGCATGATCTTAAGCTCTCCCTACCAACTGTTTATTAGTTACAAGGGTGGGGGGGAACAAACAGTAGTTATGCAGTGAAACAATTAGGTAATTTCTTGACTGGTGATGAAAATTATCATCACTTATGAGGAACAGATGAACATTGTGTGCCTCTAGATGTGATACCATGAGAAGGTCTAAGAAAGTTGAGTATGCAGTATGCCATCTAAGAGTGCGTAATCTCATCATAATGGGAATAATAATAATGTTCTGGGGAGAGGACTGTATTCTTCAAAATATTAGTGTCTTAAAAGACAGAGAAAGGCTATGGAAATGCTCCAGGTTAAAGGAGGCCAAAGAGGGGCGCCAGGGTGGCTTAGTGGGTTAAACCTCTGCCTTCGGCTCGGGTCATGATCTCGGTGTCCCGGGATTGAGCCCCCACGTCGGGCTCTCTGCTGAGTGGGGAGCCTACTTCCCCCTCTCTCTCTGCCTGCCTCTCTGTCTACTCGTGGTCTCTCTCTCTCTCTCTCTCTCTCTGTCAAATAAATAAATAAAATCATTTTAAAAAATAAAGGAGGCCAGAGAGACAATAACAAAAATAATAGCTGATCCTAGACTGGTCTTGTGCTGGAGGGGGGAAATGTTATGAATTATTGGATCAGCTGATAAAATTGGGATATAGGCAGGAGATTCAATTGTTGTATGAGTGTAAATTTATGAAGTTGATGACTGTACTGCGATTATATAAAAGAGTCTAAGGAAATACATTCTGAAGTATTTAGCGCTTAAGGAGCCATTAGGAATGTAACTTATCCTCCAGTGCCTCAAAAAATAAAGTGTGAGTGTACATAAATAGCCAGAGATATAAAACAGAGAACACTTGCAAACGATAAAAAAATAAAATTTTTAACAGTAGGTAAATCTTGGTAAAGGATATACAGGTATTCCTTATACTATTTTCCTGTGTTTTTTTTAAGATTTTATTTATTTATTTGAGAGAGAAACTGAGAATGAGCACTTGAGAGAGAGCGAGAGAGCACACAAGCACAGGGAAGGGCAGAAGGAGAGAGAGAAGCAGACTCCCCATTGAGTGGGGAGCCCGACACAGAACTCAATCCCAGGACCCTGGAATCATGGCCTGATCCAAAGGCAGACATGTAGCTGAGCCACCTAGGTGCCCCTAGACTGTTTTCATTTTGTGTAAGTGTGAATTTCTACATGGAGAAATGGTTGTTTGTTTTTTTTTTAATACATCTTTGTAGAACCTAATTTTAAAATTACCTCTCAGAATAGAGGTATCCTTTCTTTATGCCCTGATTCTGAAAGATTGCATTTCCTCCTTCCCTTTTCCTACCTCCACATCTACCTGCAACATCCAGTCTTCTGCCATTATTCTTCTGGTACTACTTTCTAATATATAAAATCTATAGCCACATCCACAGAATTTTATCAAAAAGGACTTTGTATCTGTGATTTCAGATCTTTCAAATCTGGGATTCTCCATTCATTCTCAAGTACATTCTAAAAGTGACTCCAAGCTGTCAGTCACTTATGAATATAAAAAAATTGAAGATTTTGATGATCTAGCTAACCTGTGATAGCTTTGTCTTCTTAGGTCTAAGGCAAATGTATCAAATACCTACACCATGGTAAATATCACTATTTTTTTTTAAGATTTTATTTATTTATTTGACAGAGAGGCAGCAAGAGAGGGAGGAACACAAGCACGGGGAGTGGGAGAGGGAGAAACAGGCTTCCCACTGAGCAGGGAGCCTAATGTGGGGCTCCATCCCAGGACCCTGAGATCATGACCTAAGGCAAAGGCAGATGCCTAACGATGAGCCACCCAGGTGCCCCATAAATATCACTATTAACAACAATATTTTCTGCTGCTCAGAATTTAAGAACCTTGCAAGTAGATATTAACAATTGTTGAGGACTAGTGCTTGAGTTGAAACCCACTTACTGTTCCTGGGCTGACAGATTTTTCCTCGCCTTGTATAGTGTGCCTTCTTTTCAATCAGGGATTACATTCTGTTTCTAATCCACAATTTGTGCCATTTCAGGGCCCAAATATCCTTTCACTATTGGTGTTATAGACATACATACTGAATCTGAGCTACATACAGCATTTGTTACATAAATATTTATATACATTTCATCTGTTACTTGACTCAAAGCATAAGGGCAAGGACTGTGTTGTGTACTACTGTATCTTTAAAAATAATCAACTTAAGGGCTCCTGGAGGGCCCAGATGGTTAAGTGCCTGCCTTAGGCTCAGGTCATGATCCCAGGGTTCTGGAATCAAGCCTCACATCGGGCTCCCTGCTCGGCAAGGAGCCTGCTTCTCCGTCTCCCTGTGCTGTTCCCCTGCTTGTGCTCTCTCACTCTCTCTCTCTCTCTGTCAAATAAATAAATAAATAAAGATAATCAACTTATATGTATGTACTGTTGTGTTCTTTTTGCTTAGATTTATTTTCTGCTGCATTTCCTCCTCCATCTGTGTATTTTGTTTAACCATGCACATATCTGGGTTTATCCCTATCACAATATTTTAAAAAGAGTTAGCTTCTATAATATGGCTCCTATAAAATCTTTTAAAAAAAGAAAAAAAAAGAAAAGAAGAGAAATATATGAAATTTGATACTGCTTCCTCATAAAGTACTGATAAGACTGGTGAGACTAAGTCAAAAAAGGCCTCATACAATCCTAAAGATTTGGATTCTGAGGTGATGGGAAGTTAAGAGGTATTAGGGAAAGGTGTGAGACATTTTGATATCAAGCTATTTAATAGTTTACTTATATTATTGTTAATCTAGTTTAATTTTGATACATAATTGACATTTGATAATACAGTATAGAGCAGTGGTTCTTGGCCTTTTTTTCAAATCTTAACAAATCTAAGAAATACATCACATTTCTGTCACCATGACAATGATTGTCATGCGGAAACAAGCCCCCTTAGCAGAAGTGCACTCATTGAGTGATAGCTATTACTGTTATTGGCAGTGGCTTCTAACACTTCAGCTTTAAATACCAACCCCTAAGTATTTGGTAAAGTAGTTACATAATCTATTAAGTAGGATTTAAATATTCTAGAAACAATCTTATTTAAAGACCTTTTATATCAAAACATATGAAATCGCTGATATTTTATCATTTTTAGCTATAAGATTTTCATATAGTTGAATCCAGTGTATTTAATAATCTCTTTGTTTTTGAGGTCTGGGGAAGGGGGTCACATCCATTGTCTTTTATGACAATGTGTATGTCTGTATTAACAGTAACTTTAAATGTGGGAAGCATAAATTTCTTCTTTAGAAAAATCTAGATTTTGTTTTTATCCAGACATCTGTTGAGAGGTTTTTGTCAGTGGATTCACACAATAAATGATTGCTTATGGTTTCTTCTGTCAGCTTTTAGTTTGGATGCTGAGCAGCCTGATTATGATTTGGATTCTGAAGATGAAGTATTTGTGAATAAACTGAAAAAGAAAATGGACATCTGCCCATTGCAATTTGAGGAGATGATTGACCGTCTAGAAAAAGGCAGTGGTCAGCAGGTACATATATATATGTGTGTGTGTGTGTGTGTGTATATATATATATATATGGAAACGATAATGTGGGGGTGAGGGTAAGTGAGCAGACTCTAGAATTAACAAGCATGAATTCACATCCCATTTCTGCCCAGTACTAACCTGTATAATCTTGAGCAATAAGTTAAAAAGTCTGTGCCTTAGTTTTCCTTTCTGTAAAATAGAGATCATAAACATGAATAAAACATGAAAATTAATTAATTATATAAAGCGTCAGTGACTGACATGTATAAGGCATTCAACATTTGCTGTTATTAATACTGTTTTTTGATTATTGTCATTAAAGTTTGAAGTACTTTTGAACCTTATATATGTGTTATATGAAAATGACATAATGATTTTACATTTAGCCAGTCAGTCTGCAGGAAGCCAAGCTGCTGCTAAAAGAAGATGATGAATTAATTAGAGAAGTTTATGAATACTGGATTAAAAAGAGAAAAAACTGTCGGGGGCCATCTCTTATCCCATCAGTAAAACAAGAGAAGCGAGATGGTTCCAGCACAAATGATCCTTATGTGGCTTTTAGAAGACGTACTGAAAAAATGCAGACTCGAAAAGTAAGTGAATTTGGAAAACTTTTTTTGTAATTTTTTTTTATGTAAGAGAAATTATTTATTCTTAGGACTATCTCTGCATTAGAAAATTGTATTTTAATTTGTATTTAAATAGACTTTCTATACAAAATAATGAGAAGTATTAATTTAAAATGAATCAACTTTAGGATTCATTGCACAGCTATTAATGATACATTTTAATGTTAAACTATTTAAAAATCACATATAAGACTGATTTGCTAGTGATCCATATTCCCTTTCAGTGTCTTTAAATTCTAACCAGCCCTTCAAATATATGTATTCTTATATATTAGTAGCTGTGTTAAGAATGCCACTAGTTAAAAATGTTACTGACATTAAAAAAGCTACTTCATATTTGCAGAATCGCAAAAATGATGAAGCCTCTTATGAAAAAATGCTTAAACTGCGTCGAGATCTGAGTCGGGCTGTTACTATTCTAGAGATGATAAAAAGAAGAGAAAAGAGTAAAAGGGAGCTATTGCACTTAACACTGGAAATTATGGAAAAGAGGTAAAGTATACTTTAATAGGGTCAGGAAGTATGGTACCATTAGCATTTTTTATATTGAAATATAGTACCTAAGCAATTAACCCTAGAAATACCTTCCTTTAATAATAAGTAGAGACTATTAAATGTGTGATATGATATACTTTGCATAATTTTACATGTGTTTCTCTATTTTCTTTAAAAGTGACTGGGTTCAGTAAAATTAAAATATGGCAGGTATAATCTTATTCTTTTGTCCTTATTTGAGTTGAGTGGAAGGCTGGGAGGACGAGGATATTTGTCAGTTCTAAAGCTTTTAATTTACTCACTAGATGGTACTGTTTTTTTTTTTTTTTTTAACACATACTGGGTTTTTTAACAGAAATGTATAAAGAAGGGAGGGGGAATGTTCCATAGTCTTAACTAACTCAACCATTCGTCAAGGTACCCAGTGACAATTTCAAGCCTCACTCCCCTATTTTCTAGTCGTATCTCCAAAGAAAACAACTATTAAGTTTCTCATAATTCATTTTAGGAAAATTAGTTTTATATAAGCACAAACAATTTAAAGTAGCAGAAAGTTCCTCAGCACCATTTTAGGCATTAATTTCAACATCTCCACTAAATCTTTCACCAAAATTGGTTAAGTTAAAATTCAAACCTTTGTTTTTTTCCCACAGTCATCTATTCATGGTGCAAAGATAAAGCTATAAGCCAAAAACTACTAAACAGAAGAAACAAAAAAATTATGTAATCTTTATTTTTAATAAGCATTCAGCAAATTGTCAGAATTTAATCTTACCTTAAGTCTACTCGGTGTTTATAATCATATCTCAGGTATTAAAAGTCCTAAGAATTGGGCGCCTGGGTGGCTCAGTGGGTTAAAGCCTCTGCTTTCGGCTCAGGTCATGATCTCAGGGTCCTGGGATCGAGGCCCGCATCGGGCTCCCGGCTTGGCGGGGAGCCTGCTTCCTCCTCTCTCTCTCTGCCTACTTGTGATCTCTGTCTGTCAAATAAATAAAATCTTTAAAAAAAAAAAAAAAAAAAAGTCCTAAGAATTTACAGAACTAACTTTAACTTTTGCAGCTTTCTTTTTTATAATTTCAGGTATAATTTGGGTGACTACAATGGAGAGATCGTGTCCGAGGTTATGGCACAGAGACAGCCAATGAAACCTACTTATGCCATCCCCATCATCCCTATTACTAATAGCAGTCAATTTAAACACCAAGAAGCAATGGATGTGAAGGAGTTCAAAGCAAATAAGGTGATAAACATTTTTGTGATAATAATAGCTTATAACAGAATGGCATTTTATCATTAGAGTGAAAAAGAAAAATAACATATAAACCCTACCATGAAATATGCTGCAAAGTTAGCTTTTGATTCAAGACTGACCTATCAAGCACCAGTAGGAATTGTAAAGAGAGATATCGTATAGATGAACTTTTTAATAATGTACTTTTCCCAGAAAGAACCATAATGCCATAAACTACCTAAAAGTGGATACAAATACTTAGCATATGTACACAACCATGATACTTCCCATGATCTTTTTCTTCCCAACAATATCATTTTTGCCTCTGACTTTCTTGCCTAGTGCGCACTTCATACTCCTCCCAGCCTTTGCTGTCACCTGCATTCATATTTCTAACAAGCACTGTGTTCATCAGCTCAGTCACTCTTGCTTCTGTATTTTATCCTAGTGTTGTCCCTATTTCACGATTTCATCTCTTTATCACCTAAAACTGTCCAAATTCAGTCCAGAAAGCCATTATTGTTTAGCTACCAAATCCTTACTTTTCTTTATTTTGTAACACCTCCACGTTATGTTATCTGAAATTTGCTTTATGTATATGTAAAATTGTTTGCATTATTATTTTCCCAAACTTGATTTATTAACTCTTTAGAATAAAGACTAGATCCCCTTTTTTTATTCTCTCCTAGAATTTCCATAGAAAATTAAGAAAAAGGTACAGGAGCCAGTGGTAAATACTAACTGTAGTTACAGGATTTCAGAAGCTGAGGAACTTCTATTCTCTTCTTGTCCTTCAACTGCAACAAAATATTTTATGAGATTATGTTTAGGTTGTAGGAACATTATCCATGTTTCACAGAGACCAACCTCTAAGACTTTATAATACAAGATGACAAAACATAAGCATCTTACATGCCTCTGAGTATGAATGACTTCATTATAGCTCTAAACTTCTTTTAAAACTTACCCCAAACTGCAGGTTTGTTGAACATGGTTTCTAGTGTTTGATTAATATATGACTTTATTGTAGCAAGATAAAGCCGATCTTATCCGACCTAAACGTAAATACGAAAAGAAGCCCAAAGTCTTACCATCGTCTGCTGCTGCTACTCCTCAACAGACGAGTCCTGCTGCACTGCCAGTCTTTAATGCTAAAGATTTAAATCAGTATGACTTTCCCAGCTCAGATGAAGAACCTCTCTCCCAGGTAAAGATAATTAATTTCTCTGAGAATATAGAGGAGAAATGAAGGAAGTCATATGTTTTGACTCACTTCATTTTGTTTTAAAGGTTTTGTCTGGCTCTTCAGAAGCTGAAGAAGAAAATGATCCCGATGGTCCTTTTGCTTTCCGTAGGAAAGCAGGCTGTCAGTACTATGCTGTAAGTTTCAGATTCTCTTTTAAATAACAAACTGTTCACCTTTAACTGACAAAATAAAATAATTTGAATTTTTGTTTTTAGCCTCACTTAGACCAAACTGGCAACTGGCCTTGGACTAGTCCTAAAGATGGAGGATTAGGGGATGTACGATATAGATACTGCTTAACTACCCTCACCGTACCCCAAAGGTGTATTGGATTTGCACGGAGACGGGTTGGGCGTGGTGGAAGGTAAGTATTTCTGTTTTCCTAGCATAGGGACAGTAGGGTCATAGACAGTAGGGTAATCAGATCTAGAGCTTAAAGAGAGGGGATCCTTCTAAATAGCTCATTTGTTCCCATTTTCTGTTCTTAACTGATTTGTGACTAAAATACTTAAACTGTAAAAAGTTGTTTCAGAAGTTCTGGGAGATATTAGGAGAAAGGATTGAATAAGCTAAGAAATGTCATGTAACTAGTACTTTAAGTTGTTTAACTCCTCAGTGAAAAGGCTCCATAAGGGGCACTTGGGTGTCTCAGTTGGTTGAGCATCTGACTCTCGGTTTCAGCTCTGGTCATAATCTCTGGGTTGTAAGATCGAACCCTGCATCCGGCTCCACACTCAGGGCTCAGCATAGAGTCTGCTCGAGATCCTCTGCCTCTCCCTCTGCCCCTCCCCCCCCATATGCTGTGTGTGTGTGTGTCTCTCTCACTTTCTCTTTGTCTCAAATAAATAAATAAACTCTTTAAAAAAAAAAAATTGCTCCAGGATCCATGTAAGACCTGCCCTGACATCTGAGTTTATCAGGATTTGATTACTCTTCTTTTGTTTAAACATGATAGAACCCCTTTACCTCTATATGCCTTTATGTGAGAATTTGTGTGGGAGGTAGGAAGGAATTACAGAGCACCTAAAAATGAAAAAAAGAAAGATACTCTCATGTAAGTGGAAAAAAGTAATAAAAGGCAGAACATAATATCAGGGTGCTTTCAGGAAGAAACTTTAGGATATAATTTATAGTGAATTATGGCTTATACATGTTTCTTTCATTTTTTTAAATCTTAATTGCAGTTTTTAATCACTTAAACATTAGTTTAGAATTGTCTGGGCACTGAAATATATTTTATTTAATGCTTTTCCCCCCATCATTATGTTGACGTCAATAGTAGTGAAAATTCTGTATGCTGGCTATATTTTATTCTATACTAGCATTAGCCCGTGCTAGTATTTTAAGATGGAATCATTTATAAAGTTTATATAAATAATATAAAAACATTTCTTCTAGAGTAGTGGATCTCAAATATTTTGTCAATAAGAAATTTTAGTGGTGTAAGATATCCCAAAGATCACATAACCTTTCACTGCTTTTCTCCTACCTCCCCCGCCCCTGCAAAAAAAAAAAAAAATGAAGTTTTTGTTTAATAGAGAACAGATATTTTATAAAGTGTTTTGGTGCTTTGTAATGGAAATAAAAATCTTTGGTTCAAAAGCAGTTTGGAAAGAAAAATAGTCATGTTTTATCAGTAACTTCTACTGATAGACCAACTCATAGAACTGTTAGAAGGCCCTTGCTGATGTAAAGTGAATGGTGTACCTTATTCTTTAAGATGGATTACTCTCTAGTTTAATCAGATCATTATAAAGTAAAAGAACTTTTATTCAGAATTGAGAATTTTTTTTTAGATTTGAGAATTTAGCTATTATAGGGCCAAATACTGAAATAATCAGATTTATAGCTTTTAAATATTTAGTATGAGATGGCTTTGGGGAATTGGGAGGGTCTTTTTTATATAATTTTGAATAGCTATTTTACATATATGTTCCCTGCCTTATTTTTAATAGGGTCTTACTGGACAGAGCTCACTCAGACTATGACAGTATGTTTCACCATCTGGATTTGGAAATGCTTTCCTCTCCACAACATTCTCCAGTCAATCAGTTTGCCAATACCTCAGAAACAAATACCTCGGACAAATCTTTCTCTAAAGACCTCAGTCAGATACTAGTCAATATCAAATCATGTAGATGGCGGCATTTTAGGCCTCGGACACCATCCCTACATGACAGTGACAATGATGAACTCTCCTGTAGAAAATTATATAGGAGTATAAATCGAACAGGAACAGCACAACCCGGGACCCAGACATGCAGTACCTCCACGCAAAGTAAAAGTAGCAGTGGTTCAGCACATTTTGGTATGTTTATTTGTTGTGATGTACATTTCTATAGAAATGTCCGGTTCATCCATTTTCTGAATATGTGGTTTATTGTATTTAAGGCTAAAGTAATTCTCTCAAAATAATGAGAAAAAAAGGACCTAGGTTAAGTATTTATTTGAATTCTATTTGTACATGTGTTTTCACTTAAACACACCCAATACAAAGGTGATTTATTACAACTTAATGTATGACATTTGTTTCGTGGATACATTCTGTGAACCCACAATTCACAATTCAGCAATTATATTTTCAAAGAATAGGAAAAGAAAGTGGGCCATTAATTATTACTATTTTATGCTTGGACAGTTCTCTAGTCTTTTATTTAAACTGTTTAAAAGTAGACCAGCAAGTTGGTAGATATGCAAAGAGCCTTATCCACTGACAGTAATGCAGAATAATTTATAAGAGAGAAACTAATTTTTTAGGGAACAGTACTTGAAGGATTATTTTAATTTTTTAGGATTATTATGATTTTGGAAACATTTCCAGATAACATCTACTTTAGGATTATGGCTACATTGTGAAATGTGTCTAAAATAAATGCTGTCTTTAAATATTCCTAAAATTTTAGCTTTCTCTTTTAAAGCATAAATCTGTGTTATTTGAGGCATGTAGATTACAGATATTCACTGTTAAAGTTATGTTACCACAGATTTTTGTAAAGGTAATTTAAATACAGATTTTGAAGAGACTGTAAAGATATTTATTATGTCGCCCTAATTATCTGGTAAGGCTATGGTTAAACCTTCTAATAAATACGAAAATGTGCTGCTTATTCTTAAAGATCTCCAGAAAAGGTCCCATGAACTAATTTACTTTGTGTTCAGAAAACAAATACTTCTATGCAATGGAAGTCTTTAGCTCATAAGAAAAATAATCACATTTCAGAAATCAACTGGAAGATAATTTAAATTATCCTGAGTCCTAACGGATTAGGATAGTCCCATTAATTTCAGAGTATAAACAGTGGAGAGTCTGTTTCTCTCAGCTATTACAGTCTTAAAAATCAAAATAAAGAACTTTTCAGTATGAAGGAGGATTCCTATAGTGTACGAGTGTAGAGATTTTAAAAGTGTAAACTTGTGGTATGTTTTCCTTGGTAGATACTTAAGCTGTATAAATTCCTTGAGACTTCTTGTAGAAAACTGGCATGTTTCATCAATCCCCATCTTCTTGCCCCTTAAAGTAGAGAACTTGAGGGGTACCTGGCAACTCAGTCAGTGGAGCATGAGACTCTTGATCTCTGGGTTGTGAGTTCAAGCCCCACATTGGGTATAGCGGTTACTGAAAAAAGTAAAATCTTTAAAAAAAAAAAAATAGAGAAGTTGAATTGTATAACTATACTAAGGATCTATTAATGATCTTTTTTATGTAAATTGTTTTGCTATACTACATAAGTAAACATTGATATTATGAAACTTACTTGATTTGTATTTTCCAAAGAATATTAAAAAGCGAACATTGAACCAGTAGTATTACCAAAAGTTTAGCTGAAAACTGTTTTTAGTAACTGTGTGATTTTCTTTTTAATCATGTCCTCCCCCATATGACGTGATACAACCTTTAAAGAATGGGTTTATCAATTTTTTTGTTGCACGTAATTGTTTTCAATTTTCCCTTAATTTTTACTAGATCTTTTGTATACTTAGAGAATAGATGCCTACAGATTGCTATTTTGTAATGCTTTATTCTTTCCTATTTGTGAATATTCCAAAACCCTAAAGTTTTTCTAAAGAGAAAAATTATATATAAATTTATACAGCATAAAGATGTTCTACGAAGTATATTATAGTAGAGTCCCTATCATCTGTACATTTAACTTAAGTGAATTCAACTATAGGCACCTGGAGAAAAAAATAAAATTTTAACAGTTCAGAAGTTATACAGGATTCTAAATACAATGCTACTGCAAGAATATGTTGTCCAGAATGGCCCACTCTGGGAATGGCAGAAGTGAATCTGTTACTGTTGTTCTCAGAGTGTGTGTGCCTCCATTTTCGTTTCATTCAGGGGTTAAGCATCGCATCTCCATCAGTGTAACTGTAATTTTAAAGATAAATTTTTCTGTATACAGCATGGCCCCCCAATATAAGCCTAACTATGCCGTCTGGTACTCAGCCACAGAACCTGATCTAGTCTGATAAGAGAGGAAAAATTGTCTTTGCTGTGCTTATTGAAAGAGATACACCATCATGGGAAACTCTGAAGGAATTTTCAAGGCTTAATTTTTAACTACACTGACTTTAGAACTTAACCACTCTATGAGTTATGAGTCAGTTGATACATACATACTTGTCACCTGTCTGCTGCTTAAGCCAAATACTTTAATTTAACCATTTTTTATTAGTCTGTCATTATTTTAAATATTAACATTTATACATATGCTGTAGCATAGTGATGCCCTCTGGACTGATTTTCCTTTTTCTAAATATCACCTATAAGAGCCTATTTATTCTCATTTTCAAATAGGAAATTCTAAATGAGGATATCACGAGCCCATTATTTTTAGTAAAGGGCATTGAACTTTAACACACCAACTTTGTAGCTTCTGGTGCTCAAAATTTTTTTGTTTGCTTCCCAGTCTTGGCCATTTTGCATAGTTGTGTGGCTAACCTGGTTAGTCAAGTGCTAGAGTGCTTGATCTGGATAACACACAGCAGAATGACACAATGTTGAGGAATTTGGCAAGACTAAAATATATGTGGATTTAGAATTTCTAGGACTAGATTTTAGTACTTATGAATAAATTATATATTTTTAATAATCTTGAGTTAATACATGATTGGGACAGTTTCCAAATACAGCCTACTGGTTTATTATTTTTTTTAATCTATAAAAGCCTCTTTGAAAATTTAGTGTTTATTCAGTGACTATTCATTTGTATGTGTTTGAGCTTGGGGGATATGACATGTCAGAATTAATACATTTTTCATAATTAGAAAGAACTCTCTAATTTAGAAAGACTAAATAGAAAAGTGATTTTTAAACCACCATTATATGTTCAGGATTTGAATTCCCAGTTCCCACTGAAATTTCATTAGCATTCTGAGTTATTTTCCTAAGCTCACATATCTCTACTGAAGATTTGGTTTATTTTCATAAATTAGTAGAATATATGTAGCTCGCATGATATCTTCTAAGTCTCGGAATCTGTAGCTTACTTAAATTCATACATTTTACTTCACAAAATTTGTAACGTAGTTTTCAAAGGAACACTAGGTTCAAGCCTTGAATATTTCCGTGGTTAGATTTTATAAATCTGTAGGACCTTAATCTTTATCCAAGTGTGTCTCACAATTCAAAATTATATCCGGGCGCCTGGGTGGCTCAGTGGGTTAAAGCCGCTGCCTTCGGCTCAGGTCATGATCCCAGGGTCCTGGGATCGAGGCCCACATCGGGCTCTCTGCTCAGCAGGGAGCCTGCTTCCTCCTCTCTCCTCTCTCTCTGCCTGCCTCTCTGCCTACTTGTAATCTCTCTCTCTGTGTCAAATGAATAAATAAAATCTTTAAAAAAAAAAAATTATATCCTTAGCAGGATGTGAAGTAGCACCCATAGTAGTAGAATGAATAGGTCTGTAGTTGTGTGCTGAAGTGCAAGATTATTCACAGTAAGTGCAAGATTGGACCACAGATAATCTCCTGTTCAAGTAATTTGCAGCCAAATGAATTCAGGTTCATTCATGTTTGGCCATCTAAGGAAATACCCCATATTTTTCTTTTCAGATTGGATTTCTGGGTGGCTGTTAAGTGCTTATGAGCCTCAAAACTATCATTTAAGCTTACTGGCTAGGGGGTCATACTTTATAATACTCTCTGAAGTCATTTTATTTTATATTTATTTCTTTCAAGTTACATTTTCCTATATTAAAATAAGTTTCCACCTGTGTACTCCTCAAAGAAATTTCTAATGAAGGGTTATCTTTTAAAATAGGTGTTTAGGTTTATTGGGTTTTTTTGGTTTGGGTTTTGTTTTGGCTTTTGTTTTGTTTTGTTTACCAACAAAACAATGTACATTTTAGTGATCTTAAATCTATCTTCTCAAACTGGATTTTCAGATTGTTAATTTTTTCTAAGTACCTGTCACCCTCACCTACTCCCACTTCTTTGATCATTTCCATTGGTCTGCTCTAGCTATGGGAATGTGACTTAGAGGGCAACTATTACAGGTGTTGGGGTGCCACACAGTAGTTTCCTGTCCCAGTGGACTGGTAACATCTTAACTTACTTCACCTAAATTTCTACTCCAGAGAATTGTTAGCAACTACCAAAACAATGGTAGTTTCTGACTTTTGTCTAGATACCTTAGGGAGAAGAGATTCAACAGTTTTCTAGATCAGGTTATTCTAGAGTTGGGAATCTTGTTTTAAAGTTTGTCCATATATGAACGAAAGCTGCCTCCTTAAATTTAAATCTACAGGTTCCTCTTTTGCCCTTAGAAGCATCCTGAATAAATTTTTAGCCATGTCCTTCACATGACTCTTCTCCCATACCTAGACTCCTGTCAGGTGCTGTATATGTGAGGTTTTGCTTTTTGTTGTTGTTGTTTTTTTAAGCTCTTGACTCATACTGGTGAGTACATTAAAAGTTTAATTATTTCTTATAAATAATATTAAATTTAAAACAAACTTTTGTCTATTTCTTTTTATATTTAAAATTTCAATGGCTTGGGGGTAGGTGTTCCCCCCTTCTATTATTATCTATCTTTGTGACCTCAGGTGAAAGTTTCTTCATCTTTAGTATGACGTTGTAGGAGGAAATCACGAGGGAGGCCTCCCGGCCTAAAACTTTGGGGTTCTGTGAAATGCTTCTGATTCTAGGTTTGGTCACCTGTTCATGAAACCATGCTGTCCATCTTTATGTTAATTGCAAACTTGACTATCACACCCTATCTGGAGGTAGACCTAGAACCCTAACACTTCCTACCTTGATAGAGATTAGGGAAATATGGTCATTTTTATTTATTTTCACTTAGCATTTGATTAGACTTTGAATTATAATGCCATCTGAAGTCTTTTCAGTTTTCTCTATAAAAACAGTGTGAAACCCAGTTCAGATTGTATTTGCCCAAATTTACACCTTACCTTTGTCCAAGCTTTCCAACTTACTCATACAGCCTTTTGGATTGGAGATTTATTTCTCAGAAAAAATATAAAATCCTTGCATCAGTTGGCTGAAAAGGGCTTTAGTGATCACCTGACTTAATCTAAGTATTTTGGATGAACATAACTGAGCCCCAGAAAGTTCAGTTACTTGCCCAGGTATACTTGGCTAGTTATCATAGAGATGAGAGCTTAAAAAAAAATCAAAGTCTCTTGGCCCCTAGACCCATGGTTTTTATTACCATCATTTTCAGCTTATATGTTGCTCAGCATATTCATTTATTCTAGATCATTTATGAAAAATGTCTGGGGAAAATTTCATAATTAGACTCCAAATGTGTAGAAATATTTCTAAGCAGGAGATTGACAGTAATGTTCTAAAATCATGGTGAGTATTAGTTCCGTTTTTATTTCTAAATCTTGTATTAGGAAGAAGTTAGCAGTTGTTTAAAAGTGTAATTCACAAGACTCTCAGACCAAGGATTAAAATGTTGACTTAAATTAGGGCGAAAATGTTTGGAACTTTTTTCAAGTCAATTTCTAATTTATTGCTAATAAAACATACACAAAGTTCTATAATAGTATTTTCATTCATATAAATGGAGTTTTTTGTATATAGGTCTTCAGTGAATGCTAAATTACTGTTTTTGTAGATATATAATGACCTGACCTTGGAGGAATGATCCTTTTTTAAAAAATTTACTGAACATCCCCCTGGTAGGAAATTCAAGACATAGGCAACTCACTCAAACTTAGGAAGTTAAAATGTAAATCTCAAAAACATACTAGCAAAACTATTTAATAAATTAAGGATCTTTAGGTTTAAACAGTTACTTTTTATGGATTTTTCAAGACATAGATAAATGTTACATTAATTATAAACAATCAGGACAGCATTAATTTTTGTAAATTTTCTTCAAGTTTTGATTCAACACATTGCTATTATATGGAAATGGTCATTTGACACAATTACCTTATGTCAATATTTAGAAGTTATTTTATTGTCAATAAAAGTCTTCCCTGTAGTATTCAGATCTGAGAATTACAGCATAGTAGGAAAAGAAACAGATCAAAGAACAGATATCAACTAAAGTTTTTACAACAACAAATTATGTTTTTGCTCTTATAGCCCAAGAACTTAGTTCAAGTGTAAAGCCTGTGTAAACACTAATAATTTCTGGAGTTCTATTAAATATTATTTAATAATTTTCTGATCCATTCAAAATATGGTAGAATTTCTACCTAAACATTTTGTAGTGGTACTACTCAGAAAGTCTGTATCGTGGAAGATAAAGATTGTTTATGAGTTATGAGTGAAAATTATAAATCTTGATAAAGTGATATTCTCTTCAACTAAATTATTAAAATGCAGCTAAAGACAACAAATTAGATGACAGTGTTTTGAAAACATTAAACTTTAGATTGAGGAAATTTGCATTGCATGATTTATAGATTCCCTGGTGTTCAGGGATGCATGATAACCTTTTTTGTGTTTTGAAATAATTCTTACCCAAACATCACAGGTTTCTTAAAGAAGCCTTTAAAGTCAGATGTTGTGATTGTATGTGCCCTTTTTTTTCCTTTTTTTAATTGGCAAAAATAAGAAAAAGAAAAAGGTTTCCTTTTTAAAAACTGCACACACTTTTTTGGGGGGTAATAAATGAACATTTTTTTGTTTGTTTTTTTTAGAACTGAGCTCTCCATAGACAAACATAAGTAGCATAACACAGTGTCTTTCCTCAGACATCATTCTGTACAGTAAATCAACATAAACAACTCCGTTCTTATTGACTGGATTTTTTCCAGGTGGGTTAATTGGATGGGGAAAATTAATTAACCTTAACATTTGGAGCCTCTTTTCTTCCTGTTAAAGGATGAGTTCTTTAAAAAAATAAAATAAAGGTAATAAACCAACAACCTTATTTTCCATGTAAAGGAATGTTTGTAATGGCTAAAATTAGAAAAAATGTCGAACAATTAGTATTGATACACAGAACTGTTAGGGATCGTCTGAATGCATTGGGACAGTAAAATGAGTAAACGAGAAACCGAATGGTAACTCTCAGATTTCTTCTCAAGCTCAGTGCAAAGTTGAATTCCAAATATGTGGATTTAAAAAGCTGGATTACCTTTTTACACTATCTAGCACAAGCGTCACAGCTTACAAAAATAATGGTTCTGAAACTTGAGAAGTGAGTTCTCTTTCCTATGTTGTTATAACTTGGGAAGTTTATAATTTTGTGTTGCTTTGAACTCAAGCCACTCTTGTTAAATGTGGTTGTAAAAATGTGGAATTTTTCCTATGGAATTGATCTTTAGCAGGATCATGAGCCTTTGTCAGATGCTTTGATTTTGCACAAAAATTTTTTTAATCCTGAAATTTGTTTTGGTACTGTAAGACGTGTGCGCTCTGTGCATTTTTATAAAGTGTTTCCTTGTTTTATGTTCAGCATTTACAGCCGAACAATACCAGCAACATCAACAGCAACTGGCACTAATGCAGAAACAGCAGCTTGCACAAATTCAGCAACAGCAAGCAAATAGTAATTCCTCCACCACCACTGCACAGGTGAGGGATTTGTCTGTCTTATGATTATCCCTCATTGTTTCCCACCAGAGTTCATCTCTAATTACCAACTGTTGTCATAGAACCTTGCATCTAACCAGCAGAAAAGTGGCTTTCGCCTGAATCTACATCATAGCCATTCTATACAGGGTTTAGAAAGAACATTACAGGTGAGTATGGAAGCTGTTGCCTCTGCTCCCTATTTTAAAAAGTAAAATGAAAAAGCATAGTTAAATGAGATCAAGACACTGTCTTCCAAGTCTGTCCTATAGACTGTGAATTTACCTCTTTAAGATATAATCTCACCCAGCTTTTTATGTTGGACATTTTAATAAGTATTAAAATTTATTTAAAGTTATCATCCTAAACCTCTTTTAGTATTAAAAGAAATCACTTTTAAATCTCAAGCATGGTAAATGTTTGCCATTTAAACACATGTAAGGCTTAAAAGCTAAAATTTGAATCTCAGCATCTTGGAGGGAAAATTCATTTAGAAAAACTCAAGGAGCCTCTAAATTTCTAGGCCAAGTTATGATACAATATTTTGTTACTTCTGTTCTAAAGGGATAGTTATCTTACTGTCCCAAAGGTACCTTTGTTTATATGTGTTTATATGTGTATATATGTGTAAGTTAGGTGAAAGAAGCTTACATACTCACTTTTCACTATAGTATTTGCAAATCACTGAAATGTTTTACTAGCATATTTCTTGTCTGACACTTTCTGTCGGAGGTTTACTGTTTCCACATTATAGGTTTCTTTTCGTAATTGACTTCTCCGTATTACATATTATCACATATGAAAATCAAAATTCCTAATGCCTGAGTTCTTAAATCGCTTGCTCATTCTTCAAATTTATGACTGTCAAGGGAGATGAAGATATTTCAGTGGTTTGCCACTCTGGTTTATATTCAGACCGATTGTGGAATACCTGTGTAGCTTTAATGTTAATTTATTGAGACCAAGCCATGCTGATAAGATTTGTTTTGTATTTTCTTTTTAGGGTTTTGTTTCTAAGACTTTGGATTCTGCTAGTGCTCAATTTGCTGCTTCTGCTTTGGTGACATCAGAACAACTGATGGGATTCAAGATGAAGGATGATGTGGTGCTTGGAATTGGGGTGAATGGCGTCCTTCCAGCCTCAGGTAAGGATAAAGACATTTAGGGGCACCTGGGTGACTCAGTCAGTTGAGCATCCAACTCTTGATTCTGGCTCAGGTCATGATCTCAGAGTCGTTTGATTGAGCCCCATGAGCCCTGCGTTAGGCTCTGTGCTCAGCAGGGAATCTTCTTGAGATTCTCTGTCTCCCTTTCCCCCCACCCCACCATCCCTGCACGCACATGTGCGCTCTCTCTCTCTCTCTCTCTCTAAAATAAGTAAATCTTTTAAAAAAAGAAAAGGACAAAGGCATCTAAATTGTTCTGATGTTTGTAACATATATTTGTAATAAACAGCAAAGTTGTACATTGTTTCTATGCTTCTTTCTTTTTCTCTAGGAGTATACAAGGGCTTACACCTCAGTAGTACTACACCAACAGCACTTGTACACACGAGTCCATCAACGGCAGGTTCAACTTTGTTACAGCCTTCAAACATGACACAGACTTCAAGTTCCCACAGTGCACTGAGTCATCAAGTAACTGCTGCCAATTCTGCAACAACTCAGGTTCTGATTGGGAACAACATTCGATTAACTGTCCCTTCATCAGTTGCCACTGTAAACTCTATTGCCCCTATAAATGCACGACATATACCTAGGACTTTAAGTGCTGTTCCATCGTCTGCCTTAAAGCTGGC
>LNAC01000518.1:232535-302919 GCA_002007465.1 Ailurus styani
AGCTGCCTTTCCAGTACTAGTGGCTGGTAAGTGTGACTGAAATTCAAACTGCTGGTTTAAGTGTATACAAAAATAGTTAGAATTAAAATTTCTAAACAAAGTTCAGCAGGGAGAGTGCAGCCTGGGCTCATAAAGTCCCCTAGTAATGCCTACTGTTCATGGGCAAATTTAGAACTGGATTGAGGAACAAGAAAATGAGTCTTCATCAAGCATACTCAGGAATTTGAAATGCATCTTGCAGTGGGGTAGGGAAGTGGCAGATAGGCAAGTAGTCAACATCCATGTGGCACTCACTCCTTCATTTTAGCGTACCAACACTGGGATGCAGAGAGATTACTAATTCATACTGTTCACATTTTAAAATAATGAAGTTTATTCAAAATAGAGACTCCAGCTTCTAAATTTCTTGCTATTTTTCCATAGACTTCATTACCAAGTTTATAATAGCAAAGTGAATGATGATACAACAGAACAATTTAAACACTAAGATCTTCGAGAAAGAGACAAATAGGACATAAAGGAACTTTAACATCTAGTCTAGTTAACAACTATCATTTATTATTTACAATGTAACATCCTATGCATAGTAATTATCTCATTTAATCCTTATAATAATCTTTTTATATAGATGCTAGGATTATCACCATATTATAGGTGAGATTCACTCAAAGTTATACCGTGAGTGGCAGCCCAGGATTTGAACTCATCCACCAGATTCTACAGCTGTTGCTATTTGCTTCCCCCTACTTAGTGGCTAAACCCAGAAACAGATTTTTAACATAATTTCTTAGTAACCTTTGTTCCTGTTGTGCTCCTAAAGAACTGCTGGTTCTGTTACCCTGGTATTTGTTATACTTTTGTTCGTTTCATGAGCAGAAGCCCAAAAATCCTCCCAAACTGACTTTTTACCTAGATGTAAATTTTGTTTTTTGAATAGGACTATGTAAATAGTGTTTTCTGAACTCCAAATTTAAGAGTTCCATGAATATTGTAACAATGTGTAATATGCTACAATATTAATGTATAATATGTTACAGACAGGTAACCAGGATTGCAGGATTTCACACTCCTCACTAAGAGCAGATCTGCTTGTATCTATTTTATATATTGATGTTCTTTATAAAATATTAATTCAACAAAAGGATTCTGCTGTTTTTAAAAAGTTTGAGAAAAATGGCAACAGAGAAATGGACAAATAGCACATCGATGCAACAAATATTTTTAAACTGTGCCAGGCACTATTAGATGCTGGGAACCCAGCAATGACTGAAGTCCCTGCCTTCAGTGTTGGGGACATTTTCATAGGATATGCATTGGTCACCATTGGAAGAGCCAGATGACAATTCTAGTATTATCTCACAAGAGTATATTCTGAAGAATTAGGCACAAAAGAAAAAAAAAGTTTCACATAGGCAAATGTATAACCATGCATTTTGAAAGAGAATCCAGTGTTAGAGAATAATCCACCCTACTTTTGTAGTTCTCTAAAACAAAAGGGAATTAGTATTTAGGACTATTAGTATCACAGAGCATTCATCTTTACTGAAGGCTTTATTGCTGACCACATGTATTAGCTACCTGTGACTGCAATAATAAATTAGCAAATGATGGCTTTGAAACAACAGAAATTTATTCTCTCACAGTTCTAAAGACCAGAAGTCCAAAATAAGTTTTTGGTGAGCTGAAATCAATCTGTCTGCTGGGCCATGCTCCCTTTGCAGTGCACACTCTAGGCGAGAATCTGTTTCTTGCCTCTTCCAGCTTCTGAAGGCTGCCTGGCATTCCTTGGTCTATGGTAGCGGCACTCCAGACTCTGTCCATCTCTGTGTTCACATTTCCTTTCCTTCTCTTGCATGTGTCTGAAAACTCCCTCCGTCTTTTATAGTGTACATGCAGTTGCTTCTAGGGCCCGCCCACATAACCCAGGATAAACCACTCGAAATCCTTCATTTAATCACATCATTTTCCCTGTAAGGTAATATTCATAGGTTCTGGGGATTAGTTCTTGGACATATATTTGAGGCCACCATGCAACCCACTATATCATGATACTTTTGTGGCTCCAAATATCCTAGCAAAGGATAGTAAAAAAGCAAAACAAAGTTTACCCTTGTATTAAGCCATTGTTGTAAGTAGCTAGAATTGATTTTTTTTTTTAATTCTGGTTTGTCTATCTCAAGAAAAAAAAAATCCTTAGGTCTCCTGAAAAAGTATCTAGAATGATCATGGATATAAGAGAATTTTATTGTGGATAGACCAAAAACATTTGGTCTCTAGTCTGGAAAGATGAAACAAGTTATGACTAAAGTCATTATGATGGATATACAGAGAATGAACATTGATTTTGTTCACCAGATACTGAAATTCTAGAAAACAAGAGAGCCTCCCTACATCACCCACACACACAGGAAAATATTTATGATTGGAGGAAGAACTATGTAAGCTCACAGTGAGTGAATTTAAATTAATCAACTGTGCTTAGAAGTTAGCTAAATTAAAAAGTTCAAAACAGGTTTAATGTATGTAATAAAACTGATATGCTGTTATGGTCAAACTAGGGATTCTCTAAGATAAATCTTTATACCAAGGTAGCCATCATAAAACCATCTAATTTCCCTTAGACTGATCTGATTTGACTCGTCAGATTTTATTATTACTTGAGTTCTTGACTCTAAACTCCATGCCTGTTCAATTCCATATGCTAACTACTAACCACATGGCAACTTAAATGTAAATTCATTAAAATTAAATAAAATCAGTCACACCAGCCACATTTCTAATCCTGAAAGGCCATTTTGCATGGTAGCCACCATATTGGACACATTTACATCACTACAGAAAGTTCTATTAGATAGTGATGTTCCAAAGCCACGTATATATCGCTCTTTCCACTTGAATGTCTTTTAACACACTTCAAACTCAATATGTTCCACACTAAGGTCATCTTTCCTCTTCCTCCTCACCCCTAAAGAATCCACATGTGCCATTTGGTTCTTCTGTAGTGTTCTCTAACTTGATAAATGGTGCCACAATTTACCCGTCTTACTGAGCAAGAAACCTGAGATCCTTATTTTTTTTCCTTCTATCTAACCTCCCACATTCATCAGGTAAAAATGATTTTTAAAAATTTGTATACTTCTTTGCATCTCTGTTACTGCCACATTGTTCAGACCACCATAATCTCTCTTCTGGACTACTGCTGTGGTTCTCTAACTGCTCTCCTTGCTCCTGGTCTTAATTCTTCCCCCATCTCATTCTGCTGCCAGAGCATTCTTTCTAAAATTCAGATCTGACTGGATTAAATACTCTCAGAGGTGAATTCCAAACTTCTTCACATGGTCAAAGATCATCTTTGGCCATTTTCCCCTTCACATTTTCTACTCTGGCCCTAATAATAGCTAACAGTTACTGAGTACTTACTTATCAAGTGCCGGCACTACTCTAAGCACTGTGTTTGCATCATCTCATGTAATCCTCACAACCAAGGTCACTGGGTATGGTTGTATAGTTTCTGCTCCTATGAACTATGTGGGCTCACGTAAATGGCACACTCCCCACTGCACAATTTACAGATGAGAAAGCAACCTACCTCAAGTGGGATATAACTCCCAACCATTTTCATTCCTGAGTCCACATATGTAATAAAGGCCATATTTTAAGTAACTGTCTAGCTTTCATGAGGACAAGTGCAAAGTATTACATTTGTGGATAAATAATACAAAACATATGTAGAAGACTGTGCTTTCAAAGCTAAGAGTTATAAAAACCAAAGAGACTTCGCTTCTAGGAAGAAATATTTCCTCTTTCTTCATCAGGTTAGAAGGTGGAAGAAATTCTTACAACTATCCGCCCTTTTCTAAAGTGAAGCAGCAAATCTTTGTGTTACTTGTTGACCATTCCAAGAAATTTGATAGTTGAGGTGTAAATGACATCCTGATAGTTTGATTATTATGAATGTGGGGACTGAACTTCTGAAAGGCAAAAAATAAAAAAGATACAATTATTAAATCTCATTTAGTAAAACCTAATCTTATGTTTTTATAGTTTTCAAATTTTTTGTGGAAATAATAAAGTACTTGGTCCATAAAACCAGTGTAGAACATTCAGAGAGTTTAAAATCACAAGAAAAATGAACCTTAGTCATGTACAAATGAGTATTTTTTATCATGGTAAAATTAGAGTGAAGACAAAGCTGGTTGTAAACCAATTTTATTAACTCTAATTTGTACTAAATTCATTTATTCAGTAGGAATATTATACCAACTGTGCTCTACTACACATTATAAAATCTGTATTTCTAAATCAAACTGTTAGAGTCTTTAAATCATGCTTAAAAACTCTGAATGTGAGCTTCTAATTCTGGTCATGATGGCATAACAAAGATCAGATTTACTCTCTCACCTAAAACACAAAACCAAACAAAGTACATAAAACACTCATTTTTAGGTTTTCAAACATAGGCAACAGAGGATAGTGAGCCCTGAGAGAAAGAGAGAAAACAAATGAGGTGAGTTCTGAGGGGGCACTGCAGGGAGGAGGAACTCAGAGCCTAGCAGCTGAGGAGAGAGAGTTGAGGAGATGGAACTAGAAGTCCAAGAGGTCAAGGACCAGAGTTCACCAAACAAGCACTACGGAGTGCTGAAAAGAAAAACACCAGAGATTTGCAGAGGTCCTCCCTGATTATTCAGTGATAAATTTAACAATGCATGTGTGCAAAGAAACTGCACACAGGATGAGGAAAAGCCACCAGAAAGATTTAGAGGCAACAATTCTTAAAGCTTAGTCAGAGCTGGGAGCAGTTTTTGTACTTAGTGGACACAGAATGGAAACCTTCATAATTCGTGAGGCATCAGGCAGAGTACTTAGAAGGTTATTGCCTCAGTAATATGACAAACTAGACTGTCTGCTCTGGAGCTGCCTAATCTGAAAAGCTAACTTCAAAAGAATCAAATCATTTCCAAGTAATCTACTTTCCAAAACCAAACTCAAGAATTTTTTTAAATTTTTAAATTAAAAAATTTTAGGGCACCTAGGTGGCTCAGTCAGTTAAGCATCTACTTTCAGCTCAGGTTGTGATCTCAGGGTCCTGGAATTGAGCCCCACATTGGGCTCCTTGCTCAGCAGGGAGTCTGCTTCTTCCTCTCCTGCCCTCCCCCTGCTCGTGCTCATTCATGCACATGCACTCGCCTTCTCTCAAATAAATAAATAAAATCTTAAAAAAATTTTAGCATCTCACAAAGTAAAACTCACAATTTCTGGCATCCAATTCAAAGCTATCTGGCATGCAAAGAAGCAGGGAAATACAATGGAATCAGGAGAAAAATCATGTGGAAGAGTTCTAAATGGCACAGAGGAAAGAATTAGTAGATTTAAAAAAATGTAAAATCTGTTATAACTATATTTTATATGTTCGAAAAGTTAAAGGAAAACTTGAGCATAAGTGCAGACATTGAAAATATTAAAAAGACTCAAATAGAACTTGAAGATGTGAAAATAGGTGGGAGTGCAACCTGGTGCAGCCACTCTGGAAAAGAGTGTGGAGGTTCCTCAAAAAGTTGAATATCCTCAGGGGCACGTGCACCCGAATGTCCACAATACCCAAACTATGGAAAGCAGCAATGTCCACAATACCCAAACTATGGAAAGAACCTAGATGTCCATCAACAGATGGATGGATAAAGAAGATGTGGTATATATATACAATGGAATACTATGCAGCTTTCAAAAGAAACGAAATCTTGCTGTTTGCAACGACGTGGATGGAACTAGAGGATATTATGCTGAGTGAAATAAGTCAATCAGAGAAAGACAATTATATGATCTCTCTGATATGAGGAACTTGAGGGGCAGGGTGGGGGTTTGTGGGGGGTANGGTAGGGATAGGGTGGATGGGTTATGGACATTGGGGAGGGTTTGTACTATGGTGAGTGCTGTGAAAGATGTAAGCCTGATGATTCACAGACCTATACCCCTGGGCAAATAATAATAAAAATAAATTTAAAAAAATGTGAAAAATACAATGTTTGAGATGAAATTAAGTGTAGATTAGACACTGCAGAAGAAAAGACTAGTGAAATTGAAAACATGACACTAGAAGCAATCCAAAATAAGACATGGGTGAAGAAAAGATTTAAAAAAAAATTGATCAGCTGTGGTATAATTTCTAATATATACATAATTGGAGTATAAGAAAGACAGGAAAGGAGGGCCATACTTAAGTAATGACCAAAACTTTTCTGAATATGATCAAAACAATTCACAGGCCTAAGAAAATCAATTTTTTGCCACAAGCAAAAGAAAAAAAAAAGAAAAAAAATTCATCAAAGCATATCATAAAAAATTGCTAAATATCATTGGTAAAGAGAAAATTTCTTAAAACAACTAGTAAAAAAAATAAATAAAACAACTAGTTAAAAATAACACGGACAAACAAAAATAAGAATGACAGTAGATATTCACTAGAAGACATGAAAGCTAAAACAGATGAGCAATATCTTTATTGAACTACACTTAGCAAAATTATCTTTCAAAACTGAAGGTGAAATTTTTTTTCAGACATACAAAATTGACAGCCTTCATCACAAGCAAACATCCACTACCAGAAATATTAAGGCATTCATTGAAACAGATGAAAATATCAGATCAAAACCTGGATGTATACAAATAAAGAACATTAGAAATGGAAAATATGGGGGAGCCAGGGTGGCTCAGTCAGTTAAGTGTCCAACTCTTGATTTCTGCTCAGTTCATGATCTCAGGATTTTAAGATCAAGCCCCATCTGGGGCTCCATGCCAGGCATGGAGCTTGCTTAAGATTCTCTCCTTCTCACCCCCTCTAAAAAAAGGTTTAAAGAAAAGAAGTGAAAAATATGTACATACATATAAAAACCCCCTTTTCTTTACTTTTAAGTCTTTTTAATTGACTTTTTGAAGCAAGAATAACAATATATTATGGCATTGCAGAAATAAAACATATGACAATAGCACAAAGGTCATGAGAAGGACAGGAGTAAAGAGTCTTATGCTATAATATCACTTGAAAGTAGACTATAATAAGTTAAAAGTGTATACCAGAAAGTCCAAAAGCAACCACTGAAATAACAAAACAGAGTTATAGTTAATAAGCCAGGAAAGAAGATAAAGTAAAATCATAAACAATATTCTATTGACCCAAAAGAAAGCAGAAAAAGAAGAAAAGGGACAGAGTAAATAGAAAACAAATGTGAACACAGTAGCTTTAAACCCAACCCCATAAATAATATTAAATGCTAATGATAAACAACCCAATGGAAAGGCAAAAATTGTTCAACTGTATAAAAAAGAAAAATCTGGGGCACCTGGGTGATGCAGTTTGTTGAGCAACCAACTCTTGGTTTCAGCTTGGATTGTGAGATCAAGCCCCGCATTGGGCTCTGTGCTCAGAGCAGAATCTACTCATTTATTTTCTCCTCTCCCTCTGCACCTCCCCCCTGCATACACTCTTTTTCTCTCCCTCTCTCTTTATAGTTTTTTTTTTAATTTTATTTATTTTTCAGAGAGAGAGGGAGAGAGCACAAGCTGGCAGAGTGGCAGGCAGAGGCAAAGAAAGAAGCAGGCTCCCCGCTGAGCAAGGAGCCAGATGCGGGACTCGATTCCAGGACCCTGGTATCATGACCTGAGCCAAAGGCAGCCACTTAACCGACTGAGTCACCCAGGCATCCCGTCTCCCTCTCTCTTTAAAATAGATGAATGAATCTTTTCTAAAAAAAATTTTTAAAGAAAAAGAAAAATCCATCTAACACTGCCTACAAGAAACTCATAAATCTAAAAACACAAACAGGATAAATAAACCAAGTTAACACTAATCAAAAGAAATCTAGAGTAACTATATTAATATATTAGACAAAGTAAATTTCAGAATAAAGGATATTGCCAAAAAGAGAGTGAAACAAATCATAATAGACTCTTAACTATTCGAGAACAAACTGAGAGTTGATGGACAGGAGGTGGATGTGGAATAGGCTACATGGATGATGGGTACTAAGGAGGGTACTTGTTGTGATGAGCACTGGGTGTTATATGTAAATGATGAACCACTCAATTCTCCTATCAACCAACTTGACCTAATTGACATTTATATACTTTGCCCAAGAGCTGTAAGTACACATCTGCTTCTAAATGCACATGAAATATTTATCAAGATAAACCATACCTGCAGGGCTCCGGGGTGGCTCAGTCGTTAAGTGTCTGCCTTCGGGTGAGGTCATGATCCCAGGGTCCTAGGATCGAGCCCCGCATCAGGCTTTCTGCTCCGCGGGAAGCCTGCTTCTCCCACTCCCCCTGCTTATGTTCCCTCTCTTGCTGTGTCTCTCTCTCTCAAATAAATAAATAAAATCTTAAAAAAAAAAACTTGTTAGAACAAATAAAACGATTCAGCAAAGTTGTAGGAAACAAAATCAGCACAAAAGTATTAGTGTTTCATACACCAACAATGAACAATCTGAAAAGCAAATTTTAAAAGTAATTCCATTTACAATAGTGTCAAAAAGAATAAAATACTTAGGAATAAATTTAACCAAGAAGGTGAAAGACTTGTATACACTGAAAACTACAAAGCATTGCTGAAAGACATTAAGCAGTTGCCAATAAATGGAAGAATAGCCTGCGTTCATGGACTGGAAGACATAATATTGTTAATACTATTATTGTTCAATCTAAAGTGATCTACAGAATCAATGCAATCCTTCTCAAATTCCAAATGCCGATTCTTTTTTTTTTTTAAGATTTTATTTATTTATTTGACACACAGAGAGAGAGAGAGATCACAAGTAGACAGAGAGGCAGGCAGAGAGAGGGGGAAGCAGGCTCCCTGCTCAGCAGGGAACCCGATGCGGGCCTGGATCCCAGGACCCTGAGATCATGACCTGAGCCGAAGGCAGAGGCTTTAACCCACTGAGCCACCCAGGTGCCCTCAAATGCCAATTCTTGCAGAAAAGAAAAATCCATCCTAAAATTCATATGGAATCTCAAGGGACACTGAATAGCCAAAACAATCTTGAAAAAGAACAAAGTTGGAGATCTCACACTTCCTGATTTCAAAAGTTACCAACCAAGCTACAGTAATCAAAGCTGTGCTACTGGCATAAAAACAGACACATAGACCAATGGACTAGAATAGAGTGTCTAGAAATAAACCCTCATGTATACGGCCACATGATTTTTGACAAGAGTGCCAAGACCATTCAATGGGAAAAGCATACTCTTCAACAAGTGGTGTTGGGACCTTACAGCATATATGCAAATTAACTCAAAATGGATCAAAGACGTACATGTAAGATCTAAAACTATAAAACTCTTAAAAGGAAACATAGGGGGAAACCTGACATTGGATTTAGCAATGATTTCTTAAATATGATACCAAAAGCGTAGGGAATAAAAGTAAAAATAGATATATTAGGCTAGATCAAGATTAAAGTCTTCTAGGCATCAAAGGATGCCATCAACAGAGTGAAAAGGCAATCTGTAGAATGGGAGCTTTCAAATCATATATCTGATAAGGGGTTAATATCAAGAATATATACAGTACTCCTATAACAACAACAAAAAACAACCCAATCAAACAAACAGGCAAATGACTTGAATAGAAGTTTCTCCAGAGAAGTTATATAAATATCCATAAGCATATGAAAAGATATTCAACATCACTAATCATTAGAGAATTAGAGAAATTAGAGAATTAGAGAAATACAAATCAAGACCACAAGGAGATACCACTTCATACCCATGAGGATAGTGACTATTTTTTTTTTAAAAAAAGCAGAAAATAACAAAAGGTGAGGAAGTAGGGAAACTGGAACCCTTGTGCACTGTTGGCAAAAAATGTAAAATGGCGCAACTGCTATGGAAAACAGTATGGCAGCCCCTCCAAAAATTAAAAATGGAATTAGCATATAATCCAGCAATCACACGTCTGGTGATATAGATATAGATGTGTGTATGTGTGTATATATATATGTATATATATATATATCAGTATGTGTGTGTGTGTGTGTATCAGTATCTCAAGGAGTTATTTATACACCATATACATAGCAGCATTATTCACAATAGCCAATGGGTGGAAGCAACCCAAGTGTTCATGAACAGACGAATGGATAAAGAAAATGTGTTATATACACACACTGGAATCCAATCTGTCTTTTAAAAGAAGGAAATTCTGTCACATGCTGCAATATGGATGAATCTTGAGGACATTATGCTGGATGAAATAAACCAACCACAAAAGGACAGATACTGTGTGATTCTACTCACATAAGGTGTCCAAAGTCATCAAATTCATAGAAACACAAAGTAGAAGGGTAGCTGTTGGGAGCTAAGGGAGGGGGAAACAAGAAGTTGTTTTGGGTACAGAGATTGAGTTTTACAAGATGAGAACAGTTCTGTGGGTGGATTGTGCAATAGTGGGAATATACTTAGCACTACAGAACTGTGCACTTACAAATAGTTAAAATGGTAAGTTTCATGTCATGTGTGTTTAGCACCATTAAAAGATGTTAAGAACAAGGATAATAGACACTCAGACCCCATAAATTTGTAGTTATTTTACTGTTTTTTCTCTAATATGTGCTCTTGGGGTCACATCTGTTATATTTATGTGGTAAACACGCTCTATACAGGGAGGATTCTGCACATCTCCTCCCAGCCTGGCATTTAGTAAAATCACCTTGATAGCTTGAAATCAGCCATGAAGAAGGTATTTATCCCCACAGAAATAGTTAAAGGCGAAAAATCGTCAGCTGTTTATTTGGAAGGCTTGTTGTTGAACATTTCCCAGCACACCACTGGGTCTCGCAGAGAGGTAGATTTGGGCTCTCTCTGACACTGAAAAACACACTAATCACTGGCACGGGCGTGCCCTGCTTTTCTTTCTTTTTTTTTTTTTTAAGATTTTATTTATTTATTTGACAGAGAGATAGAGCACAAGTAGGCAGCGAGGCAGGCAGAGGGAGAGGGAGGAGCAGGCTCTCCACTGAGCAGGGAGTCCGATGCGGGACTCGATCCCAGGACCCTGGGATCATGACCTGAGCCAAAGGCAGATGCTTAACCAACTGAGCCACCCAGGCTCCAGTGCCCATCTTTTCTAAGCCACTTGGACGGTGCTAGAGGATGATGAGGGTGGGTACTGAGATCATAAGTAGAGTGTTATTTTTCTTCCCTGGTCTCAGGGAGAAAGAATGTAAAAAGGATTATTAGGACTCCATGGGGAAATACAATTCTGTATTTGAGCCTCTACACAGCTGCCACATTATTTACAACTATCCTTTCTTCCTGGCACAGCCTAGACCAAACCCCCAGGCCCAGTCCAGTGTACATATCCCCACATCCCCATGTACATAACCTCTTTAATCAATATCAGTGGAGCCCTGGCCCAAAGTTGGCAGTTCTGGGATCCATCCTAATGTATTCTGAGGTAAAAAGATCCAGACCTTTGAGACCATGGTAGTAAAGTCTGGCTGATAAAACATCCCATGACTCTTCTTTCAAACACTTGCTAATTGCTTGCCAATTGGCAATTTTGAGTACGTCTCAGTACTAGGAGGAAGTCACTGGTGCCCCCTTGTGGCAAACTCTGAGGAGGCACGAACTCGAACTCTCCAGAAAACAGGGAAAATCAAAGGGCGTGTCAGGTGAAGAGGCAAAGTGCAAAACAGGGCACGCCCTTGTGCTTCCCCTTTTGTTATGAAAGGAAGCAGGGACGGGAGAGGAGGTCTATACTATCTCCAAAAATGTTACTATATCACTGTAAGACTTTAAAACATATTCTAAAGAGGGACGCCTGAGTGGATCAGTCCTTAAGCGTCTGCCTTCGGGTCAGGTCATGGTCCTGGGGTCGAACACCCGAGCCTGCTTCTCCCTCTCCCACTCCCCCTGCTTGTGTTCCCTCTCCTGTCTCTCTCAGTCAAATAAATAAATAAAATCTTAAAAATATATATATATTCTAAAGAAGCAGAGACAGCTTGTCATTGTTATCAGGAGAGATCCCGCAGCAAGTGTTCACTAAAGCAGTGCCAGCCACTCCTGGGCATGGTTTCTCAGAATCTGGTTCTCCGACTGCCTGCATCCGTCACCCGGCATGTGCATCCAAACATTAGCCAAACCTTACAGACTTCGTTTCTCTGGGAACAAACGTGTAAAGCAATCTCCCTGGGTGCTTCTTACAAACAGTACTGTCTGAAAACCAGTTAAATTCAAAGATGAGTAAGAAATTCAGGTGGGTTGTCATTGTCATGATGGCCATCTGTCACCAAAATTCTCTCATGTCATCTGTCCCACATCAAAGGAGACTGAAGAGACAAGACAGTGACCTAGGACATGTGACGCTAAAGGGATCCCGGTCCAGAAAGAAGGCCCAGGTGAGGCAACTGAAGAAATTTAAAAAAAAAAAAAAGTCTGAAGCATAGTTAATAGTATTGTTTCAATGTCAATTTTCTTGTTTTGATAATAGTACGATGATTATATATAAGAGATTCATATTTGGGGAAGTTTGGTAAAGGGTCTCTGGGAATTCTCTGTACTGCTTTCATTTTTATTTTTTGCAAGGACAACATTATTTAAAAAATTTTTTAGTTACAAATTTAAAAAGAAACTTGGGTCTCCCATTTGGTAAGTGCTTTATAGCCTTGCGACCTGAAGCGTGGCCGGTGTCGAGCTGCATCAGCTGCACCTGGGAACTTGTCAGCAATGCAGATTCTTGGCGACCCCAAAGCAGCGCAGAACCAGAATGCAGGTAATTCATAGGCTCATTCGAGTTTACAAAACACCAAAGTTTAAACACAGTATTCCATTAAATCTTCCAACAGCACTATCTTCCAACAACAGATAGTGAGTGGGCCCCACGGCCCCTCTGCGCGGTCCCTTCCAGCTCCAGCATCCAGTTAGCTTTCTGTCACCTTATCCAAGCCCCACAGCTCGTTGGAGTGCTGCCGCGAGAAATAATGGCCCGCGGAGGCCTTCCTCTAAGGTGCCCAGCCCCGGAAGTAAGTGACCTCTGCCACTCCCCCTTCTCCACATGACCCCCGCTGAGTCCAGACGCCACAGGCCCCTCTCCTTGCAGGCTGCTGGCCTTTATCTCAGGCCGATCGGATGACGCTCTCAAGGGGGTGACAGGCTCGGAAAGGCCTGCGTTGACAAATCCACTCTGCAGCGTTGGCTGAAAGGGCGTGCGCAGGACTGCTCCTCGGACGTGTGCGTGTGCCCCACGGGAGGCACAAAGCCACCCCCAAGCGGTGGACGCGGACGTGACCGCAGACTGACGGGAGACGCTGCCCGGTACCCGTCAGGTCTCATCCCACGTCTCTCTGCTCCGAGCCGACCCTCTGAGGGAGAAGCTGCCAAGTCAGGAACCTACAGCCCAGCGCGGGGGGAGGAAGGCCGTTAGGACCACACCGAGGTCGCACAACTCATCGGGCAGCTGCCCAGAGACAAGCGTGGTGACAGGGCTGAGCCTCACGTCAGCCTAGCACTTAGCCCTCGGAAGGTTCACGTGCAAAGGCTGTCTTCCTCTGACTCCCAGTCTTCTCGTAATCCCTTCGCGGGCGCGCGCGGGTGTGCGTGTGCGTGTGCGCGTGCGCGTGTGCGCGTGTGAGAGAAAAGTTGAGATTGAATAAATGGAGCCGGACAAAGAAACATCCTTAAAACTTCATTCACACTGGGTGTGTGGAGTCAGAGCCCCCTCAGATCCCACTAACAGTTTCGCTTCTCTCTCCCCCCATTGCACGCTCACTGAGAAACCTCACATTCTTAGGCTGGTTCCCAAAGGAGGGAGCTTTGGGGGGTGGAGGAGAGTATCTGAATCACCGTTTTTTAAAAAGATTTTATTTATTTATTTGAGAGAGAGAGAGAGCACAAGTAGTGGGAGGAGAAGCAGTCTCCCCTCTGAGCAGGGAGCCTGATGCGGGGCTCAATCCCAGGGCCCCCAGGTCATGACCTGAGCCCAAGGCAGACGCTTAACCCACTGTTTTTTTTTTAACAACTACGGCAATGGTTCTCAAGTTAGCTTGCCCAAGAATCATACGGGTTAATTTTCATGGGTCTTAGGCAGGACCCAGGAATATGCATTTTTAATAAGTACTTTACCCCAGGCAATTTTGCTGAGGGAGGTCTAAAAACCACTCTCTGAAAAACAAATAGCAAAGCTTCTCAAACTTTAATGAGCATTCCTAGAAATTTTGTTAAAACACAGGTTCTGATTCAGTGGGTCTTGGGCAGGGTCACAGATGCTGCACTTTATTTATTTTTTTTTAAAGATTTTATTTATTTATTTGACACAGAGGGAGAGAGATCACAAGTAGGCAGAGAGAGAGAGGGGAGGAAGCAGGCTCCCTGCTGAGCAGAGAGCCCGATGCGGGGCTCGATCCCCGGACGCTGAGATCATGACCTGAGCTGAAAGCAGAGGCTTTAACCCACTGAACCACCCAGGCGCCCAGATGCTGCACTTTAAACAAGCTCAGAGAATATGCTAACATTGCTGGTCTGAGAACCAGCTCAGAGTAGCAGGGCTCTGGAGTTTGAAGGGTTTTTTTTTAATCGATTGCACGCCCTCAGGTGTTCTTCAATAATACGTACTTTGCTGTGTTATAAGCTTCTGAGTTATGAAAGTGACAACCTGATCTAGGAAAGATAGGATAGTAATTTTGTATATTCCTCTCCCTGCTAAAAAATATTGTGTGATGCTTGAGCTCAGATAAAATTGTGTTAGACAACCTAACATAACTCAATCTTGCCAGTCAGCTAAGAATTAGTCTATTTTTGAAAACCACATAAAATTCAATAGAAAGTCTGCTAGGACCAGGTGTTTTCCGGTCTTTGGAGACAAAACTGTTAATTCAGGCTCCAGCTGCAAACATTTTCTTCTTCTCAATGTTTCTTTCCCTCTCGGGAAAAAGACTTTTAAATTCAGTGACAGCAGAGCTCTAGAGCTCATTTAGAAGGAACTTAAAATGTTCTCCAGTTTGTCATCTGCTGAGCTGTGTAATTCCAAAGGCCCTGGTAGAAGGACATCTTCACTGTGCCCATGGTGAGGGGATGGGAAAGGCAACATCGTGGTCAGGATGATCATGCAGCATTGGGGTTTCAGATGGGCCAGAAGATGTCCCTTACATTCTTTGTTGTTTGGAGTTTATCCTCCTATTAAAAAAAAAAAACCTGGGGCACCTGGGTGGCTCAGTCAGTTAAGTGTCTGCCCTCTGCTCAAGTCATGATCTCAGGGTGCTGGGATCGAGCCCCACATGGGGCTCCCAGCTCAGTGGGAAATCTGCTTCTCCCCTTCCTTCTGCCCCTCTGCTTGTATGCACTTGCATGCTCTCTCTCTCTCTCAAATAAATAAATCAAATACTTTATTTTTAAAAGACCCTTTTAAAAAAATTGTGGTAAAATATGCCTAACATAAAATTTACTATTTTAGCCATTTTTAACTATACAGTTCAGTGGCATTAAGCATATGCTCATCGTTTGCAATAATCACCACCACCCATCTCCAGAACTTTATCATCCTACACTAAAACTGTACCAAACCCAACCCTGTGTTAGAAGGTGGAGGAGTGCCAGTAAAGTATCCTTCAGACTGAAAAGGCACTTTAATACCAAAAAATGAAGGAAGCCACTCCATACTGTTTACACTGTGTTTTTTTAAAAAAGATTTTATTTATTCATTTGAGATGGGGAGATAGAGAGGTACATAGAGAGAGAGAGCATGAGCAGGGGGAGAGACAGAGGGAGAAGAAAGAGGGGAGAGCTGAGCAGGGAGGACCCCGAGATCACGACCTGAGCTGAAGGCAGATGTTACCCGAACGAGCCACCCAGGCACCCCTACACCGAGTTTCACTGTAACTTACTGACAGGGGCAACTGGGCAGATGGATGGATGATCCGGGTGGTACTACACGGCCATTCTCTGTCCAACTCAGCCCTCAGCCCGCGATTCTATAGAGGGGCCCAGTGGTGAGGTCACCGGATAGTTATCTCTAGAGGGAACCCCTGTGCCGCAGAGGGGGAGAGAGCTGGAAAGCCAAAGACAGAGTCAGTGTTGGCTGTGCTCCTACATGCCACCCCCAACGTCTTCGTGGCCCGTGTAATCTTTGCACACAACTCTGCCATGATGACCCTAAAGCCACATAACAGGAGGCAGCTTGCATCCTTCTCTCTTTGCTACAGCAGCAATATAAACAGCAACCTGAGATTTCTCAGCGGCTTGGAAACAGGTTGTCTCCTCAGACCCGACAGTCAGAGCAGTTGTAACTTCAGCGTTTAAGTGGTGGCCGGTGACCAGACGGTGCTTCCTGATGCAGGAAGGAGGAAGCGTCAGCAGTGTGAGGCAGCAGGTGAGAAGACAAATGGCTTCTAGGCAACAGAGATGGCAAATCTTCAGTTAGCAATAACATGGTAACGGTTTGGTCCCCTTGAGCCTATACCACCACTGGCTTCAGCAGTTTCCCTGGGAGATGATACCATGTAGTTTGCCCCTTAATATTATCAGAGGATGTGTCTATATGTTGAGAAGCATTTCAGTTGGCACCCATACTGACAACCCTACCTCGGTGCCAAGATCAGAGGTTCAGAAACAGTTATTTGTGTGTGTCTTGGGCCCTGACCAATGTATAACAAGGGGTTAATACCAGATGTGAGCCCTTGGCCCCGAGGGATTAGGACGCCAAGCCATCTGGAGGAGGGGGGCACTAAAGTCTTACCATGTGTGAGGTCTCCTGGCAATTGCAAAGTGAGTCCCCCCTCCAGGACAGGCCTCAAGCTGCCTCATGGCACTTGTGACCAGGGGGAGCCAGCTGAGGGGCTGAGGTTGGTTAGACGTTCATGTGCTCTGGCTGAGGTTCAGGTGTCGAGTTGCCTCTGTTAGGCTTGGAGACCATCCTCTGAGAAAGCTGTTCTTTAGTATGATTTTCATTAGTCGCTTCGTCCTTTCCATCAGGTCTGTAGCAGTGGGATTGTAGGGCAAGTGGAAAATCCATAATATATCCAAGGCCTCCGCCTAGGCTTGGACATCATGGCTGGTAGACCGTGTCCCTTGATCACTATCTGAGTTGGCGTTGGCCCGTGATGCCTTCTAGTTCTGTTCATCCCTCTGTAGTTAGAGCCTGATGGACTCTTCTACTGGCAAAGTCTTGTAAAGTGCTGTGGCAGTGTGACACAGGTCGGCGTCTATTTGTGTCCTTTGAATACCAGCCAAGGGGCCTATATCGTCTATCTGCTGCGAGAAACAGGGCGCTGGGTCCCCCATATGCCTCAGGGGTATACCGCAACAGCCACCGCTGCAGGAGCCTTGGGGGGCAGTCCTTGTCAGCAGCTTGAGGATTTTAAAGGCAAATGTAATCTTTTTACTATTTCCCGAGTCATGTTAGGATCTCAGTGTTCCGATTTACGGTGAGCCCATTCTGGTCCATCGGGGGGACCAGCACTTCCTCCGGCAGAGGGGCTCGGGCTAACTCCTCTGACTCTCGAGGGCCTGGTAGTGTGGCTGAGGAGCGAGCGGACACACGCCCTACTTGGATAGCGGCCTGGGGTTTAGTGCCTCTTCCCTAGTACCTTTGCGCAGTACCGCTCCCCACAGGGGTCTCTTTCATCTGGCCCAGCCTTCTCGGTCCCGCTGGAGCAACCGTGTTGTTCACCCCTTCCCCGCGGCCCAGCTGCCAGTGGTCAAACCGATGGGCACAAGTTCACCTGTCAACACAATCCTTACTGCTTGCCATTCTGCTCGCTACTTTGAGTTCCTTCTTCCAAGCAAAGTACATCGGGATCCAGTCGGTGACCAAGGAATGCCAGATAGGCAGGTTTCCTGGCGCTGCCATCTGCAGGCCGCGCGTCTCCCAGGGGCCAGCCTACCCCTTCCTTTACCTGGGGCAGGGGAGGCATGCTGCTGGGCCGGGTGGCCATACGTGACCGGCCCCAGGAACCAGGGCACAGGACAGCAGGCTGGTGGTGTGCCTGCTCCTCTGCTGTCGGAGGTAAAGGCGCCATTTCTCTCAGGTGCTGCTCTGGCCACGGGCACTCTTCCGTCAGCTAAACGAGTTCTTAATTCATCCTCTGACCTGGCACGGAGGTTCCTGTCATCAAAGGCAGGTCAGCAGTCCGTCCTTCCATCTGTTGCAGTTCAGGATAGACAACTAATAGTTGCTTCTCGAGAGGACATACCTGGTTTCTGTTCCCTTCCGTAACTGAGACCAGAATCCTCATGGGATTCCTTTCCCATGTTGTCAGTGCCACAAGCCCCAGCTAGACCCTTCCGGATGTGAACCCACATCGAATTCACAACTCACCACTGGCATCAATACCCCCATCGATATGTTTTACTACCATTTCTGCCTTTCAGAAAGCCTCTTGTTGGTCAATACCCCAATCCCATCAGCTTCCCTTCTTTTTTTTTTTTTTGTAAAGATTTTATTTATTTATTTGACAGAGCGAGAGAGAGAGGTAACAAGTAGGCAGATAGGCAGGCAGAGAGAGAGGAGGAAGCAGGATACTTGCCGAGCAGGGAGCCTGATGTGGGCCTCGATCCCAGGACCCTGAGATCATGACCTGAGCTGGAGGCAGAGGCTTTAACCCACTGAGCCACCCAGGTGCCCTCAGCTTCCCTTCTTAACCAAGGTGTATGAAGGTCTTAATATCTGCTCTCGATGGGGAATAAAAGGTCTCCCAGTAACCTATTAAATCAATGAAAGTCTGTTGGGAAGACTTATATCTTATCATTGACCGCCTCTGGCATCACTTTGTCTTACCCAACCAGATGACACGAGGGCCTTCATGGAACAACCCAGCCCACGGATCTCCTTCTGGCGTTAAGTCTGCCTGTTATGACACAGCTACTTGAGACAAGGAAAATAACTCATCTCAAGTTAACATGACATCATCCACATAATGATAAAGCACCATCTCCTCTGGCAATATCCATTGTTCTAAATCTTTGGCTGTCATCCTGGGACCAATCGTGGGACTATGGAGGTACCTTTGGGGACAGTGCCTGGAAGGTCTATTGTTTCCTGTTCCACATGAAGGCAAAGTGGTCACCGGGTTCAAGTCCTAATGGAATATTGAAAAGGGCTTCATAGGCCCAATACATGATGATATGTCTTAATGGATGCCATGATTTTTTCCTAACCAGTCTTTATGAGGCACCTCAGCAAAGATGGGCGGAGTAAATTTATTGAGTTCCCTATAATCTGTAGTCGTTCACCAGGTCCCATTAGATTTCTTTACAGGCCAAACTAGACTAATGAATGGGCTTGAGCTGGCCTGATTACCCCTGCCTTTTCAATTCTTTAATGATGGCCGTAATCTCATCATGCCCTCCCTACCCCACCCCATAGCTTATATTGTTTTATGTTTATTGCTCTCTGGGAACAGGCAGCTGTATAGGTTCCTGTTTTGCATGACCAGGAGGACATGTTTCACTACTTGGATATACCACCTGAATTCACCAGTCATTGGAGTTAGATTCAAAATCTGCACCCAAAATACACTCAGGAACGGGTGAAATGTGCACTAGGAAATAGCCAGGATGAAGCCTGCCGATCTGTCGGGGAGACACTAGTTTGTCAAACCTTGATAATTTGCCTTTCCCCCCATAAGCACTGAAAGCCTTTATTTCTCCCTGAAATTTTGAAGCGTTTCCCTAGATAAGTATGCATTTAGCTCCAGTGTCTGTTAGAGCTAGTATAGTCTGTTAGAGCAAGACCAGTAAATGGTTAACTCATCATAGGGCCTCGGGTCACCTGCTATTGCAGGCCCTAAAGGATAATGCTGCCTGACACCTAGTCTCTAAGGATCGGGGATATTCAACCCTGAAATCCCTCTGTCAGTGGAAAGGCACTTGGTGATTCATCTGGCTTTTTGAGCCTGCCATCAACACCTTCCATAGGCTTAGAAGACCTAGCTGGGTTGTGTGTTTATATTGTTTCTCCAGGTCGGAGATAATATTAGATCTTGCTGTAATTGTTTATGAGAGACTTTAATGGGCCCCCCTTCCACCATTTTATTGTGGCAGGATCTTTCGTTCTTCCCCATTTTTCCATCTGTCTATTTCCCTTAATGACAGACTCTTTCAGTTTCACTGAATTTGGCCACTACAGCAGTTACAACAAGGATAGATACTAAGGTCCCATACATGCCCCCAGGGCTGAATGTAAAATAACATCTTTCACACTAAAGGAAACCAATTCTTCATCTGGGCCTCTAAAATGCTGGGCATAAATGGTGTACTTCATTCCCAGTTCATGTTCAATTTCTTGTAGTCCTTCCATAGAGGTTCAGGGTAATGGAGGGGAGGGAGCATCCCCTTCGTTAGGCCAAGTTATCTCAATGCTAACATTTATCCAGTCAATCAAACTAGCTAAGCACCTGCAATTCTCTGCCTGTGGGACACAATCTCTGTATGTCTGTCCAAGGCAGGTCAAGCATCAACTGAGGCCATCTCTAACACTTCAAACCCATTTAACAGAATACCATCTCCCCCAGTATCCCATAGTTGTAACACCCAAGCTGCCAACCCTCCTCAGTCCCTTTGTTCAAGCAACTCGATAGCTCCACTAATTCCAACTCAATGGGCTCCCCCCACCACCCAAAGAACAACAGGCATTCCCCAGGCACAGCCCCTTTACCCACTCTCATTTTGTTTTCCGTATCTTGCTGACTACTCCAGTTGTTCGAAGGTAGAGGAAAATCAACAAGGCACTTTAATATGGAAAAATGAAACAAGCCACTCCATACCAAGTTACACCAAGTTTTGTTTAGGGTAACTTACAGACAAGAGCCATCAGGCGGGTGGGTAGATGGATGGACGATCCAGGCAGTACAGTGCAGCTCTTTCCCACCCAGCCTGGTCCTCAACCCACAGCTTTTTTTTTTTTTTTCAGTGATCTGAGATTCATTGTTTATGCACCACACCCAGCCACAGCTTTTATAGAGTGAGTAGCATGGCAGTGAGGCCACAGGGTAGTTATCTAAAGGGGTGTCATCCGTGTGCCTGACAGAAGAACAAGATGGAGTCAGGTTGGCAGCACTCCTACACTCTGCTAACCACTGGTCTACAGTCTATCTCTAGGAATCTGACACCTCTGGGTCCCTCATATGTCAGTTAGCTCAGGCTTGCCATTACAAAACAGGAGAGACTGTGTGGCTTAACATACAGACATTTATTTCTCACAGTTCTGGAAGCTGGGAGTCTGAGATCAGGGTGCCAAGATGGTTGAGGTGACAGCTCTCTTCCTGGTTTGCCGATGGCCACCTTCTCACATGTCCTCACGTGGCAGGCAGGGAGGAAAGGAGAGGAAGAGAGAGCGAGTGAGAGGGAGGAAGATGGAGAAAGAGAAAACTCTCTGGTGTCTCATAAGGACACAAGTCTTTTGTTTGTTTGTTTGTTTTTATTTAAATTCTAGTTAGTTAACATACAGTGTGATATTAGTTTTGGATGTATAATATAGTGTTTCAACATTTCTGTACAACATCTGGTGCTCAACACGAGTGCATAAGGACACTTACTGGATCAGAGCCTTACTCTTATGACCTCCTTTAACCATAATTACCTTCATAAAGGTCTTACCACCAAACATTGGAGATGGGGCTTCAACATGTGAACTGTAGAACACCATTCAGTCCATAGCATCATATAAGAGGAAGCAGACAATATTTGTCCTTTTTGCCTGGCTTATTTTGCTTAGTATGATGTCCTCAAGATTCATCCACGTTATAGCATGGATCAAAATTTCATTCCTTTTTAAGCTCAAATAATATCCCATTACATGTATATACTACATTTTGTTTATTCATCTGTTGACGAACATGTGGGTTTGTACCATCTTTTGGCTATTGTGAATAATGCTGTTATGGACACGGGCATCCAGGTACCTGTTTGAATCTGTTTTCAGTTTTTATGTACATATCTGGAAATGGAATCACTGGATTAAATGGCAACTCTATGTTTAATCTTTTGAGGAATTGTCATATATCCTTTAGACTCTTGAGCCAGGACAGATGCTAAGAGGTGCTACCGAGGCCGCATCATAGCACCTCAACCCAGGGCTGACCCTGGCAGAATCAGAAAGAGAGAATTTTATCATCTTATCTCTAAAATATTTAGCATCTCTAATCCTTCCTCTGTACTGCCCACTGAGTGGCTGTTCAGCACCCCAGATATGCCCATGAGGGACCCTTCCCCTTTCTCTCCAACAGAAGCTGAACAGGTTCAATAAAGAGAAATCAAACTCCTAGAGGCAACCAAGGTCAGGACCAGGTGTAAGATTTCAAAAATGCTAAAGGACAGCCAACAAATTCTGGGGACACTTTTCCTCCTCCACTATGTCTCAAAATTGGAAACTTACAAGGAGTGTGATCCAATGATCACTTCTTGAACTTACAAGCATATTGTGCAGAGCTATTCATTGTCAAACATGTCAACCTTCCCTTTGTGACTTCTGAGTTTTATCTTTCTAAAAAAGTGCTCTCTATCCTCAAGATTATATATTTTTCTATAAATTCATAATTTTGTGTATGTGTGTATCTGTGTTGATTTCCTAGCTCTGTTCATAGAAATGGTCTTAAAACAACAACATTACAGAATACTGAACATATCTAATGTCTATTTCTTGGTTTATAAATACCATTGCCCATTAAAAAGAATTGGATAAATTAGGAATCCTCTGACTTACTCCAGACCCTGATACAGGGAAAGTGCAAGGTAAGCATGAAACATCAACATCATGCTCCCAAAAGAAGAAAGGGCTCAAAGACTAATAAGGTCATGTCAAAAGGGCATAGAAGTTGGTTTGAAGGAGAGCCTATAAGCCAAATCTGAGACAATTTGATACAGAAAGGAGAAAGAATGAATAATTAAATTTATTGACTACAACTTACTGAGCTTTAACAATCCGAGTCCACAGTGATAGTCACAAAAACAGATACAGAAAAGAGGGGGGAAAGAATAATTTTTCTTTACTGCATGCCAGTTAATAAATACAGGAAGAATTATAAAATAGAAAACCACCATTCTGTAACTCCCAGCATCATATCAATGGATGCTAAAACCATCAGGTAGGGACACCTGGGTGGCTCAGTCAGTTAAGTGTCTGCCTTCAGCTCAGGTCATGATCCTGGGGTCCTGGGATCAAGCCCCACATTGGGTTCCCTGCTCAGTAGGAAGCCTGCTTCTCCCTTTCCCTCTGCGGCTCCCCCTGTGTGTACTCTCTGTCAAATAAATAAATTTTTTAAAGTATTTTATTTATTTTATTTATTTGACAGAGAGAGACAGCAAGAGAGGGAACACAAGCATGGGGAGTGAGGAAGGGAGAAGCAGGCTTCCCACCAAATAGGGAGCAGGGCTTGCTCCCAGGACCCCAGGATCATGACCTGAGCCGAAGGCAGATGCCCAATGGCTGAGCCACCCAGGTGCCCCAGATAAATAAATTTTTTAAAATATTTAAAATAAAATAAAACCATCAGGTAAAAAATTTGAGAAACAAGATTCACATGACTTCAAAGAATCATCCCATAGATTATACATTAATACAAAGGAAAAGTGTGTCTTATAGTTTAGACATGACCACTATAATTGCCCTCCCTGTAGTTAATTCTATCAACCACGTGACTTCCTTTGGCTATGGACAATAGATCATGTTATGGAAGCAGAAATATGAAAAGTTTGTGAATTGGGAATTACTTCCTTGCTGCTGGTAATATGCGTGGGCTAGTTTAATGGAAGATGAGGGACTGTGGGAATGAAGGCTCTGGACATCCCAGTTATCCAAGCCATCCCAGACATACAAAGAAGCTTAGCTGAGAATAGCCCAAGCCTGGCCCAGACCAGGAAGGCCCTCAGCGACAGTCACTGACCTGCAGAATTGTGAGCTAAGTAAAAATGGTTGTTGCTTGAAGGCATTAAGTTTTGGGGTGTTTGTTATGCAGCAAGGAATGACTGCTACATAAGCTGGTACCAGGGGTGGTGTGCTGTTATAACATAAATTTAAAATTTATGGCCTTGAGACTGGGCAGTGGGCAGAGTCTAGATATGGAGTGAAAAACTCCTAGTAGAGTTAAACATGGCAAGCAAACTGTTAATGGAAGCTGGAGAAACAGTGAGAAAACTGCTCTGTAACAGCAAGAAAAATGGGGACCTGTGTTAGGCAGCAGCTCAGCCATCAGGCAGAGTGTCTCCTACACTACTTTGAAAGGTACAGAAAACAAGAAATGAGCTAAATTGTGTCTAGAAGCACAAGTTAGAGAAAATATGGAGGAACTAGTACTTGCTGGGTTGGAAAGTGAAAACATCACTACACCTGACAAAGATTTGCAAGAAAGAATTGATACTTTGAAACCTTAAACTGGGCACCTGGGTGGCTCAGTGGGTTAAAGCCTCTGCCTTCGGCTCAGGTCATGACCTCAGGGTCCTGGGATCGATGCCTGCATCGGGCTCTCTGCTCAGCAGGGAGCCTGCTTCCCCCTCTCTCTCTGCCTGCCTCTCTGCCTACTTGTGATCCCTCTCTCTCTGTGTCAAATAAATAAATAAAATCTTAAAAAAAAAAAGAAAGAAAAGAAACCTTAAACTGAAAGTGTCACTTTAAAGACTCTTTGTTAAGACCTCAAGAAAATTGAAAATAATGCCTAGTAGATCATCTCAGCTTGATAAAAGGAATTGTCAGACTTTATATGACTATAAGATGTGTCTTATTGTGGCCTGAATCTGTATAGCCTGATTGAATATATTTCCATCTATACCTTGGCTACTCATAATTCCTTTTCATCCCTTATCACTTTGGAGAGGGGAGTGTCCCTCCAGGGAACATGATGAGCTGGTGGGTTCTCTGGTCCTACATGATGGATCTATTCTAGAATGACCAGTTTCCTAAACCTCCTAAGGGTGCCTGAATGACTCAGTCAGTTAACCGTCTGCCTTTGGCTCAGATCATGATTCTGGGGTCCTGGGACTGAGCCCTGCATCGGACTCCCTGCTGCGTAAGCAGTCTGCCTTTCCCTCTCCCTCCCGGCTCGTGCTCCCTCTCTCTCTCTCCCTCTCAAATAAATAAAATCTTAAAAAATATATAAATAAATAAACCTTGTAAAAGCTTCCTGATATACTGTCAGGGAAGTTTTGGGAGCTCCACTCACGAGGGCCATCATGATCTCCAAGGATCAAGGAACCATTCTCACAGCGTGTTAGGCATCCTGGCCAGGAGGTCAAATCATCAGTCATGGGATCCTCATCTGATGGAAACGCCCATATTAATAAACTCTCCCCATCAAGATTTATATTCCATTCCCTGCCCTGCCCTGTCAAACAATACCTTTCATACGGACTCCCAGATTCACTCTTCTGGTTCCTGCCAAGTCCTCCAGGTCAGGTTTGGGGATGGGGGAGATAGTCCATTTTCTTTCATTGTGGGGACAGAACGTCTCTGTCCAGGTCATTCAGAGACTGAAACCTAGTTCTTTGTGTAGTTGCAATGAGGATAAACACAGGCAAATTTGAGAAGGACATGAATCATCTTGCAATACATCTGCTTCGGATGAGACATTTGCATGATCTACAAGCAGTAGTCATCTACTCTTCTCTAGCAAGAGAAAGGGTCTGTTCCTGTCAGCCACAATGTTGAAGAGACTCAGGTGTTTTAATGTTTCTTTCTTTTTTTTAAGATTGTATTTATTTATTTGACAGAGAAAGAGAGAGAGAGAGGAAATACAAGCAGGGGGAGCGGCAGAGGGAGAGGGAGAAGCAGGCTCTCCACTGAGCGGGGAGCCCAGGAGCCCGGGATCATGACCTGAGCTGAACACAGACACTTTTAACTACTGAGCCACCCAGGCATCCCTGTTTTGATGTTTCAACTGCAAATGTACCCATCCCACATCTCTAGATCCTCATTGAATTCAAGGAGACTCCTGGAGCTATGAATTTTGTTTCCAAGTAACTGCCACACTACAAAATTTTGACCTAATTTTTAATATAACCTTTAGCCACCAGAGGGAAAAAAGAAGATACTATTAGCAGAACAACAAAAATAAAAAGGACAGCAGAATTCTCATCAAACACTATGCAGATAAGAAGATAAAAGAGCAAAATTTAAAAATATTTTTAAAAATACAGATCTACAGGGCGCCTGGGTGGCTCAGTGGGTTAAAGCCTCTGCTTTCGGCTCAGGTCTTGATCTCAGCGTCCTGGGATCGAGGCCCGCATCGGGCTCTCTGCTCAGTAGGGAGCCTGCTTCCTCCTCTCCTTGTCTCTCTGCCTGCCTCTCTGCCTACTTGTAATCTCTCTCTCTGTGTCAAATAAATAAATAAAATCTTAAAAAAAATACAGATCTACAGAGAAAGACAAATACCATATGATTTCACTCATATGTGGAACTTAAGAAACAAAACAGGTAAATATGGGGGGGAGGGGGAGAGAGGCAAACCAGAAAACAGACTCATAGCTACAGAGAACAAACTGTGGGTTGCTGGAGGGGAGGTTGCGGGGATGCGTTAAATGGGTGATGGGTACCAAGGAGGGCACTTGTCATGAGCACTGGGTGTTGTATGTAAGTGATGAGTCACTAAATTCAATACCTGAAACTAATATTACATTGTATGTTTTAACTAACTGGAATTTAAATAAAAACTTGAAAAAAGAAAAAAGTAATAAGACTACAGACCTAGAATTCTATAATCAGAGAAAATATCTTTCAATTTGAAGGTGAAATAAAGAATTCTCAAATAAAGAAAAGATGCAATAACTGATCACCAGCAGATCTTCACTACAAGAAATGTTTAAAGCTTATTCTTTAGACAAAAGAAAAATAATTCTATATGGCAATCTGAATATCAACGAAGGGATGAAGAGCATAGGATATGGCAATTATATATAAATATAGTTTATATTTACATATAATACTTATATATAAATTTAGAAGAGATTTTCCTCCTCATTTTTAATCTCTTCAGAAGATAATTGAGTACTTAAGGAGAAATAATAACAATGTATTTTGGGACTATAACATGTAGAGGCAAATGACATGACAGCAATCATACAATAGATAAAGAAGAAATAAAATATGCTGTTGGAAGATTCTTCACTATATGTGAAATGATATAATATTAGCTGAAGGTAGACTGTGATAAGTTAAAGATGTCTATAATGAACCTTAAAAAATAAAGAGAGCTATAACTTAATAAGCCAATAATGGAGATAAAGTTATATTATAAAAATACTCAAATAATCCAGGAGAAAAGCAAGAAAAAAAGGAAAAGAAACAAAGAACAGGTGTGATTGATGCTTAGAAGCATAGAAAGATGGTAAATTGAAGCCCAACTATATGAATAATTACATTAAATTATCTAAACATTCCAATTAAAAGGCAGAGATTTTCACATTAGATCAAAAAAAAAAATCAGGAGCCCATAATATTCTGGCCACAAGAAACTGACATTAAATATAAAGGCACAGATGGGTTAAAGATAAAAGGGTAGATAAAAAATACCAAACAAAAGTAATTAAAAGAAAACTGAATGGCTATATTACTATCACACAAAATAGAAGAGAGAACAAGAAATGTTACCATGGGAAAAGTGACACATTTTATAAGGATAAAAAGCGTAATGCATCAATAAAACTCACAATCCTAAGTTTACATGCACTTAATAATATAGTTTCAAAACACAGGAAGCAAAACCTGATAGCACTGAAAGGATAAGTGGGCAAATTCTCCAGGACAGTTGAGATTTCAATACTCTTCTCTAAGCAGTTGTAAACAAATAAATAAAAAATCAATAAGGACATTGAAAACCTGAACAACAGTGTCAGCCAAATGTCCTAATGAACATAACACTCCACCACAAAACAGCAGAATAGTCATTCACATGCACATGAAAATAGAGCAAGACCATGTTCTAGGCCATCATATAAGTTTCAATAAACATGAAAGAAGTCAAAATATATTTCCTGATCACAACGGAATTATATTAGAAATTAGCAACAGAAAGATATCTGAAAAATCCCTCAAATATTTGGGAATTAAATAATAGGCTTTCTAAATTACCTTTGGGTCAAAGAAAATAATTACAAATATTACAAATTCATGAGTTAAAATGAAAGCACAATCTATGAAAACTTGTGGGATATGAGTAAAATAAGACTTATAGGGAACTTTATAGCATCAAAAGCTTATGCTGGAAAAGAAGAAAGCTCTTACATCAGTAGTCTAAACTCCCATATTAAGAAACGAGGGGGAAAAAAAAGAAAGAAACTAGAAAGATCATAGTTAGAGTAAACCCAAAGTAAGCAAAAAGAAGGAAATAAAGATAAGTAATAAATAAAAGAAATAAAGATAACAGTGAAAATCAGTATAAATCAGTACATGTAAAGTAGAAAAACAGGAAAAAACAATAAAATAAAAAGCTGACTTTTTACAGTCAATAATAATTGATAAACATCTAGCTGGAATTATCAAGTAACAAAGAGAAGGCAAAAAATGCTAATTCCAGGAATGAAAGTGGAGACATGGGCGCCTGGGTGGCTCAGTGGGTTAAAGCCTCTGCCTTCAGCTCAGGTCATGATCTCAGGGTCCTGGGGATCGAGGCCCGCATCGGGCTCCCTGCTTGTTGGGGAGCCTGCTTCCTCCTCTCTCTCTGCCTGCCTCTGCCTGCTTGTGATTTCTCTCTGTCAAAAAAAAAAAAAAAAAAGGAAAAAAAAAGTGGAGACATTTCTAAAGAATTTACAAATATTACAAGAACAATAAGGGGTTATATAAACAAATTTTTACCAACAAATTTGACAACTTCAGTAAATAAAGAGCTTCCTTGAAAGACACAGATAACCAAGACTATTTCAAGAGGAAATACATAACCTGAATCGCCCTAGATCTATTGAAGAAACTGAGTGCATGGCTAAGAAACTTTCCACGGGGAAAATTCCAGGCCCAGAAAACTGACGTTACCCAAATCCTTCTCCTTCTGATTTGTTTTCAAAGGTTTGAGACTGGAAAGAGTTGGAGAGCATGGACAAGCCTTATGACTGGAAACACGAAGGGAGAATGACATCCTAATCCAAGAATGGTATTTTCCCCGGCTGGGCAAATGACAGCAAAGGGACCATGCTTCTCAGAGTGGAGGGATCTGGGCCCCAGTTCCGGAAGCAGGGCAGAGAGGCAGCAAACTTTGAGAGACACAGGGCCACAGTCTACAGCATAGCAGATGTGAGCCAAGTTGGCCTGAGCCAAGTCTTGATTACAAGTGAGGCACAAAATCTTCAGACACCAAGGCTGAAAAGCCCACATGGAGTTGGACAGTAGACCTCTCAGGACACCCTGTCTGGACCAGTGACTTGAGGACCAGTCAGACTCCCCCCAAAGGTTTTACACTTCCTAACAGGCCCCAGGAACCTTGACATGAGCCTAAAAGGGGCTGTGATGCATTTTCCACCAGTTCAGCAAGAATGGGCCTCAAACAAAAAATAGAGTTGTTAAATTATGCACTTGAGGGTAAATGCTGACGGATATACCCACACCAAAAATCCCCCCCGAAAGTAGGAAATGACATAAAGCCATATCAAAAGGAAAACATCAGGATGAAGAAAAATGCATACACTGTATTTTATAACCTTTAAGGAAAAACACTATCTCAAAGATAGGGGGAAAAGACCTGACACAGATTCCTCGGGAGAATCAGAAAAAGAGAGAGAAACTGGTTGTATACACAGATGGAAACAGAAAGAAACTACCAAATGGAAAATGTATGGCTTTCATAGAGTAGCCTGGGGGCCAGCTATGGACACCCACTCTGTTGTCAGGTTTCTGCATAAGTCATAACTCTGGGTCACAAATTTGCTTAATATCAGAGATACTTGCAAATTCTGGACAGCAAGTGGTTTATGGCCACCAAGGCCCACTGAACAATTCATCTCCCAACAGCTCGCCTTTTAGAACTCTTCTCCTTCTCGCCATACACTGTGTATCATTGAAGCTTTTTTGACTTAGCAAAAGATACTGCGTACAGCGAGAAATTAGGATACTTCTTTAGAGGAAAGCAAGAAGAGCCAAATAGCATTCTTTTCCCTCTGACTCACTAGCAAAAAAATATTTATTCTCCAAAAGAAAATAATTTACTCTCATCCTCCATTCCTCCTGTCAGCCTCATGAAAAAAGACCTCCTGCTCTGTAGAGACCGGCACCACCTGCCGACACCGCTCCATCTCCCTCCCCGCATTCACAGACGCCTGGTCACTTCCACCCCAGCTCGGGACCTTCTCCGGGGGTATGATGTAAACGTCCCTTCTCACATGCGAGCTGGCTTCCTCCTGCTGCCACCTGTTTTGTAGTTGCGCCCAGTTTCGTATGGTTAAGAGTGCTGGGTCAGCAGCAACTTCAAGGCCATCATGACTCCCTTGTATCCAAGTCTCATCATTTTCCTAAAATATCCACAGTTGCCACGCTCCTCGGAAGTGTGAGGCTGCTTGCATAGAACATTTCTTGTCCTGATAGACATGTACACACCTCCCGTCTATGGTTTTCGATCAGCTGTGTGCCCAGCACTGCTCAGCGATCCTACTTTTGGCTCCTACTCCGCGGTTCCCCTCCATCTCACGACCCTTCAGCGGTCTAACTAGAACTTAGGTCTCCTTCCTGGAGAAGATGGGGTCTCTCGGGCATGAACTCCAGTTCTCCATCCCCCTGCCCCGCAAACAGCTCGTATCTGCCCCCACACACGACTTCCTTGCCCCCGGCCCTCCTAGAGGAGAAGGTGGCCCCCCTCCGTTGAAGGGGATTTCCACCCCGTGTGCTTGGGACCCATTTTCCCAACTCAGACACGTTGCTTTTCAAATAGTCCCTCCTTTTCCTAGGTCTTCGATCCCTCCCTTTCTGTTGGCTTCTTCACTTAAATAAATAAACATGTTCATATTCTTAAATTCTCAGAAAAAAACCACCTAAATCTTTGCCTTCATTGCAACCTTTTCTGTTCTTCATCCCCATTTACTCTGGTTTTAGTTTAGTTTAGTTTTCCATTGAAAACGTTTTCGGATGCCTGTGGCTCAGTTGGCTGGGTGTCTGCCTTCGGCTCAGGTCATGATCCCAGGGTACTAGGATCGAGTCCCAGGTGGGGCTACTTCTCAGCAGAGAGCCTGCTTCTCCCTCTGCCTCTCCTTCTGCATGCTGCTCCCCCAGCTTGTGCTCTCTCTCTCTGACAAATAAATAAAACCTTTTTGATTTGCTCAGGGGAGCACTCTACAAGCAAACACAAAATGTTAATATTAACATTTAAAATACAAGTAAACACTGGAAGTATTCTGAAAGTAAAGTTGACCACGAGAAAGCCAGGACAGCCATGAGAACCAGGAATCCTGATGTTGAAATGTCATGTTAGCAGGCACCAGGTTGTGACCCCCCACAAGCCAAGACGGTCATGGTGCATAAATTTAAAAATAAGTAAAATGCACTTATTCACTTATTTATATTCCATAAATGACATAAATATTTGGAAAAAAATAAAATCTTTTTAAAAAATTATTGCCATTTCTGACTACTAAAAAAAAACATTTTTACTGCAGAGCAACTTTTACATTAGCCGAATTATACACGGCCGACTTTAATTTTCCCTAACTTGTTTACATGTATCAAATATATCAGGCTCAAGCCATTATAAAAGAAAAGCCAATTTGGTGGGAACTGTGAACAAAAATTGACAGATTCAACTACCATATCCATCTTCCTTGCCCCTCTCTACTCCTGTTCTCCCTCCCCTAACCCCAAAACCCAACACTGCCATACTCTGGACATTCCTCACCTTAGAGTAGGTGTGGTTGGTGCACCTGAGGATTTCGGTGGCTCATCTGCTCCGTGTCTGGACTCTTCTAAGCTCCCCAGATCCTGGAGGGGCGAGGAGGTCACAAGGGTGGAAGTAAGATGGGTGTTTGGCAACATTTCTTTAAAAAATGCCTCTGTTGGCGTGCCTGGGTGGCTCAGATCTGCCTTTGGCTCAGGTCGTGATCCCAGGGTCTTGGGATCCAACCTCATGTCAGGCTCCCAGCTCAGTGGGGAGTCTACTTCTCCCTCTCTTTCTTCTTCTCCCCCTGCCTGTGCACTCTTTCTGTCAAATAAATAAATAAAATCTTTTTTAAAAAAGGAAATAATTAGGAATCAAAACATTCTTTTGGCCAAGTCTCTTGACCTATACAAAGTCACACATCTGTGATTTTTCTTCATTGTCCCATCTCTCTATGGCCACAGCCAGGAAAGTTCCTCAACATTTAAGGACTCATGGGATTAGACTGGGCCCACACAGGTAATCCGGGATGGTCTCACATCGTGAAGTCCTTAACCTTAATCACATCTGTAAAATCCTTTCACCCAGACAAGGTAACAAGGTCACAGGTTCTAGGGATTAGTAAGTGGACATTTTTGGAGGGTCATCGTTCTGCCTACCACACATGATACATTTTGAACCTTCAATAACTGACTCTCTTGTCATCATCCTTTACAAGTGTGAGCGTGTAGCACAGTAGGGCTGGCACACTAGCGTGAACTGTTGTGTCAGTGACCCCACGTTGAATGCACATATGGCTAAAGACAAGAGGACTTGTTCTGTCTACTCAAGCTACTGCTCCGGGTGTAAAATCGAAAATCTATGCACTCTTAGAAATACAGAGAAGCCCTCAACTGTTTGAAGAGAAAGGGAAGCACTTAGAGATTTTTAAAAGCTGTTTAATTTGTTACATTTGTCCATTTTAACTGAATTCTGAGCCTTTCTTCAGCTTTATGCACAGAAAGACAGTAACTCCACAGAGCGACTGGTTCACACTGAAGCTTTTTTGTTTCCCCGGTGTCTATCCAAACCATGAGGACAAGTCCTTCTGAAAGAAAGTTTTATTCTCCAAGTTAGTATCTGCGATTGGGTAACTTTTCAAATTAGCATAATCTCAGTTACATTTGGTCATCCAAACTATTTGAATTCATTCCTACAAAGCAGCATGTCACTGGAGAGGCAAAGTGTACACAGTGGCCATAAAATTAGACCTAGGGAGGGTCACTCTTTGATTATGACATGCACGATCCCTTTTGTTAGGTGAACAAATTTGTTTTGAACTCAGCCAAAGATCTTGCCAAGAAAAATTTGAACAAAAAAGATAATCAAACGAATTCATAAAAAGAAGGTTCTTTTAAGTGTTTTTCCAATCTCATTGACAGCCTCGACTGAATAAGGAATTTTTTTCGCCATCATTTTGAGCATCATTATCAAATAACGCAAGTACAAATTCTGCCAATCTCCTCAGATGGCTTCTTTTAACTAAAATTTGTTGAACAAAAATCACTTACATCACTTTTGTTAGGAACTATCAAAAGAGTAAATTATATGTAATCACCTCTCAAGCTATGAATGCACGTGAATTAGAAATCTTGGTGCAAGTCTACATCAAAACTAAAACATTCTCATTAATGTAGATTCTCATAAATTTTTCTTAAGCTATGTGAAATTGAGCTGAATATCTTTATTTCTTGACTGATCTTAAATACTTTTTTCTTGGAGAATATTTTGGTGAATTAATTAGATATACTACTGTTTATATAACATAGTTTACTTCTTTATTTCCATTTATGACAGTAATACTTGCTTTCCACATGCGGTAAAAATATAAATTTTTCCTTTAAAGTACATTTATCTTAGCAAAAATGAGTCAAGCTAAATAAAATAGTCTGCACTGGAGTTTGGGAAACGTGTAACAAATTCAAAAGTATTTGCCTAAGCATCTGGCAAATAGTAAATACATGGTGAAAGATGGCTACTATTTTTAAAACATTTTTACTTATTTTTTAATTAAATCATTGTGAAATTTTTCATTTATATTATTTTATTTACAATTTCAAATTTATTCAGCAAATAGATATTGCCCGTGACATGCCAAGCCCTGGGAATTCAAAGATGAAAAGGGAAGAAATAACCCTTGCTTTCAAAGGGCTATCATTTTAGTGGAGAGAGCTACTAGACAATCAGTAACAACATAATATTTTATTTCTTTCCTTTTTTTTAAAGATTATATTTATTTATTGGAGAGAGTGTGTGCACACGCGCACAAGCAGGGGAGGGGCAGAGGGAGAGGGAGAAGCAGGCTCCCTGCAGAGCAGAGCCTGATGCCGGACTTGATCCCAGGACCCCAGGATCATGACTGAGCTGAAGACAGACACTTAACTGACTGAGCCACCCAAACATCCCCAAAATGTCTTATTTCTTATTATGAAGCTATGTACAAGGTGCTATATGAGCACAGGGGAAGGCTCCCTAAGTCCGCCGGCAGGATCAGGGAAATCTTTGCAGAGGAAAGCAATTGAGCAGAAGTATGAAGGGCAAGTAAAGGGATCCACCAGCAGTTCCATACTCCAGAGGACGAAGCTTAGGGAAGGCAACAGAGGGAAGTGAGGCTTAACAGAAAGGTGGGGCAATCCTGATGGTCTTCGTACATCAAAGGCAAAAGTTTTCATTGTGTCATGTGGCTGCTGAACAACTTCGATAGGGGAAGTAGAATAATCATATCTGTGTGTTAGAAAAATCACTCAGGTAGGAGTCATGTGGACAAGCCGCAGGAGGGGACAAGGCTGGAGGCGGAAGAGCGGCAGGTAGTTCTGCCACAGTCCCTGTGAGAGCTGAGGCCGACCACACCCAGCACAGGCCACGGAGAGGATGGGTAGATGGGAGCCACAGCCAGGTGCAAGCGACCACTGGACTTGTGAAGGATGGGATGCGGAGGGGAAGGGGAGACCCTCTCCAGCTCTCCCCTCAACCTACCAGACTTCTAGAGAATCCTGCAGTCAGTTCCATTTTCTCTTAGTCAAACCAGAACAGCAAGCTTCGCAGCCACACTCTGACACTGTCATGCAAAATAACAGGAACCATTTCGTTTCCAAATCAAGCAACTGTTGATTGCCTTGTCTTTGGAAATCAGTATTCCATTCACAATACTGCAAATGACTGCTAATGAATATGACTTGAACAGATGTTAAAATAATGTTTTGAGTAAGTAGGATGCTCTGTGAACAAGGTTAGAATCTCCCCATTACAATTTTCCAACACCACACACCTGGCATCTTTGCTAATTGAAACTGTTAGATATCATTCACTATAAATCCTGCTTATATGGCTAATGTAGCATGAAATTATGCCAACTGAAGCAAAACATAATGCATAACAAACATTGGCAAGACCAGTGACTATGTTAGCAGCTTTGCATACAGAGTACAAAATCAGGTTTACTTCTTGGAACATGTGGCCAATTCTTTTTTTTTTTTAAGTGGAACGTATAAAACAAAATAAGGAACGTTTATTAAATTTGCATTGTAAGTAAAAATTCATTGGTGATGGAAAAGACAATGAGGATCCCACAAAAGACCCTACTCAAGGTTTTCTTTGATTTCTGAAAGGTGGTTTTTGACAACTCGGTTCCTTGAGCGTGTGTGTAGGTCTTCATCAAATACTCAAGAAGACAAACCTGGCTGTTCAGGACCAATCACCAAAGACATTAAATTCTCCCATCTTCTGCAGTGTCTCTCCAATTCTTTGGCTTCACTTAAGAGTTAAGTAACTGGGTGATGGGCCTTAAGGAGGACACTTGACGGGAATGAACACTGGGTGTCATGTGCAACTGATGAATCACTAAATTCGACCTCTGAAACGAATATGCTGTATGTTAATTACATTGAATTTAAAGTAAAAAAAGAAAGAGAATCCTTACTAACAGTAACTAACATTTATTGAGTGCTTCCTAGAAGCCAGATAAGTTTTAAAAGCTTTATATATATTACCTCAATTAATCCTCTTGACAATCCTATGAAGCAAATACTATTATGCCTCACATTTTTTATCTGAGGAAACCAATGCACAGAGAGGTTGACTAGTTTGCTGAAAGTCAGACAGCTGGGAAGTGTCAGAGTCAGAATTCAGACCTCAAGACTCCTAGCTCCTTTGCTCTACTGTCTCTAATTGAGAGAAGATGCTGGGAAACCTCAGGGCTGGAGTCATATCTTAGGTTTATACCTCAAGGAGTCTCCTGCCTGAGAAACAGAAACCTACCACCCTCTTTTTATCCATGAAATACAGCGAGTTAATAAAAGATTAAGATTTCATTTACAGTGATGCCCTCCCCACCCCCTGACTAAAACAAGGCTCAAAATACCTGGGCATTCATTTAACTTGGGGACCAAGAGAGCTAACAAATGAAAACCCACAAAATCAAGGTGGGGACTCCCTCATCATTAAAATATATAGAAATATTTTATATTCTTTCTTGGTTTTTTCCTGGATATACGTCATCACAAGTTTATAAAGTTCTAGAAAGTATCTTTGAGAATTTTATTTTTTTATTTTTTTTAAAGATTTTATTTATTCATTTGACACACAGAGAGAGATTACAAGTAGGCAGAGAGGCAGGCAGAGAGACAGGGAGAGGAGGAAGCAGGCTCCCTGCCAAGCAGAGAGCCCGATGCGGGCCTCGATCCCAGGACGCTGAGATCATGACCTGAGCCGAAAGCAGAGGCTTTAACCCACTGAGCCACCCAGGCGCCCACTCTTTGAGAATTTTAATTAAGAGGCTATTACAAAGAGAAAATTATTGTAAAATCACGAGAAAACCGAAGCAAGACTCTCCAGAAATTAACTTCAACAATTAGATGAACTTAATGAATTATAAACCAGCAGTAGCACAGCAGAGAGGGAAAGGAACCTCTATGTAACAAATGCTGTGGGAATAAGTCCACAACTGGATCCCAGATGAACGAAACAGAGCTGACTTCCTAAACTACAGACTATTACAAGTGGGTTAAAAATTGAAATGTAACAAATCTCTGAAGTACCAGCTCAATCTGGCTGGGAAAGAGAAGTAAATTTATGAACGAAGAAATGAAAGATATTATCACTGCTAAGATGTTTGGATATTTTTTAAACTTATGATTGCATAACGGAACATATTCTGTACATGTCAAGAAAAACAAGTCAAGAAGTTACATTTGTGCAAACACAAGTGACAAACGCTGTCTATTAAAAACATACAAATAAAAAGAACCAGGCCAGATTTCATTCTGGGAGTGATTCAAAGTAGATGAATTCCAAGTTTCCAGGTGCCCCAGTGGTTTAAGCGTGGCAGTCTTCGTTTTGGCTCAGGTCGTGATCCCAGGGTCATGGCCTCAAGACAGACCTCGGGCTCTGCGCTCAGAGTACAGAGTCTGCTTAGGGCTCTCTCCCTCTGTCATGTACTCTCTCTCTCTCTCTTTCTCTCTCAAATAAATACATAAATCTTAAAAAAAATTTTAAAGAGTTTACATGGGAGAAAACAGAAAGATAAAACCCATCTAAGTACTTAACTTCAATAACAAGCAAAAGAAAGTGTTTAAAATAAATGAAGGTACTATTACCATACATGATAATTGAGAGCCTTTTTTCTCTTCTGCTTCTTTTTTTAAGGTTTTTTTCATTTATTTGCCAGAGCGAGAGAGAGCGTGCACATAAACATGGGGAGCAACAGACAGAGGGAGAAACAGACTCCCTGCTCAGCGGGAGTCCCAATACGAGAACTTGATCCCAGGACCCTGGGATCATGAACTGAGCTGCAGGCAGACGCTTAACCACTGAGCCAGCCAGGCATCCAAGAACTTCTTAATTGTCTTCATAATCCTAGCCCTGCAGCAAGGAAAAAAGTGGTAGGTAAAACACAAAAACGGAGAAATATGCAAAGATTTCTAAGTGTTTTTTCAGAGTAGTGCTGGGCTTGCAACTTTTATTGACTTTGTATTGACTGAGCTGTTTTCCATCTCCACGGGGGCAGATTCACTTGTGAATTTTGTTTGGTAAGGGATGCAAATAATTTCTGTCCAGTGTCAAAAACAATGCCCAAGATTACAGTTTATGACTTTGCAGGATACTAAGCTGCTTAAATCCCCAGCTCCTCAAATGCTGCTTGAGACAATTTTCATATCTTATTGGTTCTTTCATCCATTCATTGGTTCATTAGCATTTTGGGCATGTGCTTATTTTATATTTGCATGAGAGTCAAGATTTTACGTTCTCGAAATTTTACCTTAGCACTTTCAGAGGTCATTCCATAGAGACATCCAAATGGACTTCCTCGAGAGACCCAGTTAAACCGCCTTGCTTGAGACCCACACCCAATGGGTTGCTTGAGCCCAGATACGTCTTTTCTTGGCTTCCAGAGTGATTCTCAAGCAGTGATAAAACTGATTTGGGTGGTTGGTTTTTTTTTTCTTTCTGATTTTCTAGTTTTGTTTTTGTTTCTGGCTCGTGTAAGTTCAATCAATGATTCCCCACTCATGGCAGCAGTGGCTAGAAACTTGCTGATGTGGTCTAATGATGAGGGATGTCTGTAGCATGCATAACGGACATTTATTCTCTAATGGCTGACAGATGACAGAGACACTGGTTTGCCTTTTTGTTTATTTGTCTGTTTGTATCTTGGTGAGCTCGATCCAATCAACCGAATATTTGATGTCGACTGTGAGGGAGCTCTTTAAGATTAGGACAATTGAGTCTTTACATTTCTGTGTTTACTTTTGATCCATTGCGGTAGTCATTGGACTGAAGCTTTAAGCTATGTGTTTATGCACCTGTGTGTCTACAGTTTAGGACACCCTTTACCTCTAATTGTGCACGTATGAAAGATTTCCCTACATCCAGAGGTTCTTAATAAATATCTCTCTTAAGTTAAAGGAGCTCTGCTCTGATTGTTTATAGGGATAAATAAGTATCTAAAGAAATCAAATAGTCTCAAAATTTACAGAAAATAAACTACCTTAAGTACTTTAAGCATGCTAAACTTTTAGGGGAAAAAATCATCCTTACAGAAACTACTAACTCAAAAATATTTTAAAAATCCAAGCTTAAATAATTAAGGTGAATCTTTGAACAAATCAGACTGGTTTGACAATTTTAGTTTGAGAAAGAAGAGAAACAGGTTTTGTTTTTTTTCTCTGATTTATCAGAACTAAGTAATCTGTAAGCATACATTTTACTTTTTCATAAGACTTAATTTTATTTTCTCATGAGGAGATTAGTTGACTTGAACTTCATAAATTTCTTTTTTTTTTTTTTTTAAATTTTTTTTAAGATTTTATTTATTTATTTGACAGATAGAGATCACAAGTAGGCAGAGAGAGAGGAGGAAGCAGGCTTCCCGCTGAGCAGGGAGCCCGATGTGGGCCTCGATCCCAGGACCCTGAGATCATGACCTGAGCCGAAGGCAGAGGCTTTAACCCACTGAGCCACCCAGGCGCCCAAACTTCATAAATTTCTTATGTAGGTTATCTACCAAATAAGCTAACATTATTATTCCAATATAATATTTAAGACAATTAAAGTCTGTATTTGTGTTCAACTAAATTGAATCATAATTTCAACTAATGTTTTATAACAGTAATTATGTTTTATAGTAGTTCAGTTTAAATATAATTTCCAAAATCCTTAGGAAGCTTAAACGCTTGGATTGATGGTACATGAATTTATCTATGTATTTTTATTAAAAGATTTTATTTATTTCAGACAGAGAGTGAGAGAGAGAGAGAGCACGAGCAGGGAAGGGGGAGGAGGAGCAGAGGGAGAAGCAGAATCCCCACTGAGCAGGGAGCCCATCTCAACAGAGTGCTGGATCCCAGGACTCTGGGATCATGACCTAAGCTAAAGGCAGACACTTAACCAACTGAGCCACCAATAGTACATCAATATAACTAATGAATAATCTTTTGAACCATGAAAATTTTCCTTTTTTTTTTTAAGATTTTTATTTATTTATTTCAGAGAGAGAGAGCACAAGCATGAGTGAGGTCAGAAGGAGAGGGAGAAGCGGACTTTCTGCTGAGCAGGCAGGGATCCCGATGTGGGGCTCAATCCCAGGACCCTGAGATCAAGACCTTAGCCAAAGACAGATGCTTAACCAGCTGAGCCACTACTCTGGCACCCCTGAAAAATTTCTAAGACTGAATACTGAACAGTGAATACTAAGCATGATTTTAAGTTTGGGGATTTTCTTCCTCTTTTTTTTTAATACACAACAAGTGATTATATCTTTAGGTCATGTTATGAAATGTGCTCATTTTTTCACTCATGTGGAATTTAAAAGACAAAACAAAGGCTGATGGGGGAAAAAAGAGAGCCAAACCAAGAAGCTGACTCTTAACTATAGAGAACACACTAATGGTTACCAGAGGGGAGGTGGGGGGGGGGTGGGGGTGGGGGAAAGAGGAGAAATAGGAGGTGGGGATTAAGGAGGGCACTTGTTGTATTGAGCACTGGGTGTTGAATGGAAGTACTGAATCACTAAATTGTATTCCTGAAACTAATATAACACTTTATGTTAACTGACTGGAATTTAAACAAAAACTTAAAAAAAAAGAAATGTATTCATTTTGCCACTTTAAGAAGGTATGAAAGAAGGTGTAAGTATGTAGCTGTTGAGGGTTGTGTTGTGTGCATCCTGAGCTTTGCTACTCAGTCGAAATGCTTATATGTAACTCGGTTCCCAGTTTTCTATTTGAAATATAATTTAGTTACTTTGGCTAAAAGTTATAATTAACATTAGCATGGACTAGCAGCAAAATGACAGAAAACTACAGCTGTGTATGCAAAGCCACGGGCTGAGTTTTTGTTTTCAAGGAAAAAGAAAGTAGCTTTGTGTAAAATAAAATACAAGTTTGTTTCAGGATATGCAAGAGTAAAATGAAAAATGAAATTCAAGGGAGTAGCATGCTGCTGAGGGTGTGAGGGAAGCCGATTTTATTTGCCTTAGTTTATACTTGCTTGAGTCTAAGAGGCAACCATGATACATAGTCAGTTTCGACCAAGTTTGCCAGGTTATGGGCTTATTCACAAATCAATTGTTTAAAAAAGGGAGGGGGAATCATGAAACATTTATCTCTGTGTACTCTATCAATGCAAAACTAGAATGTGGCTTTCTCTCTATTACATGACAGATTGGTCCCAGAGCTCTTACCAAGCAGTGGTTAAAGGTTATCCTTTACCTTCTGAGAAATCTGCCCTTGATTATTCAAAACAAAGCACAAAATGTTCCTCACTTGTGAAAGAGCTAAGTTTCTTCTATGTTTATCTCAAAATATTTTTACGTTGGTTGAATAAATAACCAAGTATCGATTCCCAGGCCTCCTATTATCCTATCTTAATCAAGTATCCAAACATCTTCAGATTATTTTTTTGATTTTGTCTTTCCAAAATCATCTTCAAATTTAGGACAAAAGGGGCGGGGGGGAGGAGACTGTCTTTTAAACTATCTTTGAAATTTCTCAGAGGGCCCTTGGAAATTGCAAAGATATATTCTTTTCACCTTATAAAAGGAGAGAGGCTAGAAATAATTGGGTTTGTTTGACATCCTTTATTAGTTCAAAACAATTGTAAAAACTGCATGGGAAAATTTTATCAAATCAGAAGAGAAGCTCAGCCTTCCCTTGGTTAAGTCTGTATTGGTAAAATGTTATAAATATCAATATTCTAAATTGTGCCTATTTTGTGGAAAGAGCTTAGAGATTTATAAATGCTCTCACTGTTTGTAATATATTCTTACTTTCAGGGGAAGGAAACATTGATTAAACCCTAATGAAACAGTTATGTACTGATCCCAATAGAGAATTTTACTTTCTTCCATTCTGATGCTATTGTTCACTCTAATACATTAACTACATTGTCTCATTATTATACAGGTTGTCTGTTTCCCTCAGATGCTTGGCTGAAGGCTCTGCTCTAAGCTAGAATTTGTTCTTCACAAAAGGACAGTTGCAGAGCCCTGTAGAAAGGACTGGCATAGGTCCTTGAAACTACTGGTAGTTCGAAGACTAGACTCCTGTGTAGGGGCTTTTGAGTGGCCATTGCTTAGATAATATTCAGACTACTCCAGCGAACTTAATGGGGATTCTCAGGACTCTTTTTAGTCCAGATGCATACATAACCTCATGAAAGCAGATTGCTGACCCAAGATCCAGCTACACAACAATCAGTTGCATAGGACTGAACCAAGGAAATGTAACTATGGCATTTTATTTGGAATATTGTTGGTATTATCGCTAATACTCTAGTTTTCATGGAAATAGGAAGCCCTTTCTCTGTCTTTTTGAGCTATTTATAGCTCACTTTCAGTTTGGAATAACCTAACTGAACAGTTTTCAGCTTTGTAAACTGATACATAGAAATATTTTAAAAAGTGGCACCTGGGTGGCTCAGTGGGTTAAGTGTCTGCCTCTTTTTTTTTTAATATTTTATTTATTTATTTGACAGAGAGATCACAAGTAGACAGAGAGGCAGGCAGAGAGAGAGGAGGAAGCAAGCTCCCTGCTGAGCAGAGAGCCCGATGCGGGCCTCGATCCCAGGACCCTGAGATCATGACCTGAGCCGAAGGCAGAGGTTTTAACCCACTGAGCCACCCAGGCGCCCAAGTGTCGGCCTCTTGATCTCAGTTCGGTTCTCGATCTCAGGGTCATGAGCTCAAGCCCACGCTGGGCTCCACACCGGGTGTGGAGCCTACTTAAAAACAAAAACATAAACAAAAACGTTTAAGATGGTATCTGATTCTCACTGATCCCTCAGAATTCAGAAAACAAACATTATTACTGAATCTCCTTACTTTTAATAACAATGTAATTATTTGTATAGGTTTAATAATAATTTGTCCCCCTCTTACCAGAAAAAGATGGGAAGACCAACTGTGCAATGGAGACCATACCTGAAGTGTGGTATTTGAGAATAATTCTTATTTAGGTCCGAGTAGCTTCTGCAGGTGAAATCCGGTAAATGCAACATCTCCAGCTGGGTAGTGGCCCAATACGGTGTGGCTCTAGGCTTGGAGAACACACTCAAGTTTTCTCCATGGCTAACTTTCTTGCTACACCTATGTAAATAAGCTAACTAAATTGTATGAGACCAGCCTTCTTGTATTGAAAATACTCTTTGGGGGTTATTTTAGATTGCAAGGGAGGGAAACTGTCAGAACAATTATGAAAAACATAGAACTAGACAAAGGAAATTTCTGGATGTTCTTTCAGTGCTGAGCTAAGTTTGCCCTTTGATTTACTTTCTGTTGATTGAGCTATTTTACAACTCTGCAAAGGTTAACCTAAAGAGGTCTGGTTGAAATGTCAATAATCTGTCTGGTGGAAAAGATAATCATAGAAGTTACAGTTTATTGCCCTGTAAGATATTAGACAGTTTTTATCTAACCGCATAACCTTATCCCAACAATCCTTGATTAAATTGCCTGTAAGTGCTCAGCTCTGCAAATGCTCTTTGAGCCGGGGATTAACATCTTCCTGGATCTCTCATTAATTAATGGGTTGGGTAAAATCTTTGAAATGTGCTCATTACTTATTTGTATGAAAGTCATGGTTTTACCCATTTGAGCGGAGGTTCCAAAGGTGTGTTAAATAAACACAGAGCCTCAGGGGGAAGATCCAGACTCTTTACTTTAAAGATGGGAGCCGTGGGCGCCTGAGTGGCTCAGTTGGTTAAGCAACTGTCTTTGGCTCAGGTCATGATCCCGGAGTCCTGGGATCGAGTCCTGCATCAGGCTCCCAGCTCCACGGGGAGTCTGCTTCTCCCTCTGACCTTCTCTCCTCTCATGTTCTCTCTCACTCTCTCTCTCTCAAATAAATAAATAAAATCTTAAGGAAAAAAAAAGGTGGGAGCAGGGGCTGAGATCTAGTGCACGCTCCTTCCATAGAGCCCCTCCGTGTCCCAGACCTGTGTCCATCCAGAGATGGACACTAAGATGCCTGTGTGGCTGCTTCCTTCCCATTTGTGCCAAGACACTCACAGGCTAGTGGTGGCCCTAATGTATCTGTAAAGGTAACAAAAATATTTTTCATTTTTTTAAAGATTGTATTTATTTATTTGAGAGAGAGTGAAAGGGATAGTAAGAGGGAGCACAAGTGAGGAGGAGAGGGAGAAGCAGGCTCCTCCCTGAGCAGGGAGCCCGATGTGGGGCTCCATCCCAGGACTCTGGGATCATGACCTGAGCTGAAAGGCAGACACTTAACTGACTGAGCTACCCAGGTGCCCTGCAAAAATACTTTTAAATTATAAAAGCCAATTAAATAGGTACTGCATGAAAACTAGTATAAATATTTTGTGGGTAACCAGGAAACATTCTCAGTCCCTGAAAGGAAATCTTTCCATACATACTGAGCTATATAATTTTAATTCAATGGTTCTATTTTAGGGTATATAGCCCAAGAAGACAGATTCTCCCCCTACCTCCTCCAAAAATAAATCTGTGTATGAAGTAGCGCATTAATAACATCAAAAACTTTCAAACACATAATGTGTATACAACAATCCAGTTCCAATGAGGCTGGAAAAATTAAAGCCATGTTGTGGATGCTGTTGAGTGCCAGACGGTGGAGTTTGAACTTTACACTGTGACTAAGGAGAGCTGCAGAACGGTCTTCAAGAAGCAACATAACGAAAACAGAATTGTTGGGAGTAGTGACTATCTGGGTAAAGGTTAATGTGGGCTAAAGATGGCTCCCGCATTCCCGGTCTTGAAAGATGGCAGAGGGCGCCTGGGTGGCTCAGTGGGTTAAAGCCTCTGCCTTCGGCTCAGGTCATGATCTCAGGGTCCTGGGATCGAGGCCCGCATCGGGCTCCCTGCTCAGTGGGGAGCCAGCTTCCTCCTCTCTCTCTGCCTGCCTCTGCCTACTTGTGATCTGATCTCTCTCTCTGTGTCAAATAAATAAATAAAAAATCTTTAAAAAAAAAAAAGAAAGAAAGAAAGATGGCAGAAAGGTAGGAGCAAAAATTCTCCTGGAATACATGGAAAAGGAGTTTGAAGTGATATAAATAATAAAAGGCTTAATATTGATTCTTTTTCTGTAAAGCTGTATAAATTTCTAGTTGACTTGGTATGAATAATTTTTATCGTAATTTTTAAAAATCTTAATTGAGGGGCACCTGGGTGGCTCAGTTGTCAAGCGTCTGCCTTCTGCTCAGGTCATTATCCCAGGGTCCTGGGATCAAGCCCCGCATCGGGCTCCCTGCTCAGCGGGAAGCTTGCTCCTCTCTCTCCCACTCCCCCTGCTTGTGTTTCCTCTCTTGCTGATGCCTTTCTCTGTCGAACAAATAAATAAAATCTTTAAAAAAAAAATCTTAATTGACCTGGTTCTCTGTTAAAGAAGAAACACCTTGGATTTCCATGGGACTATCACTAGAGGGCAACCTAATCCCAGCCACCCAACAGCTCTGGAGCCTAACTGCTCAGTGTAACCCTTGCACCTGCAACATCAGCCCCACTGGGGTGCTCAGTGGAAATGCAGACAGTGGGGTCCCCTGAGACCCAGCAGAATCAGAATCTATATTTTAACAAGCTCCCCAGTGACTGGGATGCATGCACATTGAAGTTGGAGAGGCGCTGCCTGGAACACACAGAACTCTCCTACTTGTTTGCTAACAATTGCTTGGCATTTCTTTTCAGGTGCCCAGCCTCAATTGCCCTTTTGCTGCCTTGGCCATCTCCACTCTGTCCCCCCACATTTTCCTGTGGTCATTGTCCATTCTCATTTTCAACCCACAACTGGGGATTAATATACACATGGACAAGCAGGACAGAAGTAGGTTTCAAAGCCGACCCAGCAAACCCCACAGCTGCTCAGCTCCTTCCTAGTGCTAGCACTTTTTAAGGCCAACACAGAGCAGCTGCTTCAACTTTCTTGCATTTCTACAAGATAAGAGGACAAATTCTGTTTTCGATTTACCAAAACAGAAATAGAGGACGGCTGCTTTTTAAAGTGTGTTTACCACTGAGGTCACATTTTTAAGTAAGATTTAGCTCTCGAAATCAGTCTGCCTGGAAAACCAAACAGCATATACAGCCTGCCCCCCAACTCTGCTAGCTGGGAGGAAAGGGGAGAAGGGTAGTCAGTCTGCCTATGGGTAGGGCCAGATTGGATCTTGGTGGACAGTAGCCTCACGTGGGAGCAATTATTCCTCCCCACAAGGGCATGGGCAAGTTTAGGGCAACAAGTTAACTCCTGGCTCCATCTCTGCCTTTTATACTGATGGAATCCTAGTAACGCACATCTGTATTTCCCACCATCTTAACTGCTCTCAAAGAGTTAAGCCTTGGCTTGCCATGAACACTGAAGATAGGATTGCAGAAAGGATGTGTTCCAGAAGCAGAAAGAGCATATTCCCAGGGAGCAACTACAGCCTTGACCCACATCCTCAATTTCAGTGTAGCTATGTCCTAAAAATCTAACACCAACAGTTCTCAAACTTTCCAATGCTTCGGAATCCCCTAGAAGCCTTGTTAAAACACAATTGCTGGGCCCCACCTACAAAGTACTTGATTCAGCAGGTCTGAGGTGGGACCTGAGATTTCTACTTCTACTATGTTCCCAGTGATGCTGATGTTGATACTGATTGGTGATCACACTTTGGACACTGTTAGAATGTTCTCCAGCACTTTAGTGCATGGCTATACATTCCCGTCATGAGTTGAAAATTGTTGTGGCAGGGTTGGGGAATTTTGTAGACATTAGTCAGCGAATTTGGTTTTTGTTCCCCATTGAAAAGCCCATTTTAAACCATCTACGGAACTGAGTACAGATTAAAATATGACCCGATTTAGCCCTAGCTCACCAAGGGACAGATGTATTCTCTGGCTCTCAGTCTTGTTTCACAGGCAAACAGATCTCCTGCTAAGGAACCTACCTCTTGCCTCTGTCTTCAGAACCCACAAGGGGGGACTGCTGGACTACATGAAGAAGGCTGAGAAAATCCCATGATAAGGCCGTTAGTAATGTTTCTAAGGGAACCAAGAGCATCTTCGCTTCAGGTTAAAGAATGTTTTAGGTTACTCAAACCAGCCAAGAACTCTTGACGGTTCTCTTTCCTTTCCCGACAAACTCATTAATTTCTTCCCACCTCCTTATATTAGGGTTTGCAATTAATCTTTTTTTAGAGAGGGAGGGGGGAGCAGCAGAGGGAGAGGAAGAATCTTAAACATGCTCCACACCCAGCTCGGAGCTCCACACGGGAATCCATTTTGACCTGAGTCAAAATCAAGAGTCAGACATTTAACTGACTGAGCCAACCAGGCACCCTGCAATTAATTTTTTAAAGATGAGGTGTTGTGTTCTCTTAATATGCAAATAATCTCAAGGGGAATAACATTATCTGTTACAAAAGTTTGAACTAGGATATTAAGTATTTTATAGTTTGGTTATAAGAGAGGGAGGACAAGTGGATTCAAACAGAAACCTCAACTGGAGATGGACCAGCTCACCAGCAGCCCTACACCCCCTTGCCCTGCCAGTCTGAGGAGTTGAAGGGGAGTGACCTCAGCAAGCTGGTGGAACAGGGTTTGTTTTTAGCATCATCCCCCCAAGAACATCAACATTAACAGCCACTCACAGACAGGAGTACTTTTGTGGGAGTCCAGGAGTTCAGCAGAGAAGTTCCAACATATCAGTGGAACAAAATATATATGTATTGAAGAAGGTAAGAAGAACCATCTCACTTTATCCATGTTAAGCTTTCCCTAAGGCAGCAAGTTCCAAGTGAGACCCCCTCAGCCCACAGTTTCTCTCACAGGGGAGAGTGACAGCATAGTGAGTGAGTGGCCAGCTTCTCTATGTGTGCAAGACGTTGCCCAGGAGGCTCAATTCTTCCTCATCTCACCCAAAGTACAGACGTGACCGGCACAACTGAGAGGTTCTGAGAAGTGGGAGCATAGCAACAAGGGCTCAGAACTCATCAAAAGGCCACAGAAGCCTCACAGGCACCATCAAGAAGCCCAGCTTTGAGTGTTTTGACACACCTCACCTGTGGACCCCTCTCACTGGCCCATGGCAGCCCCAATGCTCTTTATACTTCATGCATCCCTTGTAATCATCTCCCTGTATGTCCCCACAGCCTGCACGAGAAGCCTTTGCAGATGGCTCTCAAGCACATGCAGAAAGCCAGCCCCACTCTGCAAGTGTGGGAAAAGGCACAAAAAGTTGAGCATTTCATGGCATTGCTGTGGGGTAAACAAACAGAAGGCTGTCAAGATTAGCCTGACTTTGTGGGATTGAGAGAAAATATACAATCTTAAGAATTCTCCCAGCAAGGGATGCCTGAGTGGCTCAGTTGCTTAAGTGACTGCCTTCAGCTCAGGTTATGATCCTGGGGTCCTGGGATCAAGTCCCACATCAGGCTCCCTGCTCAGTGGGGAGCCTGCTTCTCCCTCTACCTCTGCCTCTGCCTGCTGCTCCCTCTGCTTGTGCTCTCTCTCTCTCTCTCTCTCTGTCAAATAAATAAAGACTTTAAAAAAAAAAAAGAATTCTCCCAGCAAGAAGTATGAAGCAAGCACATCCATAGACAAGGTCTCAGGGAGCCTCAGAATCCTGAACTGAGCTAGTGAAGGTCTTTCTCTCCTGAAGCCATGTAGTAAAGACCAGACATGTGACTGCTGCTTTAAATGCAAAAGAAGCAAAACGAGATGCCAAAGAATGTAGAAAGTCAAAGGAATATGACATCACCAAAGGAACACAATAATTTTCCAGTAACCAACCCCCCAAAATGGAGATCTATGAATTGCCTAATAAATAATTCAAAATAATGGTTTTCAGAAAGCTCAAAAAGCTCCAAAAGAACATAGATAGACAACTCACTGAAATCAGGAAAATAATGCATGAACAAAACAAGTTCAACAGAGATATAAATAAAAAGAACCAACAGAAATTCTGGAGCTGAAGAATACAATGAATAAAAATTTTTAAACACGGGTGCCTGGGTGGCTCAGTCAGGTGTCTGCCTTCAGCTCAGGTCATGATCCTGGAGTCCTGGGATTGAGTCCCCTGCTCAGCAGGGAGTCTGCTTCTCCCTATGACCCTACCCCCTCTCATGCTTTCTCTCTCTCACTCTCTTTCAAACAAATAAAATCTTTAAAAAAAATTTTTTTTTAATTCTCCAGAAAGCATCAGTGAAAGACTTGATCAAACAGAATAAAGAATTTGTGAACTTGAGGACAGGCCATCTGAAATTATCTAGTCAGAGGAGAAAAATGAATGAGAAGGAACAAGGAAAGACTACAGAATTCATGTGATACTAGCAAAAGAACTAATATTCTCATTATGGGTGTCCCAGAAGGAGAAGAAATAGAGAAATGGGCAGAAAGCTTATTTAAAGAAATAATGGCCAAAAACTTTCCAAATCTGAGGAGACATATGGAAATCTAGGTACATGAATCTCAAAAGTTCCCAAACAGATTTAATCCGAAACAGACTTCACTGAGATGCATTATAGTCGAATTACCAAAAATCAAATTTGAAGAGAATTTTGTAGTAAGAGAAAAGAGACACATCACATAAAAAGGAATCCCCAAAAGTCTATGAGTAAATTTCTTAGAAGAAATCTTTTAGTCCAGAAAAGGGTAGGATGATATATTAAAAGTGCTGAAAGAAAAAAAACTACCAACCAAGAACACTCTAACCAGCAAAGCTGCCCCTCACAAATGAAGTAGAGATAAATAATTTCCCAAACACTAAAAAGCCAAGGGAGTTCATTACCAATAGGTCTGCCTTGTAAGAAATGCTCAAGGGAGTTCTTCAAGCTGAAATGAAAAGATACTCATTAGTAACACAAAAAAATATGAAAGTATAAAATTCACTGGTAAAGATAAATATATAATCAAAATCAGAATACTCTAATACTGAATGGTGGTGTGTGATATAAACCAGTTTTAACTCTAATGGTTAAATGAAAGGCATTAAAAAATAACTGTAACTACAATCATTTGTTAATGGGTATACAATATAACGAGATGCAAATTGTAACATCAAAAACATAAAATGTAGAGAAGGGCATAAAAGAAAAGAGTTTTTGTATGTGATCAAAGTTAAATTATTATCCTCTTAAAATAGGCTGTTATAACTGCAAGATGTTTTATGTGAGCCTCATGGTAACCACAAAGCAAAAACTACAGTAGATACACCAAATAGAGAAAGGAATTAAGCATACCACCATAGAAAATCATCAAATCACAAAGGAAGACAGAGGAGAGGAAGAAAAGAAAAAAGAATGACAAAACAGGAAACAGCAAAATGGAAATGAGTATGAATGCAAGGAGACAATTGTATGTGAGCATAAATGTGATTAATTATCAATAAGTACCTGAAAAGCTACCCCAAGTATAGCACTCACATGACTCCAAGTTCCACTAAAAGCAAAATTCAAATTAAATAGAGACCTGGGTCAATTAAAAGAATCTTCTGGTTCAGACACCAGTAAAACAGCAACATATATTGAAATTCTACAATATTAGCTTTCAGAAGAGCATTTCTTGCCTTTTGGCAAATAGAAATAAGCAGAATTCCATTCCTTGCGTGTCCAGAGAGTACCTGGGTGACTTTTTTGCCCAGACAATGAGGGAATGGCACCAGCTGAGTGGGGCTGGCTCTCTCCCCTTTTCCCCATTGTCCTTCTCCTCCAGAGAGCTAATGAATATCTAATTTTTCCATAGTTGATCATCAATAACAGATGCCCCCTGCAAAAAGTAGAAGATCTTTAGTTAAAGGAAATATCTCACCTAAATACCATAAAGCCACTTTGAAGCTGTAACTTCTCTTATAACATCCTGGTATTACTGAATTACTCTACTTTTGGAGAAAAATATTTTGTGACCTTTCTGGTTTCAGAAATCATTTAGCTTGTGTATTTTGTTTCAGCTGCTGAATGGCTGTTGTGACTAAAATGAAGCCCCAGGATTGAATCATTACAGAAAGCGGGTCAAAACTTCATCCTTGGACTTGGCAAAGACTGTCACAGCCCCCCACATTCAGTGTCCTAGAGGCAATGAGCCGAGAAAAGAAAGAGGCCGTCACAAGTTCTAATCTTAATGGGGTCATGAAAAGGATAGGCCAAGGAGAAGTCCCAGATACCGGGGAGCCATTATAGGTAACTGCCAGCTGCAGATGATTGGTGAGCTGAGGGTGACAAGAGGTGAGGGGCAGATTATATTTTCCAAAAAGAGCCACAACTGTTTCTCTGTCCCAAATGCTCATCTGCAGTGTGACTTTCCCTCTCTAGGAGAGAGAGTGTATGTGCCCTCTGCTTGAACCTGGGTGTGCTGTGACTCCTTTGAACAATATAATACAGCAGAAGTGATTCTGTGACTTCCCAAGTTGGTCAGAAAAGATGATGTAACCCTTGTATTTGGAGCTTTGAGCCACCTTGTAAGAAGTTAGACTACCCTGAGGCTCCACGTTGTGAGGAAGCCCAAGCCACATGCAGAGGCCACATGTGGGCACTCAAGCCAGCAGTCCTTGGCTTTCAGTAGTCCGAGCCCGGGCACCACAGATGTGAAGGAGCCTTTGGATGATGGCAGTTCCAAACTGAGGCCCCAGGCATTGAGGAGCAGAGGCAAGCCATCCTGCTGTGCCCTGTTTGAATTCCTGACCCACAGAATCCATGAGCATCATCAAACCTGCTAGGTTTGAAGGGAATGTTGTGCAGCTGGAAGTGGTGGAAAAGTGGAGAGTGAGAAGACAGGTATGAATCTAGACCTCAGATGGCTGGAGGAAGACCAGAAAGTCGAATTTACCAATACATCCTAAAGAAAAAGAGAAGAAATATTATATTATATAAATATAAGTATACGTGTATATTTACATTTATATACACACATGTACATATATTTGTATACATGTGACTGTGTGTGGCATTTCTCAATTATTGAAACTTAGCAAGTAAATGTTTGAAGTTCAATAGGGAGATATCAGAGTGTGGACAGCATCAAAAGTTATCTCTTATCTGGTGATTTAGAGCATGGCCTTTGGAGAATCTAGACCTGAAAATGAGGCCTAATTCTACCACTTATTAACTGTGAACTTGAGCAAGATACTTCCTATCTCTTTACCTCCATTCCTTTTCTGTAAAAATGAAAATAATAAGAATACTACCAGTTTTATAAGGCAACCAGACAGAAGATCAATAAGGAAATAAAGAACTTCAACAGCACTATAGACCAATTGGACCTAACAGACTTATAAAGAATGTTCTACCCACCAGTATTTTATTTCATTTGTTGTTTTTTACAGTTTTATGTTACCCCACAGGTAACATACCAGGTAATGAAAAGACTAAATGTTTTCCCTCTAAGATCAGGGACGAAACAAGGATGCCTGCTTTCTTCACCCCTATTCAACACAGTACTAGAAGTCCTAGCCAGAGCAATTAGGCAAGAAAAATAAGTAAAAAGCATCCAAATTGAAAAAGAAGAAATAAAATCATCTCTACATACAGACAACATGATCTTATATTATTGAAAACCCTAAGGATCCCACAAAAACTGTTAAAACTAACAAATTCAGCAAACTTAGTGAATACAAAATCAACACATAAAAAATCAGTTGCATTTCTATACACCAACAATGAACAATCTGAAAAGGACATTTTTTTTAAAATTCCTTTAGAAAAGCATCAAAAATAAAATCCAATCAGATACTTGGGAATAAACTTAACCAAGGAGACAAAAGACTTGTACACTTAAAATCACAAAATGTTTGCTGAAAGATATTAAAGAAGACACCAGTACATGGAAAGATGTCCTGCGTTCAAGGATGAGAAGACATAATATTATTAGGATGTCAGTTCAACCCAAAGTGGTCTACAGATTCAATGCAGTTCTTATCAAAATTCAAGACATCTTTTACAGAAAGAGAAAAATTCATCCTAAAATCTCAAGGGACCCTAAATGGCCAAAGAATCTTGACAAAGAACAAAGTTGACAGCTCACACTTCCTGATTTCAAATATTACTATGAAACTAAAGCAATCAAAACAATGTGGTAGCAGCATAAAGACAGACCAATGGAATATAATAGAGTCCAGAACTAAACCCTTAAATGTATGATCAAATGGTTTTCAACAAGGATGACAAGGCCATCCAATGGAGAAAAAACAGTATTCTTAATAAATGGTACTGAGGAAACTGGATACCCACATGCATAAGAATGAAGTTGGGGTTTTACCTTATGCCATATATAGAAATTAACTCAAAATGGATCCATGACCTAAATGTACAACCTAACCATGTAAGACTCAGGAGAATCTATACGAATAGCTTGACGCATTGGATTTAGGAATAATTTTTTTGGATATGACACCAAAAGCACAGGCAACAAAAGAAAAAACTAGAGAAATTGGAGTATATCAAAGTTAAAGACTTCTGTGCATCAAAGGATATTATCAACAGAATGAAAAGTTATCCCACAGAATAGTAGAAAATCTTTGCAAATCATACATGTAACAAGGGCTTCATATTCAGTATATAGAAAGAACTCCTATAACTCAACAACAACAGCAACAAAAGTCTATTAGAAAATGTGCAAAGGACTTGAATAGACATGTCAGAAAAGAAGACATACAAATGACCAATAAACAAGATGTTCAGTATCACTGATCATTAGGGAAATCCAAATCAAAACCGCTATGAGATTCCCACTTCACATCCATTAGGATGGCTACTATTAAAGCAAGAACAACAACAACAACAGAAAATAAGTGTTGGCAAGATTGTGGAGAAACTGAAATCTTCATGCACTGTTGGTAGGAATGTAAAATGGTGAGGCTGATATGGAAAAAAGTATGGTAGTTCCTCAAAAAAATTAAAAATAGGATTACTATATGATCCCTCAATTCCTCCTCTAGTATATACCCAAAAGAATTGAAAGCAAGGACTTGAAGGGATGTTTGTACAACCATGCTCACAGCAGCATTACTCATCAGAGCCAAAGATGGAAGCTAATCAATTTCCATCAGGGGATGAATGGAGAGACAAAATGGATAAATAGATAGATAGATAGATAGATGATAGATAGATAGATAGATAGATAGATAGATAGATAGATAGATAGATAGATACCCACACACAATGGATTGTCATCCATCCTTAAAAAGGTAGGAAATTCCAACACATGCTACGACATGGATGAAACTTGAAAACATTACGTTAAGTGAAAGAAGCCAGTCACAAAAAGACAAACACTGTATGACTCTACATATGTGAGGCACCTAAAGCAGACAAATTCATAGAGACGGAAAGCAGAATGTTGGTTGCCAGGGCCTGGGGACATAGGAGACCAGGGAGACACTGTTCAATGGGTACAGAGTTTCAGTTTTGAAAAATGAAAAATGTTCTGGAGATGGATGGTGACGGTGGAGGCACAACATTGTGGATGTACTTAATACTACTGAACTGTACACTTAAAAAGTAGTTGAAGTAATGCCTTTTATGTATATTTTACTGCAATTTTTAAAAAAAGAATAAGTGAGAAAAATAATAGAATAGAAACTTTTGTTTTAAAATTGCTTTTCATGCGGGGCACCTGGGTCGCCCAGTGGGTTAAGCCTCTGCCTTCGACTCGGATCATGATCTCAGGGTCCTGGGATGGAGCCCCTCCTCGGGCTCTCTGCTCAGTGGGGGGCCTGCTTCCTCCTCTCTCTCTGCCTGCCTCTCTGCCTACTTGTGATCTCTCTCTGTCAAGTGGATAAACAAAATCTTTTTAAAAAAAGAAAAGTAAAGAAAAAAATTGCTTTTCATGGGATGCCTGGGTGGCTCAGTCAGTTAAGCGTCTGTCTTCAGCTCAGGTCATGATCTCAGGGTCCCGGGATCGAGCCCCAGATCAGGCTCCCTGCTCAGTGGAGAGTCTGCTTCTCCCCCTCCCACTGCTTGCCACTCCCTCTGCTTGTGCATGCGTGCTCTCTCTCTGTCAAATAAATAAATAAAATCTTTAAAAATAAATACATTAATTTAATTAAATCACCTTTCATTACCAAAAAATTATTTAAGGATTATTTATTTGAGAGAGAGAGAGCACACAAAATCAGGGAGAGCAGCAGGCAGAGGGAGAAGCAGGCTCCCCTCTGAGCAAGGGCCCCAAGGTGGGACTCCATCCCAGGACCCTGGAATCATGACCTGAGCCAAAGGCAGACGTTTAACCGACTGAGCTACCCAGGCATCCCTCATTACCAAAAATTTTAAAGAATGTTTGCTGTAGGTTTTTTGCCAGTACTCTTCACCAAATTAAAGAAGTTTCCTTCTAGTCACAGTTTGCTACAAGTTTTTCCTTTGAATATGTGTTGAATTTCATTGGACTCTTCTGCACTTATATTAGAAAATTATATAATTTTCCACTGTTATTCTCTTAGTACAGAAAATTACATGGATTTTTCAAATGCTGGACCAACCTTGCAATTTGGGGGTAAACATAACTTGGTTGGAAAAAAAAATAATACCTCCAACTTATCATCAGTTTACTACGAATATCTTAGCGTAATAACCGGCACATAGTAAGTACTCAGTAAATGTTTTCAGCCATTATTTATTATAAACTTTGGAGAAAATCCATGAGTCCAAACTTTCCCACAAAAGTTTGTTGAGGTTCTTATCCTTTGAATTCTTGGGGAAATGTATCTAAGTGATCTTTGGCCACAAAGTCTCCCAGCAGAATTATTCCAAAGAATATATTGCTGCACATACGGATAGCTCTTAAACATGAAATAAGCCTGACGTCAATTGATGCTGAGAGCATTGCAAGACAGAAATTCAGCATTTAACATGATTAGATAGCAGTCACAACGTTTACTACTCTTAAGCAGAGTTAATGTGCTAAGTGTTGGCCAACACATGGTTTTAGACAGTTTTCCTGTCTAAGAGTTCATTGATGCCCTCATATTTACATTTTCCATTATTTGGGACCCAAACAAATGGATTGCTATTACTTTGACACATTAGAAGCCACCATAAGATAGAGGTAGAGAGAACCCAAGCTCTAGTTTAAGGGATCTATTTGAGTAGTTTTTGGGCCAAAAGTATGCCATCTAGTGGCCCAAATGATTAGCACAGACCCAGGCAAACAGGTAACAAGGCAAAAAAGGGAACTAATACTTACCAAGGGCTTACTGTGTGCCAAACATTTATTTCCTTACATCTTTCAGTCTCCTCCAGCCTTCTTTGTAATGAATATGTCACTGCTGGAACTTTTCACGAGCAGAGGATGAAAAACAAAAGATAAGCTCTAAAATTACATGCTGGTAGAATAGGAAAAAACCAAGGCAGGGGTACAGAATGAGGAAGTTCAGAGACTCCCATATGTGAGCACCTGTTTCCATGACCCTGTAACTTAAATGAATCAACAGATATAAACATTGTCTGGAACATTGGAAGTCTATTAAGAGTAACTATAACGATGATGATGATGATGTTTATTCTATTCTAAGTCTTCCACCAACTCCACCTCATGTCCACCTTCGGAACCAAGCTCAAGCAATGGCTTCTTAAGGACCTTCTCTGGCTCCCTCCCACTCAGTCAGATGTCCTTCCACTGTGCTGCCTACCGTAACAATCGTTTGTACGGAGTCTGTTGATTGACTCGCCCGTATCTCTGTGCACCACAAGCATCTAGAGGTGAGAGTATGTATAAGACTTGATTTTATTATCTCCATGACTTAGCAAAACAAGCATGTATTTGTTGAATACGTGAGTAAATGACCAAATATGGCCATGTAATTGTAATTAGGCTCAGTGCATAGATTACATTCCTGGTTCCTGAGAGCATGAGATAGAGGTATCCCTTTCTAAACCTGACCCCAGGGCGCCTGGGTGGCTCAGTGGGTTAAAGCCTCTGCTTTCGGCTCAGGTCATGATCTCAGGGTCCTGGGATCGAGGCCCGCATCGGGCTCTCTGCTCAGCGGGGAGCCTGCTTCCCCCTCTCTCTCTGCCTGCCTCTCTGCCTCCTTGTGATCTCTCTCCCTCTGTGAAATAAATAAAATCTTAAAAAAATAATTTAAAAAAATAAAAAATAAAATAAACCTGACCCCAGATTGGTGGGAAATGGGAAAGAGCAGTTCCCTTTAAAGGATTACACTGCAAAGATGGGAACTTTGATTTCCAGAGAAGTCCAAGCTGATGTTACTATGTTTATTCGATAAGCACACACGTAGACACATTTAAACTCATGTCAGCCAAAGTCAACCAGACTTTAAAAATGAGGAAAGGCCAAATACACAAAAAATCCAAGTGAGTCAAGAGGAAAGGGAAACAAATACAAGTCCAACAGAACTTTTTTTTTTTCTATTTTAAGCAGGGAAGGGAAATCAGCAAGACAAAGAAATTAAATATCCCCACTCCTCTGAGGGAAGACAAACACTCAAGAAGGGCTTGGGCCTGCACCTAGTCTGCTGGAGAAGGAATCTTAACCACCCCGTAAGTTTGACTTTTCCCCCAACAGCAGATTCCCCAGGGGTCTTCAAGAAACAGCCTGTCATCCAGCAAGGATGCAGGCTAAACACTTGTACAACAAGAATTTTTTTTAAAGATTTTATTTATTTATTTATTTGACAGAGAGGGAGCACAAGAAAGCAGAGCGGGGGCAGAGAGAGAGGGAGAAGCAGGCTCCCCGCTGAGCTGGAAGCCCAACGATACAAGGCTCGGTGCCCGGTCCCAGGACTCCGGATCATGACCTGACTTGGAAAGTAGATGCTTAATGTACTGAGCCACCCAAGTGCCCCTACTGCAAGAATTTTTGACTGAAGGAGGCAATACAGTTATTTCAAACACAAAAGCATTATTCGGGCCACCGAATACTCTCAATCTGACTTTTCTGACTTCAGAGCGTTGCCACAGGATAGTGCTGGATGCCTGCTTTCCAGTTTATTCACTTACTTCTGGTGAAATGTACTTTATTCCCTGCAGAGCTCTCCCGATCTCTATATTGAGACACAGTTTCCAGACAGTGAACAGGGAGGAAATAGTGGGACTATCAGCCAGGCTTTGCTATGTCTTTTGTCTTCCCCTGTCTGCATGGCTATTTCTTGCTTTCATTAATTTGATTCTTTTTATCCAGAAGCTCCACTTAATTTTATCTCAGAGCTAAAGATGTTGCCTTAAAAATTTTTGAAGAAAAAGAACAGGTTTCTAGAAATCAGTGATCCCATAACTCTGGTAGGGGTTTGATTTTTGTCAAGGTAGGGTCTCCTAGGAGCAACATATTGTGTCTCCTCAACTGAGAAAATATTGTTCTCTCCTCAGCTGAGACAGAGATTTAAGATGAGAAATGATCAGACCACAAAGTTCTTTGGTGTTTGTCCCATGGCTTTACTGAAAAGCTGGCCTTGGACAAGAAAGAGGAGACGCTGGCTGGTGGGCGGGTTAGAGACAACGTGAGAAAGGCAGCTGAAAATCTCGTATGATTTCTTGTTTGAGCTACTCAGTAAATATCTGTTATAGTTAACTAATTACAGAGGGACTTACCTTACTAAGAAAACATTTTGAACACTGTATTTTGAAATAAATTCAAACTAAACAGAAAAATTGAAAGAACGGTGCAGTCCTTTTTTTTTCCTCCTATTCTACTTGAAAGCAGGTTGCCCACGATGACCTGCCACACCCACATTCGTGAGTGTGTATTTCCTACAAATGAAGACGTTCTCCTACAGAACAGCACAGCAACTAAAATTGGGAAATTAATAGTGCTACATCACTATCCTCTAATCCTCAATCCCATTCAAGTGCCACCACCTGTCCCAATAATGTCTTTTTTTTTTTAAGATTTTATTTATTTGACAGAGAGAGAGAGAGAGACAGTGAGAGAGGGAACACAAACAGGGGGAGTGGGAGAGGGAGAAGCAGGCTTCCTGCTGAGCAGGGAGCCCAAGGCGGGGCTCCATCCCAGGACCTTGGGATCATGACCTGAGCCAAAGGCAGATGCTTAACAACTGAGCCACCCAGGCGCCCCCCAATAATGTCCTTAAAGAACAAAAAGATCTAGTCAGAATCCTTCACTTAATTTAGTTATCATGTGCCTTCAGTCTCTTTCGATGGAAAACATTTGTTTTTTCTTGACTTTCATGACCTGGATACCTATGAACATAATAGGCCAGTTACTTTGAGGAATGTCCCTCAGGTTGGGTTTGTCTGATGTTCCTGATGATTACACTCCGGTTAAGCAATTCTGCAGGAATGTCACAATATCCAGACCATGTTTTTCACATTGCATTGCATCAAGGGGTGCATGGTTTTGATTTGTCTCATTACTGGTGATGTTTACTTAGATAAATTGATAAAGGTGTTATCTGCCAGGCTTTTCCACTGTAAAATTAATTTTCATTCCCTTCATAGTTAATAAGTATTTTGTGGGAAGCTACTTTTGGTCTTTTGTCCCTATTAGTATGTACTTAGGAATTTCTATTTCCTTCAAGGGTTTGAAATCTATGGCTGTCATTTTTACTTTGTTGACCTAATCCATGCTTTGTTGAAGGAGCCCCCTCAGCTTCTGTATCTTTTGGACATGTTCTTCTCATCATTTCTTGAGCACTTCCTTATCACCTTCTGGCCAAAGGGATGTTCTAGACTCATCCAGAATCAATAATTTTTCTAAGAAGTTCTGGTCCCTTTTCAATCAGAAAGCTGTTTAGAAACCAAGGTCTGGGTACTAGGTATGCTTGCTGCTAAAAGATTTCTAGGACCTCTCAGGGGACTGAGCTTAAGATCCTCACTACTGTTTCTAAAAGACTTACATTGTACTTATTTCTCTATTTATATGGGAAACAATGGGTTCACACAGAAATCTTCAGTGTTAATCCAATACTCCCAGGTCATTCTATTTGTCTCTCTTTTCATGTTTATAATTCTCTTCTCTGACAATGAGAAACCTCAATCCCATTATGACCAATCTATTTATTTGATCGAAATCCCTGATTGTAAAGCCAATCTTCCCACTCTTGCTATCTTCACCTTCTTGCAACCAGGCAAAGGGTCTCTGCGAGTGGTCACTGCCACCCCCTCTAGACCACTGTCATCAAGGTGTGAATTCCCTCCTGACTCCACCTGGAATCTGACACCCTCACCAAGCCACCACCCTGAGCAGAGTCCTTCCTCACTCAAGTTGGGCTCCAACATGCGAACCAGGTCACCCTGCTGCGTGAATATCTTTCTCCGTACACAAAGGCTCTCCTCATGTTGCTCAGACTCTGACCCCCTACAGGTTACCCTCCCACACAGATCCTTTCCTCATTTCACTTAATCTCCACTCTTCCATCCTGATCTACCCTGCTCTGCTCCTTCACTGGACCACCACCTCATGTAGCCATTTGCTTTGATGGCCTCCACAGACATGTTGGGGGAGAGAGGAACTGAGGTGTTTCAAGTTCAGTTAAGATCCGTTTCCACAGACTCATATACTTGATCTCTTGGATAGATAAGGGTTTTCAAAGCAGTCACATAGAAACTGATCATTTCCTCCTGGGAATGGATGCTTTGAAAGCCAAATGGCTTCCCCAGTCGCTGGGAATGATGGTGAGGCCTACTCCCAAGTATAGGTAGCTAAAATGGCAATAATTCAGCCTTGTACAGACAAAGGCAGATGTCCCGAAGGGGAGAGCAGAGACGAGGCAAGATTGGGGTAAGAACTAGTACACCAAACAGTGTGGCCGGGCTTGGTCAGAAAGGATGGGCTTCCGGACAGCACCTCCATTCTAATAAGAAACTACAATGCCAGGCAGAGAAACTGAGAAAAACACCACTATAGAGACTAAGCCCACTTACTAGGGTGTAGGACAGGCCAAACTACAGCTTGTTAAATAGGTGCCAGATATCAGGTCTATGGCAGTAAAACGAATGCTAGGTGCTACGTGGTGATGGGCCTGAGACTGTTAACCTGGTCAGGATTAGTATGAAATTCGGAGTGTGGTGAGCAAAAGTATATTGGAGATCCCACAACTTCCCTAAGTTCAGTGACTTGCTAGAGGACCCATGGGACTCCACAGTAAGTCATACTTGTGGCTAAGATTTATTACATCAAGAGATACAGAGCAAAGCTACAGCTGATGGATGCACACTGGTAGCTTCCAGAGAGATCCAGCATACACTTCTGACATCCTTCATCCGAGAACCACAGGAGGGCTCTCTCCCTACCTGGCAGAGGATTACAGGGACGTGTGTGGAATGCCTCTGTCCAGGGAAACCTATTTGAATCTCATCGCTTCAAGGTTTATATGGGAGGCTGTTTACGTACGCATACCAACCATAGCAACCGAAATTCAGTACCCCAGCTGGTATCCATCCTCAATCTTGATGTTTGTGCAACGCAACCTGATGGTCTGATATTACACTGTCCATTGCTCCTAGCGAATATGATAAAATCATCAATTGCTAACATAAAAAAACTCTCCAGGAGTCACATCCCCAGGGGTTGCACAAGAATCAACCATCATCCCTTGAGACACACAAAGAGTAAGTAACCAGACCTGCTTGTTAACTCTTTCCTCACAGGAGAGCAACAAGAATTCCAAAGGGATGGCGCCAGGAAGTCAGCACCTTAAAACATATTAACTAGGACCCAGAATTGGTTAATTATGTTTTCCCATGTAATTGACTAGCAACTAGCAACATAAACATGAATACTAACCTAAATACTAATAACTAATCTGTAATTTGGATTCACAAACTGATATGAAATCCCAAACAACAGTAAAAGAAGTAAATACAGTTAGCCATAAGTCAAGTGCCTTCCTCATCCTAAAGAAAGTATGAATGAAAGGTACTTTGAAAATGATAGAGCATTATGTAAATGTGATTTGGGTGAATGCCCCGCAGGAAAGACTCAGACATCCCCCAGGAAGAACCCAGCCTCCTAATGAATGATCTCGGGTGCAGAGAAATGCAGAGCATGGTGCCAAGATTTCTTTCAGCTTAGCACCTAGGAAACCTCCAGCGGGGCAGCAATCCTTCACCAGTGAAGGATCCACTTTATCCTCCTAAGAAGGCACCTCTCCTCACACCCTGTGGGAGTCTGGAAGACACATTGTCTGTCCATAAAGAGGACATAGAACCCTATTTAGCTCCACAAATGTGCCATCAACTACACTTACCTGCAAAAGGCTGGACCAGAGCAGTGCTTTGTACAAGTCGTACACGTCAAGATCAACCAGGGGAACTGTTTTCCCAAATGAGGACTCCAGGTCCCACTTCAGCTAATGCTGAGGCAGATTCTCCAGGAGAAGCACTATGGTAGAGACCAGGGAAGAGGACCTTCCTACCCTTCAGCTCCCCTGAGTTCCTCCTTTATGCCCATTATCTAGAGGGGTCTGTGGGTCCTCCTTCCTCAGGGAGAGCCCGTCTCCTTCCTGTCAATCAAGAACAAGTTTGGAATCCAGAAGATGCCTCTAGGGTGTCTTCCGCTCCCACTGGTTGGCCTTTCAGTCCATTCAAGCCTGGACACATGCCCGGGGTCCTTTCTTCTGTGATGTCCTCCAGGCTTCTTCCTCGTCATCCCTCTGCCCTGGCCTCTACCCCACCTGCCTCCATCTTTCCTCACCCCCGTGGTCAAGGCCATCAAAGAAAGAACCAGTCCAGGCTCAGTCCTAGGAAAGAAGGGGAGGCTTCTTTAATTATTCAGAGTAAAGCTTCTATCACCCCCCCCACACACACACCAGCAGCAACCTTCTCTCAGCAATATCGACCGCCTCCCAGCACATAAATAACTTGCATAATGGGCCATTACCTTCGCTACCCAGGAAGAGAACCCCTGTGCCCCACTACCGGTGTTTGAATCCCTGCCTACCCTCACTATGATTTTGGTCAGTCTCTGAGCTTTTCCACACCTCAATTTCCTCGTCTATGAAATGGGATTAGAATAGTACTTATTTCATGGGGAGTTCTAGAATTAAGCAAGTTAATAGATATCAACCTCATGCCTCCCTGCGCACCTCGCAGCCTCCCTGAGGATGCTGATGCCTGGGGGAACTTCTGAGCCCCTCACCCAGGTGCAAGGAAAGGGTTCTGCTGCATCTTTTCATTGACATATTTGATATCTCTAGAAGTAAAATTATCACGTACCTGGGGTAAACTCTATACTGGAAATCTGAGAGCCAGGATCATAAATTCATGTCACTAACTGTCTGGAGCATAGATTTTTCTTTAAAAATGTATTTGAGAAGGAAGGACAAATGAAGAAAAGAAGGAGAAAAAATATCCAGGAAAAATCAAAGTTAATTAGTTTACCATCGGTTGAGAAAACAAGATATCCATTCTGTATTCCCCCTGATGGGAACGTCGCAAAACAAAGGAGGCGACATTCCCTCTGAGACAAGAAATTAAGTTAAATTAACCAGCCTTCTTTGATAGGATTACAAATGCACTGCATGGAATTACATCTTTAATATTGTAGCTCTGCCTATAGTGGATGTAAAAAGAAACAAATGCAATTCTGGTCTTTTCATCTGGACTTCAGCCTGGGGCACTGCAACTCAGTCCTAGGCAGGAACTGCTTGTATTCCGGGAATCCCTCAGATATGACCAGGCGGCCAATGGTCTCAGTGCTGGGGTAGCTGAGTGATTAGCAGAGATGAAGAAGGCATTCCGATTCTGGGCCAAGCCCCCACGTCCATGGTCTCAGAGATGTGGTGGGAGAAGGGTGCCCGGGTCTCCCTACAGCATTTGCAGAGGCTGTCCCGGCAGCGGCTGCCAGCTTCCAGCTGTCATCTTTCCACTCATGAGGGCTTTTCTCCTAGCACCAGCTGGGCTTATCATCCTGTAGGTCCCCATGGGTTCGGATGAAGCACCCCATGTTACCAAGGCTTTATTGATGCGATTGGCAGGGAGCGCCGCTCCCAACAGTTAGAAGCGAACCAGAGAACCCTGGACTTGGCAGTGTAGTTTACAATCACAACTTTTGGTCTCCTGCCTGCCGGGTCTCTCAGGGAAGATATGCAGTGATACACGTTTAGGTTTTCCTTTTCCAGAAACTCTGGAATTGTGGCTCCTAACTTTTCTCAGGATCCTCTTTTTGTAATTTCAGAGAAAAACAAAATCTCCCCGCAGGAAGCTTAAGTGCATATTGCTAAGTGAGAGAAGTCAGTCTGAAAAGGCAACATACTGTGTGATTCCATCCTGGAGATGAACAAATTATGGAGACTCCGGGCGCCTGGGTGGCTCAGTTGGAGAAGCGTCTGCCTTCAGCTCAGGTCCTGATTCCGGGATCCTGGGACTGAGTCCTGCATCAGGCTCCCTGCTCAGTGGGGAGTCTGCTTCTCTCTCTGCCTGCCTCTCCCCCTGCTTGTGCTCTCTCTGACAAATAAATAAAATCTTAAAAAAAAAAAAAAAAGAATGAAGGGGCACCTGGGTGTCACAGTGGGTTAAAGCCTCTGCCTTCAGCTCAGATCATGATCTCAGGGTCCTGGGATCGAGCCCCGCATCGGGCTCTCTGCTTGGCAGGGAGCCTGCTTCCTCCTCTCTCTCTGCCTACTTGTAATCTCTCTCTCTGTGTCAAATAAATAAATAAAATCTTTTTAAAAAAATGAAAAAGTTATGGAGACAAGAAAAAGTTCAGTGGTCGCCAGGGGTTAGGGAGTGGGGAGAGGGATGAATCTGCGGAGCACAGAGAATTTTAGGGTAGTGAGAATACCCTGTGTGATATCACAGTCCCAAATACATGCCATTTTGCATTTGTTCAACCCATGGAATGTACACCACCAAGAGTGAACCCTGAGGTAGACTATGGATTGTGGGTGAATATGATGTCTCATTTAAGTTCATCACTGGTAAAAAATGTACCATTCTGGCGAGTGGTGTTGATACTGGGGGAGGCTATGTGTGTCTAGGGACAGGGGATACATGGGAAATCTCTGTACCTTCTCAATCTTGCTGTGAACTTAAAACTAGAAAACAAAGTGAAAAAAAAATCTTCCCTTAATCCCCAATTTTTTCCCCAAGTCCCATGAAGCAGAAATAAAATCTGATCCTGACTGACAACCTCCCCGTTTTCCCAGTTTCTCTCTCCCTTCTGGTACATTTTCAGCTTTGCTCTTTGGGCACGAAGGGATCATTTCCACACATCAGCCCAGCAGGGTCCCTGGTGCCAGATCTGTGCCGAGCCTCTATGCGCTGCCTCCCCCCAAAAAATGTGCCAAAGTGCCAAGCTCTCAAATTCCCTCTCCCTGACTCGGAGTCTCGGGAGCCTCTAGCCAACACTGAAAGTGTCCCCCTACATCACACACACACCCCACCACCACCACCATCACCCCCTAAGGTCACTTACAGACAAGTTCCCCTATAACTGTGCTTCTCCACAGGCTTTTCCTCAGAGTTAAACCCCAGGACACCCCTCAACCACGATACATGGATCAATACCCCACCTTCTTCACCCCTGTGAACTCTTGGGAAGAGTTCACAGCCTCTTATGTGTCCTCAGCAGAACTGAGCTTCTGTTGCCCATAGGGATCTACTCAGCCACATACCCAAACAATCACTTGCACCCAGATCCTTGTTTTCGTGTCTGTTTGGGGGGAAACTCAAATTAAAATGATCTTCTTCCTCTCCTCCTCAAAAAACAGCCGATTCTCCATTCTCATTTTCCATACCGCACATCAAAAGAGGCAGTGTCTTGCCCAAGGTTAAACGCTGTCCCTCTCCTCTTGAAGACACTTGGGAATGTCCCACCTCCACCTGTGAACCCTCGGTTGCCCCTCTCAGTGATTCTGTCCTTCACACTCAACATACAAACTAACCAACAGAAACCATCTCCACAGGATATCTTGTTTCTCTCTCTCTTCTTCCCTCAAGCTGCGTTGCTCCTACTTCCCTACCGCCAGCTTACTTCCTCTATCTTTTTTATCCATTTTCCTTACTGCTTTCTGGAAACTTCTCTTGAAGCCAACCTCAGGGTTACCAGAAACCAGCCTTCTCAGCCATGTGCTTCTTTGATGTCTCTGCACTCTTGGAGAGTTGATAATCCCATGTTTCTTTCTTTCTTTCTTTCTTTCTTTCTTTTTTTTTTTTTAAGATTTTATTTATTTATTTCACAGAGGGAGAGAGATCACAAGGAGGCAGAGAGGCAGGCAGAGAGAGAGGGGGAAGCAGGCTCTCCGCTGAGCAGGGAGCCCGATGCGGGCCTCGATCCCAGGACCCTGAGATCATGACCTGAGCCGAAAGCAGAGGCTTTAACCCACTGAGCCACCCAGGCGCCCATAATCCCATGTTTCTTAAAAGATCTCCTTTCTTGGCACAGCACTCCCCTGGTTGCTTTCCCCTCTCTTGGATCTCTCTTTCTCCATCTCCTTTTATAAGTGCTTCTCTGGTTCTCCTTGCTGTGTTCACCAACTGTGTACCCCAACGTATGTCCTTGGCCTTTTTTCCTCTTGTCCCTTCTGTTGTAACTTCAACTGTCATTTTTCAAAGGCTGATTCTCAATTCTGTGAGTCTATAATGCCAGCCTATCTTGGGGACCATCCACATGCTTAGATTGGCCTGCATGAAGTGTACAGTTCTATGCCGCAGTACAAATTCTGTGAGAGCAGCAGTGACGGGCATGGCCACCAGGCGCTGGGACCTGTGCTGCAACCACACTCTGACTCTCCACGTTGGGCGCAGCACGCGGAAGTCTCCTCTGAGGGCCACAATTCCAGGCCTGGTGTTGGCTTCACCCTCCGGAAGACTGACTTGGGGTGTTCCTTCCTGGGGACAGCAGAAGAGTCTAGTGGGACTTCAATCCCCAGAGTGACCCCCATGTGAATCAGACCTGTTTCCAGAACCACGCTGGAGGAATTGTTCATCCTGGTGGATCCTTAACCAGCGGTGTGGGCTTCAAATTGATCTGAACCCTTCACCCTCCCCCTCTCCTTAACACCCCAAAGAGGAGCTCCTTCTCCTATGAATACATGCTTACCCAGGCACCCGTCTCAACCCCTAAAATTCACATGGTTCCTGACTTTCCTTGGGCCCATAACCAATCAGCTGTCAAGACCGTTTCCAAAGTGGCTCTCTGACATCTCTCCTCTCCTCTCTGTGGCCGGGGGACTGTGCTAGTCCAGGTCTGTGGTTAGACTTCAACCATGGTTTCCCATTTGGCCCACCAAACCCACGTTCCTCTCTCCCCCTCAGTTCGTCCCAGGGAGGGTCAACTTGGAATCCCTCAAAAAACCTTCAGTGGCTCTTTACTGCCCACAGAATAAAGCACAGATTCCACTGCGTGGCTTTCAGCCTCTTCATGACCTGGCCCCAACTCTCTTTTCAGGTTTGTCTCCTTCTTTTCTGTATGTGAATCAAACCAAAATGCTCATCTTATCTTTTGTTTCATGTTTTCTTTTTTCTTTTTTTTTTAAAAGACTTTATTTATTTATTTGACACAGAGAGAGAGCTTACAAGTAGGCAGAGAGGCAGGGAGAGGAGGAAGCAGGCTCCCTGCTGAGCAGAGAGCCCTATGCGGCCTCGATCCCAGGACGCTGAGATCATGACCTGAGCCAAAAGCAGAGGCTTTAACCCACTGAACCACCCAGGCACCCATCTTTTGTTTCATGTTTTCTCAGCCTATTCCTTTCACCTCACCAACCTCCTTCTGTTAAAAGTTTATTCAATTTCAAAGCTCAACAGGAATCCCTCTTCTTCCAGGAAGCCTTTCCTGACCACTCTAGTGGAAGTGACTTCTTCTTCTGAATCTGGAAATGCCAAATATCTTAAATTCTGCCTTACACTGGAGTCATGTGTTTTATCTCCCCGTCTAGATTATATGGTCCTCAGGTCAGAGACTTTGTTGGTACCTTTGCACATCACATACAAACTTAAGCAAGAAACTCAATAAATTTCTGTGGAACAAAATGCTTGATTTGCTCTTGAGCAAGTATGACTCTAATAAGTTTAACAAACAATATCAAAACCCAAAGGCACTTGTCAGTGTGACCTTTTCTCGTGTTTTCTTTTTCATCTTTTCTCTGCTGCGATCAGAAGCTTGTGGTAACATTTACATGTTAAGACTCTATTCTTGCCTGGCTCTGGTTGGTTTCTATCATGACTGTCAGTAAGCAGCTCTATTATGAAGTACAAATCACTTTCTTTCTCCTCAGTCTCTGACCCCAGAGATCTGGCCCATCCCCTGGGATGGGAGGTGCCTAAAGGTGTGACTAGGCAACTGTTCAATCTGCTTACATCATAGGAGAGGCCCCGGGGCTTACGGCTGTGTTGATGTGCAGCCATAGGGCCTCTAAGGAGATACTCTTCAAACTTGCGTTTGCTTGTATCTCTCCTCTCTGGTTCTCAAAAACCCACAAGTCAGTGTATGACTGCCGAGTCTATCCCAACAGACCAGTGGGCTTCCCCTGCTTCACAAGCTAAACTATCTCTAACCTGGGAAAGGATCTTCATCTCCTCTCTTGCATCCATGTCATCAACAATAAAAACGTAAGCCATTTCATTCCATAATTGGAGATGGCTTTTTAAACGCCAACACAACCACCCGAGACGCATGTTTAAACTAATACTACAGGGCGAATGAATGAATGCAGACAAGGGATGGGCAAGGAGTCTGGGAGAGCCAAATCCAGTCTTCGCCCACCTTGTTGGCAGCACCGGGTTTAGCAAGGGCGTGACCGAATAAGCGAAGGGGTCAGAATGGAGTGGTTCAGAGGCCATTCTCGGATTTACAGTGCCAACTCGGAACTCATGACAATGGGAGGAGGACAAGAGAGGGCTCCGTGCGGACTGGCTTCCATCCAAACATAGCTTCGCCTCCCACCTGGAAAGGCTGAACAAATGCTCCTGGGACAGCTGCACCCCCAGGCTCCCAGGGATCGACAAGAGAGTCTCAACTCCCCTCACCGCCCCCAGCAAAGACAGCAAAGAGAGAAGAGAAACTCACATCGGTAATTGTTTCATCAATAGTGAAGAGCCCACCGTACTGGGACCCAGGCATCCCCCCGACTCAGCTACTTGATAGAACAGCACAAAAGCAGGTGTTAGGCAAGATTCTGTGATGGGGGGGGGTTTGTTTGGTTTTGGGTTTGGGTTTTTTCTGTTTGTTTTTTGGTTTTTGTTTTTTTCTGTGATGGTTTTGCTGATGAAAGTCTCCAAGGGCTTGGGCTTCCTTTGGCCCTCCACACACCTGTGATTTCAGTTCCTTCAAAAACAGGAATTGAGCTCTGGGGCTCTGGAACCAGAGGCTCCTGTTTCTGAGTCTTTATTCCTCTACTTACTATCTCTCTGGCCTTGGGCAACTGACTTACACACTCAGCTTCCTTCTCTATCAGAAGAAATGATAATAAGGCACCTCGGTGGCTCAGTCGTTAAGCATCTGCCCTTGGGTCGCCAACCCGGGGTCCTGGGGATGGAGCCCCGCATCCGGCTCCCTGCTCGGCAGGAAGCCTGCTTCTCCCTCTCCCACTTCCTCTGCTTGTGTTCCCTCTCTCGCTGTGTCTCTCTCTGTCAAATAAATCAATAAAATCTTTTTTTAAAAAAGAAGAGATAATATAATACTTCATTCATTTGCTGGGAAGATTGAATTAAATAATCCCTTTAAAGTGCTTGGCACACTTCCAGGTACATAGCAAGCACACAACAGATCTTAGTAATTATATTATTGAGTTAAGCAGGTGAACCCACATTTTCCTTCAAATTTCTTTTTCTTTTTCTTTTTCTTTTTAAAGATTTTTATTTATTTATTTGACAGAGAGAGATTACAAGTAGGCAGACAGGCAGGCAGAGAGAGAGAGGAGGAAGCAGGCTCCCTGCTGAGCAGGGAGCCCGATGCGGGCCTTGATCCCAGGACCCTGAGATCATGACCTGAGCCGAAGGCAGAGGCTTTAACCCACTGAACCACCCAGGCGCCCAAATTTCTTTTTTTTTCCCTTCAAATTTCATGGAGCCATATTCATTCTAGAATCTCTCCACCTACCCAAGTTCCTGGCCCCATCATGCAAACTCAGGAATTCCTTTTGCGACCAATTGAGTCCTTTGACCTTCTTGCATGTCGCCGAAGTGTGACGTGGAACCATTTTGAGGTTTCGTTCCAGGGTCTGCTTTGTTTCTGCTCATCCAGATAGTTGACCAGGCACAGGCGGCCTCACATTCTCTCCCAGCAAGCCCAGGGGCTCACATTGCGGTTATGGGTTTAAGTTCCCGAGGGCAGGGACAGTGGTGCAGGTGGGAAGCAGGGGATGAAGGGCTGATGCCCACAGCAGCAGCAGCAACTGGCTCTTTTCCAGAAGGTTCCCTCAGGGCTGATCCAGTTCCACTGGAGCACTGGCAGGTCTAGAAGAAACATTTTTAAGATTGTCTATAATGGGGCCGCCTGGGTGGCTCAGTCGTTAAGCATCTGCCTTCGGCTCCAGTCATGATTCCAGGGTCCTGGGATGGAGCCCTGCATCGAGCCCCGCATCGGGCTCCCTGCTCAGCAGGAAGCCTGCTCTTCCCTCTCCCACTCCCCCTGCTTGTGTTCCCTCTCTCGCTGATACTTTCTCTGTCAAATAAATAAATAAAATCTTAAAAAAAAAAAAAAAGATCGTCTATAATGTGGGCTACCTAACCCAATTTGGTACCTCACAATTATTAGGACTTTTTTTTTTTTTTTTTTTTTTTTTAAGTTTTTTTTTTTT
>LNAC01000518.1:303013-315774 GCA_002007465.1 Ailurus styani
AGGAGAGAGGAGAAAGCAGGCTCCCCGCTGAGCAGAGAGCCCGATGTGGGCCTCGATCCCAGGACCCCGGGATCATGACCTGAGCCGAAGGCAGCGGCTTTAACCCACTGAGCCACCCAGGCGCCCTTATTAGGACTTTTTAAGGATTCATGCGTATGGGTCACCACAAGGTAGGTGGTGCATTTGTTACATGAAACTACCTCTCTTTTAGGCAGTTTGTTACAGTGAAAGGAAGTCTCACAAGAAGTTGTCACACCTACGGATATGTACTAGCAAGCTGGCAAATAATAGTGGTAAAGCCTGTTCTGTAAGTTCCATAAAATGGCAGCTCTTCACTCCTTCGGCACTCCATCAAGGACCTTGTATGAAAGGTTTATTTAAGGTGGACTCAACAAAGTCCTAGCAGCAGGATTCAGCAGACATGGTCAGCCGTGAGTGAAAGATGCTTCTGGAAGACCAGGAAATAGGACTGTGTCTATAATCTTGGGCACGATTCCAAAGCATACAGACAATGGGCTTGCAGGGGTAGGAGGATCAGAAGAACATTAACAATGTTTAAAGCCAGTTCACACACCTTAAACCCTGGTCATTTCACCAGTGTAAAATCAGTTGTAAAGCCCCTATGTTAATGATTGAACCCCCAGTGATGATCCAAGAGGAGGCTAACTGACAGGCCCAGAGTCCTCCTCTCTGGAATATTCTGGAATGCAGGCTTCTGACTATTCTTTTAAATACCAACTAAACACCCAGAAATTGAAACCCTAATTAAGAATCATGAAGATCACAATTTACACAAGCATACACACACACACAAACACTTTTACTGAAGTATTAAATTACATTTAATTACAATTACAATTTACAATTGTAATTACAATTAAAGTAAATTTTACTGAAGTAAAAAAGTAAGTTACAAGCAATATAACAACTTACAGCCCTTCAAATCCCTTTTTTGTGTTAATCCAAATCAGAAAAAAAAATGGCACTTCGTATACTTAGCCCAAGTTAAAAAACTAGACACAAAGTCATCAAATGAAGGTCACACCCAGACTCAGTCTTGTGCCCAATGACATAGCTGGCTCCCTGCATGACCTCATCCCTCTGTCTGCCTACCTGCCACCTGTCCAGGTTTACCCTTCCTTTGGGGGCCCAGGCCACCTGGGAATGCCCCTGCAGTGACCGCACAATAAGACGTAGAAAACCCAGGGTCTCTTAAAAGGGAGACCTTGGGGCCCTGAGCGTCTTCAGCAAGTGGTTCATGGGAAGGGGCTGCCGGGAAGGGGCCTAGAAGGTGACCCTGGGAAAGGGGCCGGGAAGGAGACAGTCCCTGGTCATGGAAGAGTCATGAATGAAAGGAGGAGGCTAGACGCCTGGGTGTGGCAGGAAGCAGTGGAAATTAAACATCGGAAAGAAAGTACAAGACGCAGTTGATTACATATGACCTTGAACATGGAACATAAACAGATTAAGTGTCCATCAGCTGCCTTTGCTATTCATGGCTTTCCAGATTAGCCAGCTCAAGTGTGGGTGCCTTTTAATACGTAGTGCTGATTATTCATTCTGGAGAACCTCAAGCACCGGTTCTTATATTTTAGTTCAGTTGGGATCCCCATGCAGATTCCAGAGCCCTGCGCCCAGATGTTCACATTCAGTAGGTCTGGAGTGGGACCCAGAAATCTGTATTTTTAAGTGTCCCAGGTGATTCTCTTACACACTGACCTATGCGTACCACTGCTCTAGGTTTGGAGTACTTTTTTTTTTTCCTGCAACGAGGGAAAAAGCTCTATTAGTGATTTAAATACCACATATTCGATATAAAATTTGAACAGTTCCTAAGAGTGTAAAGAAAAAACAAAAAGAGAGCCAACTGAAATCCTATCCCTAAGATGTTTGGTTCTCCAGGAAATGTTTAGGTATGAATCAATATGTATACTCTAGCATAAGTAAGATCTCTTAAATGTACTCTTCTTTCTTGTGTTCTCTTTGGTTACCTTCCCCCACTCCCGCGAGCATCTCTACCACTCACAGCTGGCTTATGTTTTTCTCCTTGCTTGCATGATCATACAAAAATATGTACATGGGCTTTTGTCATTGTTTGGTCAAAATGTGCGTGTGTTTTTTTAAAATTGTCATTCAATATGTGCATGTCTACACTGATCTAATGATTCCTCTTAGTGGCTGTGCTGTGTGCTTACTCCATAATTCAACAATATTATATTATTATTTATTTCGAGGGGAGCACGGGGGAAAGGGAGAGGGAGAAGCAGACTCTCCACTGATCAGGGAGCCTGAAGCGGGGCTCGATCCAGGACCCCGACATCATGACCTGAGCCGAAGGCAGATGCTTAACCGACTGAGTCACCCAGGAGCCCCAGAGTTTATAATATTTTAGGCTAAATTGTTGTGTTTGGAGGTGCACTGATCAGCTTTTGTTATGTAATAAACGACACCAAAACTCAGTGGCTTAAACTAATAATCATTTGACTCAGAGCAGGGCCAGCTGGGTGATCCCTCTGCTCCTGGCTGGCTCAGCTCATATCTACTGACCCCACATACGTTTTTGGTCAGCTGGTAGTTTGGCTGGCATCTGGGTGGCCTCATTCACATGTCCAGGGGTTGGCAGTTTGGTTGGTCTGGGGGCAGGAGGCCCTCAGCTGGGACATCTTGTCCCTGCTCTGTGCGGGTCCCCCTCAGGGAGGCTGGCCCTGGTGTTTTCACACACTGATCACAGGGTTCCAAAGAGCAGCAAGAGAGCACAGGCCCAATGTGCAGGCCCTTTGCAAGTCTCTGCCTGTGTTTATGCTGCATTTGCTTCTCCCACCACACAAAGCGAGACACGTGGTCAAGCCCAGAGTCACTGCAAGAAATGACTGAGGGAGAACAGAATTTGCTGCCCCCAAACATACCACTTGGACATTTTGAGCCCCAGGCAACTGAGAGGAAGTAGGTACAAGAGAAACCTCTTGGCCCTCCCCCCATTTGCCTAAAAGCAAGACATAAATTTGTACAGAAGTCAATCACTGACAATCCTAGCCCCTTATCAGCCCAGAGAGGGCATGAGAGGACTCTTCATAACTTTACTGACCAGCCCTTACCTTCCATTAGTCTCCCATATATTTACCCTCTCATAATTTACTGCCCAGAAACTCCCAGCCTTTTTCCTTTATCTTGTAACTTCTCTTAAAATTTATTATTTTTTGTTCTGATGCTATTATATAAGCCTAAGTTCTAGCCACCTGTTTGAGTTACTCATCCCCAAGTTTCTCCGATGTGTATATGAGATATACATGTCAATAAACTTGTTTGTTTTTCTTGTTCATTGTCTTGTGTTACAGAAACCCAGCCAAGCACCCAGAAAGGTAGAAAGAAAAAGATTTTCCCCTCCCCTATGCTACACAAGAGCATGGATATAGGGGATATATATTCTTGCAGGCAATTTACCATAGGAGCTATCTGCTAAGATGTTCTCAATGATTAATAGAAAACCAAAAGTCTTGGGAAATTTGTGAATTACGGGAAAAGAACCTGTCATTTCCTGCCCAAAGATTGGTTCCAATGATGTGCCAAAGTCAGCACATTTCTAATGATCCAAGTGTTGCAGAACTTCTCACTCCAGGACTCCTGGGACACAGTCTGCAGAAGAGCTGACATCATCTGGTTCTCCCTTCCTTCACAAATGCTCCCAAAGGAGAGCTGTCCCAGCAGCTGCTGTCTGCACCTGCTACTGTGAGGCTTCAGGAAAGTTCCTTTCTCCTTGGGGCTCATGTACCCAGAGTTGTGTGTGTACATCCTACAGAGTGACCCAGTTAGAGCAAGTCCTTAGTAGAACACCGAGCTCCCACTGGTCTTTTTCTGACTCTGCACTGCCATCTCTCAGGGTCATCTCAGGTCTCCACCTTTGACTTTGGACTTGGGATACTTGGGTTCTAGACATGTCACTTTATCTGCCTGGATTTCACTCTTTCTGAGAGAAGGGAAGGACTTGGTCAAGAATGGTGTTTTTCAAGATTTAATGTGCATACAAGTCACTGGGAGATCTTGTTAAAAGTGCAGTATTTTGGGTCCCATCCTTGGCAAAGCAAATCAGCACTGCTTTTTCACAAAATCTCCTAATCTAAGCCATTGTTCTCAGCCTTGGCTGCAAATTAGAATCTCCTGGAGGAACTTTATTTTTTTTTTTAAGATTTTATTTATTTATTTGACACACACAGAGAGAGATTACAAGTAGGCAGAGAGGCAGGCAGAGAGACAGGGAGAGGAGGAAGCAGGCTCCCTGCTGAGCAGAGAGCCCGATGCGGGCCTCGATCCCAGGACTCTGAGATCATGACCTGAGCCGAAAGCAGAGGCTTTAACCCACTGAGCCACCCAGGCGCCCTCCTGGAGGAACTTTAAAGTAATGGTCTCCATGGAATCCCTAGAGATTCTGATTTCACTGGCATAGGGTTACAGCCTGGACACTGAGCCCCCCTGGACTTGAAGGAATGAAGTGGGACCTGGAGAGAATGCTGTCAGAGAAGATTCAGCCTTCGGTAAAGGAACACAGCCACCGCCAACCTATGGCCAACAGGGAAGTGGTCAAGAGTGGTTAATATCCCACCTTCTCATTTCCTGTCAGTGCTTCACATTCATTGATCCCAACTGGATTCCAGAAAACAAGGAAGCTCAGTTGATCCACTCCATAACTGTCAGCCTGGTCGGATGGAGAAGGATGGACAATGGGTCTCAAAAGGCAAAAAGAAATTATTCAGCAGAGGACGCTTATTTTGACATGCAGATTCCTGGGCCCCACTGAAGTAGGTCTTTGCTTTGGAGCTGAGACTCAGAGATCTGCAATTCCAAAAAGTTGCTGAGATACACACACTAAATTTGAGAAGGACTGGGCAAGATGATCTCTGAAGCTCTTTCTGTCTCAAGGGCCTATGATACTACTCCTTACCTAAACTGCACATTATTCCCTTGTATTCACAGCTACGTTACTTCGCTTGACTTTTCAACTTGTGTGTTCTGCGTCTCCACGTGTATTCATTAAAACGCATATGCTTAAGTAAATCAATTATGATCACTTTATTGGGTCTGCTTTCCACATTTACAGTCTCTGAGCTGAAATGTGTAAGCAGGATGCCCTGGTTTGTTGTTTGCCTGCTGACATAGTGAGAGATTCAGTGGGTTGTAGGTGGACCACAAACATCCAATTGTAGCCCTCTGCTTTTAGTTCTAATAATCCCAGGAAATGTCAACTAGAAGCTTCCCACTTAAACACTAGGTAAGTACCTTCTTTCCTTTTCTCAAAGCTATGATGAAGAGTATCAGGTCTGACCAAACATGGGCTCTCACATTAGAAGGCTTTGGGAAGCTATTATTTTGCTACCTGTTTTAACACATAAATATTAAATATTTATTATTTGTTATTTTATTTATTTATTATTTTATTTATTAACACATAAATATTAAATATTAAACTACAGTTGAAATATTTACCAGAGGAAAATGGAAGGTGTGTGGATTTTTTTTTTTAAGATTTTATTTATTTATTTGACAGAAGAGAGAGATCACAAGTAGGCTGAGAGGCAGGCAGAGAGAGAGGAGGCAGCAGGCTCCTTGCCGAGCAGGAGGCTGGTGCGGGTCTTGATCCCAGGACCATGAGATCATGACCTGAGCCGAAGGCAGAGACTTTAACCCACTGAGCCACCCAGGTGCCCAGAAGGTGTGTGTGGTTGATAAGACATTTAACTATACACACCATTAAAAATTCCTGAGGACTGAATCTCGTATCACCTATGTGTAACCCAAATGGCATATCCCGCCACATGTAACAACAGACAAAAATCACATTTTATTCTGATGCTCACCTTCATGGATCACGATTCCCCACTGCCTTGATCATAGAAAATGATTTTATCTCAGACCCATTTTTCTCTCTCCCCAAGGATTTCCAGGGGTCAGGGTCCCACGTGTCCACAAATGTTCTATGAGCTGCAGTCACCGCAGAGTGTTTGCTCTGTTCTTCCTTTATGGGTTCCCACAGGTCCACAGTTGCTGCCCACAGTCTTTCTGGGAGAAGCCTCCCCACGAACCCTGCCCCACTAAGCAGGCCTTGAGCTGTCCCCAGGGTGCTATCTCTGGGAGCTGCCAAATTTCCAATCCTCGGGAGTATTAGATTTGACTTGGTTTTCATGCAGAGGTGGGGGAAATGTCCCCCTCCCCATCCTGGACCACACGTTTCATGGCACGAACTGCATTTAGAACCACCAGGAGGGGTGCCTGGGTGGCTCAGTCTGTTAAGTGTCTGCCTTCAGCTCAGGTCACAATCCCAGGGTCCTGGGATCGAGCCCCACTTCTGGCTCCTTGCTCAGCGGAGAGCCTGCTTCTCCCTCTGCCTCTGCCTGCTGCTCCCCTGTTTGTGCTATCTCTCTGTCAAATAAATAAATAAAATCTTAAAAAAAAAAAAGAACCACCAGGAGCTTCTGCCCACTGCTGGAGGTGGAGTCTCCCTCTTGCTTTTGTTGAAGCCATGAACTGCGGTGTGAAAGTTTGGAACCAGGTGTTGCCTTCTAGAACGGAAACTCTTTCTGGGCTTCAGAAAGAAGGAGAGCTTCTTTTTGTTCTGAATAAGAACCCCTCTTGTCCCATTGTGGAAGCTTCAAACCAGAGAAGCAAATCAAATAAAGATGCTTTAGACTGAGATATTAAATAGCTTCAATTATGCAATTGGGTGTATCTTCATTTTGTAAATTATGTATTTTGACTGGACTGTCCCTGAACGTTAGAATTTTTTTAAAGGGGCGTGTGTGTGTGTGAGAGAGAGAGAGAGAAAGATATTTTTGCTCCAGTATTTGCCTTTGGGAATTCATAAGACCAGACCTCACCAGGCACATTCTTCTTTGCATTTCAGCTGGAGGAAACAGAATTTTCTGACACTGGACTAGACTTAGGGCAGAGCCTGCTACATCGAATGGTTGGAATCCCATACCTGGTTCTACTTAAGACAAGGAACGCAGACTAGGAGAAATGTATGATCAGCTCTTAAGTGTGCCTCACCTGCACCACACAAAACCACCAGACTCCCTGTGCTAAGGCTGGGGGATTTCACGCCTCCAATTACTCTGCAGTAGAACAGGGGGGTGGGGCCCCGGGGCTCTGGCGGGGCTCACACTCTGGGGGCTCACACTCTGGGGCTCACACTCCGGGGACTCTGGGAGGCTGGGTCTAGGGAAAGAAACCCCCAGTTGGAGACTCCCTGAGGTAGAGCTTACTAACAGTTTCTAGGAGCAGCGATGTCCGATTTCAGGTTTTGTTTTCTGCACTGTGTTTCCTTTCAGTCTGAAGCCTTCGGCGAAGTGGTGTTACCATGACAGCCTGGAGTTAGCTGTACTTTAGAGTCATGCCTGTCCCTCGCCTGAGAGCACAGGGACAGCACCGTGCCAGGTTAGAAGGGAGCAGCAGCAGAGGGACGGGGAAGAGGGCTCTGGAATGGAACCAACAACCAAAAGGAGTGTGTGTGACATCTGTGGACTCCTCATCGGCTCCTGCTCTCAGCCGTCTCAGGAGAAGGGAGCTCTGCAGGCTGAGGCAAACGGGGAACAGAACTGGTTGGGTGGAACCTCCTCACCAGGGCTAGAGAACTTGACATCTTCAGCGACCCTTGTTTCCCTGAGTCCCAAACAGCTCTGCCGCAGCCTAGGGTCTTACAAAATTGCGAAGCCCAATTTCATCACCTTCTCACCACCACCCTTTGCCCTGAATCCCAAAAGAAGCAATTCCATCCATTTCTAACCCTCTGAACACTGTCTGAAGGACCAAAAAGGAATGATGGCAGTTACCTCTCTCCCTCTTCCTCCACTTCCTACCATCCCCTGCGTTTATGCCAAACTCCTCCTTCCTCTCACGGCAAAAAACTAGAAGTTCTCAAGCATGTTAATGGATTCACACAGAGGCAGACAAGCTCTGGCTCAGACCCCTCGAAACTGTCTGTTGCAGTTATCACTGGCTCTCAAATGGACTCTTTTTCAGTGGTACTGAGGGGAACCTCTAAGAAGAGCTTCATCGCCCTTTCACATAGCATACACCGTTCTGCCCAAGGCATGTGCAAGAAGGGGAGAGACTCGTGTGGTAATTCTAAGCTATATGGCAGGGACCTATCCCCCCCAAACACCTGTCCCAGTATCAAAACCCCCTTCTCAGTCACTCCTCATCTAATCACCAGGGGGCTCTTCCCAGCGCGTCCAGGCCTCCATCACAGAGCCTGAGCCCCCACAGCTGTGGGTCCACGAGGCCCATTAATTTTGCCATGTTTTACACCATCCTATCCCTGACCACCACCTTAGATTCCATCTCCCACCTCCTCTCTCTCCCCGCATCATCTCATCCCCATTCTGCTCTGTGTTTCCTCCTCGGTGATCCTTGCCCTTCCCTCTTTTCTTGGGGAAACTTTATTCCCTCACAAATTCTCTCATGTTCTTCTGTGTTAACCCATTTATGCAGTCAGTCAGCCATATTTTTGAAGAGAATCCACAAAGGTCCCAGGCATTGTCCTGTGTGTTGAGAATACAGTGACGGTAACACAAACAGGTCTCTGCTCACGGTGCTTATGCTCTACTGGGGGACAAATAAAAGAGTAAGAGTAAATAAATGAACGAGGTACTTTCAGACAGTGGTAAGAATTTGATAATGGAATAGAGTGACTGGAGGCCTAGAAAGAGTGCTTTAGATGCTGTGATGAGAAACAGTCTCTCCAAGAATATGGTATTCGAGACAGATCTGAATGGCAGGAAGAACTCAGCCATGGGCCAGTTCCAGGTTGAAGTTCCAACTCTATAGATTGGCAACACTATAAATTTATCATCTCTAACCTTGGGTGTGCCCTTAGAACATTCTGGCAATCCTTTTACATATGTTGGCCAGCTTCCTCACATGCATAGTTCACTGGATATTCAAAGTCTTTTCAAAATCCTATCCCCTCCCTGCCTTCTTGTCTCTCAACAGTCTGTTTTTTATTTCATAGAGAAACTTGAGAGCCTCGGAGGAAATCTCTGTCCACCTACTGTCTCCTTATACCTGCAGATACCACCCCTCTGAACCCATGTTTTCTCCTTCCTCCCCATCTTCATAGATGTGTCCCCCCACTTCTATATTCATATGGTCTGGGTCCCATCTCTTCCCATCACCTCAAGGCTGTCACCTGCCTTTGTCGATAGTTTCAACTTTTCCCCTGTAGGCTGGCCTCTTCCATTCAGCATGAAAGACATGCTCATGTCCCTCTCTCAGCCGAAATACATTCTCTCATGTACTGCTAATGGCCATGTAAGTCGACTAAAATAAAAATAACAACAATAATAAATTCAACAGGCATTTTGCAATACATGTCAAGACTTAGATTTTGCATAATTTTGACTCAGTAATTTCACTTCTGGAATTCATCATGGATGTGCTCTTGTAGACATGGTAACAAAGAGATAGTAACAAAGAGAGTCACTTAAGCGCTGTTTATAATATTGAAACATTATAATGCCCAGTAATAGGGGAGACTTGAAAAAGAAGAGATGTTATAGATATATGATGGAACATTCTCTGTTGCCATTCAGGACTGTGTTGTAGAAAAAGTAGTCAGGACAGTATATATTCATGATACATGGAAACACAAAAAGTAGCCTACATTAAATATTACCATTTAAAAAAGTATATTCCTCTTTTTAAAAAGATTATATTATATATGCCAAAATGTCAACAGTGATTATGTAGGAGAGAAGAGATTACATGAACCCATTTGTATTCTCATGTTCTACATGCATGTTCTACATTTTCTATACTAAGAATTTATGGTTTAGAAATGAGGAGTAAATTTATTTTCGTGTTTCTCCTTTGTTCCTATATATCCCTTAATCACTTGTCTTTTTTCCGGGGCAAACTGTCTCCAAAGAGTGGCTTTCTCGGGCGCCTGGGTGGCTCAGTGGGTTAAAACCTCTGCCTTCGGCTCAAGTCATGATCTCAGGGTCCTGGGATCGAGGCCCGCATTGGCTCTCTGCTCAGCAGGGAGCCTGCTTCCTCCTCTCTCTCTGCCTGCCTCTCTGCCTACTTGTGCTCTCTCTCTCTGTGCCAAATAAATAAATAAAATCTTAAAAAAAAAAAAAAAAGAGTGGCTTTCTCTCCCACACCCACTGCCTCCTCTGCCGTTCTCTTGTCAACCCAGGCACTCTGACTCCTGACTCAGTCATCTCCCTGACATTCAAGTTGCAAGTTCAGTTATTCCGTTTGTGGTCCACATCTTTTTTCACTTCGCTGCAGGCTTTAATATCATTGTCTGTTGTCTCCTTGAAATTCTATCCTCTTCGGACTCTGTGACACTCTTGGTTTTGATCCCTTTATTCTGGCCACTGCTCCCTGATCTCTTTTTAAGTTCTCTTTTCATACACCTGCCTCTTAAATGTTAGTGTTTCCCAGAGTTCTGTCTCTCAGTGTTTCCCAGAGTTCGGTCTCCTGTTCTCATTCAACACCTTCTCCTGTGTAATTTCAAAGGCGCACGCAGCTTACAGTTCCAACCCTGTGTCTCCAGGCTGTGGGACCAGCTTCATGTACACTACTGCCCACCAGAGAGTTTCACCTGAAGGTCCTATACATTCCTCAATATCAACATGTCCAGAGCTGAACTCACATCTTTCCCTAAGAGCTTGTTTTTCCTCCAATATTCACTATTTTGAATAATGACCTACCATCCAGTCATTCAAGTTAAGAATCTATAAATGCCCCTAGACTCCCTTTTTCCCTCATTTCCCCAATCCTATACACACTAATTTATTTTTTAAAAAAGATTTGATTTGTGTGTGTGTGTGTGTGTGTGTGTGAGAGAGAGAGAGAGAGAGAGAGAGAGAGAGGGGGGGGGAGGGAAAGAGGGAGAGGGAGAAGCATGTTTCCTGCCTAGCAGGGAGCCCGAAGTGGGGCTCGATCCCGGGACCCTGGGATCATTACCTGAGCTGAAGGCAGACACTTAACCGACTGAGCCACACAGATGCCTCTATATTAATCTATTTTTTAAGTGAGATGTTCCAAACCATCACTTCTCTTTCAAGATGCCTACTCCACATGACTTCTCTCAGTAAATGATCTTGCCTCTTCTCAGAGAAAATTAAAGCTATGAGTAAGAATTCTCTTCCCTTCCATGCATTCTCTACTGTGCATTCTCTACTATGATATAAACATGAAAAAGCCTGGTCTCTGGAGTTTCAAGTCTATTGAGCATTGGGGATTTGTTTCGACATTAGGAAAGATTTTTTTCTCCCAACTGGTGTACATTATATTAATATTTAGATAAGACTTAAGGTGTAGCCTGTTTGGTCAGATTCAAGGATAAGTTTGAATCGCATGATCGAAAATGGCTAAAAGTCAAAGCAGTAAAAATTGGCATAGGTATCTGGAAAAGTTTGTATAAAAATCTTAACCCCTAAATGTGCACAGCTTGTGACTTGAATTCTAGCTCATTAATTTGTATGAAAGATCCTTTTTCTATAGAGCTACCTGGGGTACCCAGAAATTGCACTACTGGGTATTTACCCCAAAGATACAAATATGATCCAAAGGGGCAAGTGCACCTGAATGTTTATAGCAGCAATGTCCACAATAGCCAAACTATGTAGAGGGCCCAGATGTCCACTGACAGATGAATGGATAAAGAAGACTCAATGGAATATTACACAGCCATCAAAAAATGAAATCTTGTCATTTGCAATGACACAGATGGGAAATGCTAAGTGAAATAAGTCAATCAAAGAAAGGCAATTATCTTATGATCTCACTGACATGCAGAATTTGAGAAACAAGGCAGAGGATCATAGAAGAGAGGAAAAAATGAAACAAGACAAAACCAGAGGGAGACAAACCATAAGAGACTGTTAATCTGAGGAAACAAACTGAGGGTTGCTGGAGGGGAGGGGGATGGGGGGATGGGGTGGCTGGGTGTTGGACATTGGGGAGGGTATGTGCTATGGTGAGCATTGGGTGTTGTGTAAGGCTGATGTATCACAGACCTGTACTCCTGAAACAAATAATATATTATATGTTAATTTTTTAAAAATCCTTTCTTTGGATCCACTCATCTAAAAAGGCATAGCAAATCTGAGTGCAGTCTGTTTATTGTGAAGGCATACAGAGACAGACACAAACAGCACAATAATACCACTGCTCTGATGGAGGTAGGAATAAGGTTTGCTTATCACACAGATGCAGAAGAAATCATAAAGGAAGTCTCCACAGAGAAGACAACATTTGAGTTGGGACTTGAAGGAAATCTACAGTTTATCTGTGTAGAGCCTGTCATATTCCCACAGGAATTAATATGGTTTTGAAAGCAAATGCAGGACTCCTATTTTCAGAAAGATGGAGTAGGCATCCTTTTCCCTATTCCTCTCACCAGCTACAGCTAAAAACTGAGATGTTACATGTGAAACATACAGAGACTCTAAAAGGTAAAGATAAGAAAGCAGTCACACTAAGGGCCTCTGGACACGAAGCATGGCAAGGAGTGAGTTCCCTGGGTTTTCTTTTTGCCTCATTATCCCAGGCTGGGTGCTGAAAAAAACTGACAACATGGAAATGTCAATAGGAGCAGAAGAAAAAAACCCCAAATTCAAGGAAAGCCTGCTCTCTCTCACCAAAGGACCAGGAAAGCAGAAGCCTAGCAAGACAGACAGCTTTCGGATAACCACTCTGTTCCAGCCAAACACCACAGAGAAAATTATGGCTCTAACTTCACCACCACCACCAACCCCCCC
>LNAC01000518.1:315902-357366 GCA_002007465.1 Ailurus styani
GGACCAGCAAAGATGGAGTGGGGAAGCTCGACTGACCACCTCTGGTTGGTAGTAATGAAGCATCTGCTGGAAAGTGTCAGGGAAACCTAGTGGAGAGTCAAGATTTTCCCCACTGCTCAGAGCTCATGAGGCCACCCCCTCTGGTCTCATCAGGAGACATGTGTGGAGTAGTGACAAGGCATCCCTGTGCCTCCCACTCAGGGTGGTATCAGTGAGCCATGTCAGAGACCTGCTAAAACAAAAGATTTAAATGAGATCCAGAGTTCCCCAATGTAATACCCAAAATGTATAGGTTTCAACTGGAAATCACTCATCATACCGAGAACCAGGAAAACCTCAACTTAATGAGAAAAGAACCAACAAACGCCAACACCAAAATGACACAGGCATTAGAATTATCTGGAAAGAATTTTAAAACAGCCATCATAAAAATGCTTCGCTGAGCAGTTACAAGCTCACTCTAAACAAATGAAGTAATAGAAAGTCTGAGCAAAGAAATAGCTATAAAGAAGTACAAATTGGACATTTTAGAACTGAAAATACAATACACAAAATGAAAAACACATGGGATGCTTCTTCAGTAAGAGAGTGACAGAAAGAAACCACAAGTGAAAGGTAGAACAATAGAAATTACCCCATCTGAACAACAGAGACAAAATGGATTGGAAAAAAAAAAATGAACAGAGCCTCAGAGATCTGGGGGGAGATACCGAAAGTTCTGTGTCATTATAGTCCCAGGAAAAGAGAAAAAGGAGGAGGCTGGGAAAATATTGAAGAAATAATGACTGAACTGTGCCCCAAAACATAAACTGACAGATTTCATAATCTGAAAGATCCCAAACAAACAAATGCAAAGAAATCCACACCAAGACACATCACAAACTTCTGTAAACTAAAGACAAAGGGGAAAAATTGAAAACAAGGAAAGAGAGATAACACCTTACCTGTAAGAGAAAAACAATGTTATTATATTTGATGGAGTCACTGAGTTCCCTAAGTCTATTCTTGTTTTGCCTAATTTGTTTTTCTCTCTTTCATTTAGCTTGATTCCTTTCTGTTACTCTATCTTGTAGGTCATTCATTCATTCCTCTGCTTCTTGCATCTGCTGTTCATTGCATCAAGCATGTTTCTCATTTCATTTAGAGCCACTTATCTCTGTAGTAAGGGGCTCACTCCGTCTTCCATTCTTTTCTCAAGCCCATTGAGTATCCTTATGATTATTGCTTCAAATTCTCCATCAGGCATGGTACTTATACCCATTTTGTTTTGCTCTCTGGCCATGGCTCTTTCCTGTTCTTTAATCTGGGACAGATTCCTCTGTCTTCTCATTTTGTCTCAGTCTCTCTACCTGGTTTTGTGTGTTAGGAAAAGTCAGCTATGTCTCCTGTCTTGAGGGTAATGACATTATGAAGAGTTTTCATGGCACAGTCCGCTGAGCATCCGACTCTTGGTTTCAGCTCAGGTCGTGGTCTTGGGATCATGGGATCAAGCCCCATGTTGGGCTCCATGCTCACAGGGAGTCTGCTTGAGATTCTCTCTCCCTCTCCCTCTGCCCCTCCCACACTCACGCATGCTCTCTCTTTCTCTCATTATCTCTAAGATAATGACATAAAAATAAATAAAATAAAATAATGAAATAAATCTTAAAAAAAAAAAAAGGAAGAAGAAGAGCTCCTGTAGTGTCCTGCTATATAGCGCCCCTTGTTCCCCAGGGCCTGGTGCTTCCGGGAGTGTCTCCAATGTGTGTTGCATGCACTCTATTATGTCCTGGCCATTTTCTCCTTCAGGCCAGTCATCTGCAGAGACTCTCTTTGCCTGTTGTGGGCAGTGTTTGGTCCCTGGACTGAATTCAGTACATTTTAACTAGCAGTGCTTTGGTCTGCTTGTGAAAAGAGACCCGTCTCTGCTGCCACTAGAACTGAGGCCTCACAAAACTCCTGCAGTCGAGAGACATGGTGTTGGCAGGAGTTTGGGCCAGTCTTTTGGGGTAGGGCACATCGCACTGGGACTGAGGCAAGTGTGACTGGCGGACGGGAGGCTCCACAGGAGTTTGGGGGAGGGGAGGCAGGGTTTGGTGTAGCAAGTTAGGTAGTCAGTGTCTAGTGCTGTGCTGGCCCCCACAGGTGACCCTGTGCTTATGCTGAGGGGCAGGAGAGGGAAATGGCCCTGGCCAGTTCCTTTGTCCCCAGAGGGTCTCTCCATTAATGCTGTCTCTCTGGGACTGTTCTGAGGTCATCAAAGAACCTCCCCATTCTGTGCCCCAGGTGCTCTTTCGATCACTGTTTCCACACTCTGCGCCCAAGGGCTGTTTGCCTGCCTTTTCTCCTAGAGCAGCCCCAGCGTCCTCCAAGTTCTCCCAGAGCCAAGGACTCTGACCTTTAAAGCTCCAGGCTTTAAGCCCCACTAGTTGCAGGAATTCCCCAAATTCAGCCCCTCTTGCTTTCAAGCCAATGGCTATGGGGAGTCCTCTCCCTGGTGTGGGCTCCCCTGGTGCTAGTCTGTCTCTCACCCTTCTCAGTGACCGTGGCTCCCTCCCCACCACAGCTGCCATGGTCCACTGTCTCCCAAGCCACTTCCTGTACACTTCCTACCTTCCTCAATGTGGCCTCTTCTCTACCTTTAGTTAGATGAACCAGAGTTCATTCAGTCAGTGTGCAGGTGGATTTTTGGGGTATTTAAGGTGATCTGATTGTCATGTAGCTGTATTCGTGTCCACTAGAGAGCTTCCAGCCATCCTGCAGGGATTATTGAAGTGAGAGAATGATAGGATTTTATTTATTTATTTATTTTTAGATTTTATTTATTTCTTTGACAGGGAGAGAGAGAACACAAGCACAAGCAGGGGAAGCAGCAGGCAAAGGGAGAGGGAGAAGCAGAGAGACCATCACCGGGCTGGATCCCAGGACCCTGGGATCATGACCTGAGCCAAAGGCCAACGCTTAACCTGGGCGTCCCAGGAATGATAGGATTTTAAAGGAGAGAAAGACCCCCAAATGGACATAAAACAGTATCTGGAAGAGTGAGGACGCTAACCTCAGGGTTGACAAATCATAGCTCTTGGCCAAAGCTTCTCCAGGCTCAGCAGACAAACCAATACAGCTTTCAGGGATGTGTCTGGGCTAAGAGCCACAGAAGCTTCTTGAAGCTTTGAAAAACTTCTGTGAAAAATCAGATTACCTTTGGCATTCAGAAACCTCCAGCAAGCTGAAGACAGATGATGCACACGAATGACTTCATTTCTAGTTAGAGAAAAAGCAAGGAGAAAACCGTAGGAAACTGTTTTCACTTCATGGACCAATTTTCAGATACCACAAAGATGACTGAGAAAACCAGCTCAGGACTTGGGGAAATATAAGCAGAAAAATAACACTGAAAGAGAGACACTGGATGGGATGATGTGGCCTTTTGCTGTTGAAGGAAACACTTTGAAGGCTCTCTGGTGTTAGCTCAAGTTGACTACTTGCATTGCACATTTTTCATTTTTCCCCTTGTAACATTTTTGCTTAATTTTAAAAATTTTTTAAATTATGTTATATTAGTCACAGTTACTTCTGTCAGAGAAAGAAAATGCTCCTGGACTACAGACCCTATGGTCCTCCATGAGGAGGCTGGTGTGCTGTCTCTAAACTAGCGTCACACTGGTTAAATGTCTTGGTAGAAGAGTTCTTCATCCTTCCTCGAACCTCCCAAGTGTGGAGAGTTATATTATTAACAGGGAGCTGGAAAGCACCACATCTATAGGAAATAATAACCAGCAGGACCAGTGACTTTCTCGTTGTCTTTGTTTTTTTGCTTCTGAACTATGTGTTTACAAATACAAACATAAATAACAATTGCCTGCATGTGTTGTGTACCTACAGAACACCATGCTAGAAGTTTCTATCTCCAAAGATCGCTGCAACAGCCCCTTGAAGTGGGCGATTATTAGCCACCCTGCAGAAGAGGACAGTGGGATGTACAGCCAGGATTCAACCATGGGTCTGACTCTAGAGCCTGCATTTTAAACTTCTCCAAAGCCCTCTGGTGAAAAGGAATTCTTGCCATTTTCCCCAAATGCAAGTGAATTTTCACCTGGACACAACTGGCATTTTCTCGAAGTAGGGGGTGAATTAAGGAGCCCTTTGCAATACATTATGATATTTTCATACAAAATATAAGCTAAAGTACCAATGACTTGATGTGGGTTATCAAAACAGAGATTAACAGTCTGAGTCATAGAGTAATTTATTTCAAATTTGGCCTCAGTACCCATTGCTAAGTGATTTCAGAAGTAGGCCAACGGCGTGGGAATGGCTTGCATGACGTCATGGTTAGGCAATCTGACTCCCACCCTGAAAGGCTGAGACCTGCTTTCGAGCATGGCTCTTGCCTCTTGCCATCCCCCACCCAACCAGCCACCCATCCACAGCTCAGATTCAATGAGTTGCTCCCCGTTTTGTGGTTTTTATCTCCTAGTCATGCAGCTGCCCGACGCGCTCTCATCTTTCAGGCCCGGCTGCCAACTTTCCATTCTAGGCTCCAGAATGAAGACAAAGAATCGCTCTCCAAAGTGATGCTGGAGCTTTATTTCCCCTCCCTTTTGGCATCAGTGTTTTTAATGGAAACTTGATTCACTTTTCTCCAAAAAAAACCCCACAGAGAGTGCTGCATCAGAGAAGTTGGACAAAGCCTCTCCACTGGCGTTCTATTTCAGGGGTGATCACTCTGCGTGCTGAGAAGAGGCTTCAGAGAAAGACCAGGAAGGCAGTTCCTCCTGAGGGGTTGGGTGGAGCTGCTCTGAGAGCCCAGGGGACCGTTCTTGAGCAGGGAGACATTCTTGTCCTGACGCATGAGAGTGCCACATTGTGTCAGACCTGTGACGTTCGCCCTCTCAGGGATGAAACATCCACAGTTTGATGATCTCAAGTATAACAACATTAAGATTCAAATATTTTGAATACTTAAATGCTGTCTTTTTTTTGTCAGCTGTTTTTCTTTATTAGAATTTTTCTTTTGTTTTATTGTGTTATGTTAGTCACCATACAAAACATCATTAGTTTTTGATGTAGTGTTCCAAGATTCACTGTTAATTTTTTTTAAAGATTTTATTCATCTATTTGACACACACACAGAGAGATCACAAGTAGGCAGAGAGACAGGCAGAGAGAGAGAGGAGGAAGCAGGCTCCCCGCTGAGCAGGGAACCGGATGTTGGGCTCGATCCCAGGACCCTGAGATCAGGACCTGAGCCGAAGGCAGAGGCTTTAACCCACTGAGCCACCCAGGTGTCCCAAGATTCACTCTTTATGTACAACACCCAGTGCTCCATGCAATACATGCTCTCTTTAATACCCGCCACCAGGCTCACCCATCCCCCACCCCCCCAAAACCCTCAGTTTGTTTCTCAGAGTCCACAGTCTCTCATGGTTCATCGCCCTCTCCGATTCCCCCCCTTCACTTTTCCTTTCCTTCTCCTAATGTCCTCCATGCTATTCCTTATGTTCCACAAGTGAGTGAAACCATATGATAATTGACTTTCTCTGCTTGACTTATTTCACTCAGCATAATCTCCTTCAGTCCCATCCATATTGATGCAAAGGTTGGGTATTCGTCCTTTCTGATGGCTAAGTGTTGGTTCTCAGAGATGGGACTCCACCACTTACTAGGTCCTGGTCAAACTGTAAAATGGAAAGATTATAGGGGCACCTGGGTGGTTCAGTGGGTTAAAGCTTCTGCTTTCAGCTCAGGTCATCATCTCAGGGTCCTGGGATCGAGCCCTGCATCGGGGTCTCTACTTGGCGGGGAGCCTGCTTCCTCTTCTCTCTCTCTGCCTACCTCTCTGCCTACTTGTGGTCTCTCTCTATCAAATAAATAAATAAAATCTTTTAAAAAATGGAAAGATTATAGAACTCCTCCTTCAAGGCAAACCCTAAGAGGCTCTTAACTATAGGGAACGAACTGAGGGCTGTTGGAGTGGAGATAGTAGGGGGATGGGATAAGTGGGTGATGGGCATCAAGGAGGGGACTTGAGGGAATGAGCCCTGGGTGTTATGTGCAACTGATGAATCACTAAATTCTACTGCTGAAACCAATAATACACTATATGTCAATTAACTTGAATTTAAATAAAATCTTGAAACACAAAACAGAAAGAAATCCTTCCTTCATGGGTTTGTCGTGAGGATTAAATGAGATGAGGTCAAAGATTAGAGACGAGGCACACAGAAAGCAGTAGAGTGAGGTATTTTAATGGCGGAGACTCTGGACCCAATCACCTGGGTCAAAAACCTGTTACTACCACTTACTAAGCAGGCAAACTAGAACAAGTTATTTGACCTTTCAGTGAGTGCTTCCATTTCCTCACCCCACATTGGGTGCAAGTGATAAAAATAGTGTCTCCTCGGGCGCCTGGGTGGCTCAGTGGGTTAAAGCCGCTGCCTTCGGCTCAGGTCATGATCCCAGGGTCCTGGGATCGAGGCCCGCATCGGGCTCTCTGCTCAGCAGGGAGCCTGCTTCCTCCTCTCTCCTCTCTCTCTGCCTGCCTCTCTGCCGACTTGTAATCTCTCTCTCTGTGTCAAATAAATAAATAAAATCTTTAAAAANTCTCTGTGTCAAATAAATAAATAAAAATCTTTAAAAAAAAAAAATAGTGTCTCCTCATAAGGCTGTTGTGGGTGTTGAGTGAATTAATATGTATAAATCATCCAGAACCATCATTAACACATAATATGTCCTCTCTAAGTGTATTCAACCTTTATTATAGTTAGCATCCAATAAATGGTTTGTATGGCTGTATTACTAGTCTTGGCCTCTTTAACCCTACATGCTGACATTTAGATGCCTGTAGGGGCTTTAGATTGACATGGTCATCTTTGCCCGTATACAGAATAAACCAATGGCTACTAGGTCAGAGCTCTGGAAGAGAAAGAAAAATAATACACACCAAGCATCTACTGTATGCTAGATACTTGATGTGTATGGGTTAATTCAATCTTCATAATCACGCTGAAGGTAAATGTACTTTAGGTGAGGACAAATATACTGAGAAATATTCACTTACTCCAAATCACAAAGCAGAGAACAGCAAAGCCAGGATCTACAGACAGATGTCTTGCCTCCTTCCTCCTTCCTTGGGAAGGAACTCAGACTGAGGTTTATCACCCCACCGGCTCAGTCGAAACCCAAGCTTCCTTTTAACAGGAGGCAAGGTCTTTCATTCCACATCAGAATAGAGGTGTGCAGATACAGTCAAAAATTCCCACTAATGTGTAAGCATCTGACACAAAATCCTTTCCTGATATCAGATTTGGTTGTGGCAGGAACAAAAGGGCACTGGTCCCAGAAAAGGGAAGCCAGATCAAATTTAGGTCGAGACTTACTGTTTTCCTGGTCAGTTCTGCTTACTCTCAAAAACTCTCATTTTTAATGTCTGCTCCTGGTAGGGCTGCTAGACTTTAAAGTATATATTACTACATATGCATGTTTTACATTTTTTAGTATAAGTATGTCCTGTGTCATATTGGGGACATGCTAAAAAATTATTTGGTTTTTTTAAATCTGAAATTCAAATTTAACAGGGTGTCTCCTGTTTTAGCTGGTAATCCCAGTTCCTTGTCTTCCACTGAGTATGTCACAAGCAGACAGAAAAGATAAAGATACCGAGCATCAGGGACGCCTGGGGGGCTCAGTCGTTAAGCGGCTGTCTTTGGCTCAGATCATGATCCCAAGGACCTGGGATCAAGTCCCACATCGGGCTCCTTGCTCAGTAGGGAGCCCGCTTCTCCCTCTGCCTGCTGCTCCCCCTGCTTGTGCACCCTCTCTCTCTTTCTCTCTCTCTCTGCCAAATAAATACATAAAATCTTAAAAAAAAAAAAAGATACTGAGCATCAGAGAAATAGTCCCAGTGCTTTCTTAACCCACAAGCTTATGATGAACTTGAGCTGCACTCAGGAATGTCCAGTCTGGGCCTGACAACAGCATTTTCCACAGAGTACCACAGGACCTGCTGCCTGAGGGAGTGGCTACCAGGTCTGGAGTAGCAGCGACGGGATGATGAGAAAAAGAGGACACGATGGGTCTTCTGTGCTTTCAAACCGGTGAGTTCATTCCCTGAATGACCGCAAACTTACTGGTTTAGAACAATTCCCATTTATTATCTCACATTTTCTGCAGGTCACATGTCTGCATGGGCTTAACAGATACCCCGCTGAGTGTCCCCCAAGGCTGCAACAAGGGGTCAGCCAGCAGGGGCTGTTCCAGAGGCTCTGGGGAAGAATCTGCTTCCCAGCTCATTCACGTGGTTGGCAGAATTTAGGTCCTTCTCTTGCAGTTGCCGGACTGACAGCCCTGAGTCTTTGCTGGCTGTCCTCTGGGGCTGGAGGGACATCCCCAGCTTCCAGAGACCACCTACCTCATTGGTCCACGACTCTCTACACTTCCAAAGTCAGTGCCAGAACATCAAATCCTTCTCATACTTCCAATCTCTCTGACTTCTCCCTCTGATGCATTTCTCTGACTTTCTGCTCTCCTCTTGTTCTAAAAGCTCGTGAGATTACATTGGGCACATCAGATAATCCAGTACTATCTCCTTCCAGGAAGGTCAACTGACTAATAACCTTAATTATACCCCCAAAACCACATTTACTATGTAGTGAAGTGTATTCACAGGTGTAACACCGAGAGCAAAGGTCACGGGGTCAAGATTCTGCCTACCACAAAGGGCTTCGGAAGTTACAACTCATTCTGGCCAGAGCTGCCAGCTTCTCAAAGCAGAAAAGCAACAAGGGCTATAAGTGTTCACTTACCCATTTCTGGTGCAGTGTGAACTAATCAGGAGAGAATCAGAACTCTGTGCCGATCCCAGCTCCGCATCTACTAAACCAAGTGAGCTTAGACAAGTCATTGAAAGTCTCTGTGTCTCCAGTTACTTTACCTGTCAGATGGAACGTACTGGATGAAGAGTCAAGCTCTTAGCCAAACACCTCTGTGCGATTTTCAGGCCTGATTACCCGCAATTACAAAGGCTTCACCTGCCAGTCCTCCAGAGGGAAGCCCACCTCCCACACACAGACGGGAGCTACAGTCAAGGACTTGGGTCTCACACACATCTGCATTCCTGGCCCAGGCACCTCCATCTGGAGGCCTCTTTCTCATTGAGGCCTTGACAAAGCCCTTCCTCAGGAGACTGCCAAGACTTCCTGCTAGGGGAAGGAAGGAGGAAACCTGAAGACACTTTCTTCTCTATGCTGACTTCGTATTTGGTACTTTTCCACTGCAGTCCTCCTCCCACGGTTCCCCCATACCCAGCCGAGCCCTGGATCCATAAAACTCCAGGAAACTTTTGCTCAGGGCTCCCTCAATAGTGAGACAATTCCCCGTCTGCGCAGATACATTGGACCCTCACTTGGTTCTGTTCCACAGGGAAAACGAACAGGAGGAACCAGCACGTTCTCCAGTCTAGCTTCTTGCTCATACTAGGCAGTGATTAAAGATTTGACTGTTACTTACATGTTGCCTCTTAATCGGTTACTCCAGCTCAGCTAAGCCCTTGACAATACTAAACAGCCTCGTTGCCTTAGTAGTGACACCAGTTATGTGGGTCATTCATTCATTCATTCAATAACATTTATTCAGCACCTCTGATGGGCTGGGCTCTTGCTAGGTGTCAGAGATACAGAGATGAGTAAGACCCGTTCCATCACAGCAAGAAGGTTACATTCCAGGTGAGGAATTAGGACAAATTAATTATGCTACAATGTGATTAACTGTCTCATCAAGTATTTGTTGAAAGCCTAACTTCCTGTTGAGATACCATATAATAATTCTTTGAGAGAAATTTTATGATTAGCTTTGTTCTACAGGCAAGTAAACCAAGGCTCAGAGACTAACGATTTTGCTAAAGGCCCCACAGCTAGTAAGTGACAGAACAGGATTCAAACTCAGGCTTCTGATTTAAATTTGGTATTCTCTCCTTCATCCCAGCTAGAGATAAGTTCTACAGGGACACAGAGGAGGAGGATTGTTCCTGGGGTCAAAGAAGGAAGGGAATCCTGTCATCCTCAGGACCTGGAAAAAATCGAATGCTATGGATGGAAGGTCCTGTTATTATCATTCGCCATTTACACTCTTACTCATTTTAATACTAAGAAAATAAAAGTTCCAGGTCAGCCGGAAGCCGTCAGGCAAAGCCCTGCCTTCCCTCTGAGGCAGAAAGTCCTCTGTCGGGGCGCCTGGGTGGCTTTGTTGGTTAAGCAGCTGCCTTCTGCTCAAGTCATGATCCCAGGGTCCTGGGATTGAGCCCCGAATCGGGCTCCCTGCTCAGCAGGGAGCCTGCTTCCCCCTCTCCCTCTGCCTGCTGCTCTGCCTACTTGTGCTCTCTCTATCAAAATAAATAAATTAAATAAATAAATAAATAAATAAAATCTTTAAAAAAAAAGAAAGAAAGAAAGAAAGAAAGAAAGAAAGAAAGAAAGAAAGAAAGAACATCCTCTGTCATCTCCGTCCCAGACCTCACTCTCGGTCAGTTCCTTCGAGCCTGTGCTGGTGACACCCACACCCCAGACAGTGGTGCAAATGGCTTCTTCCCCGAGGGTTTTGGGAAAGTCGGTCGTCACATAATGACCCATTAAACACAGTGCCTCTCAAAAACACTGGTTCTTTAACAAGGCAGTTGGAGAATCAGAGTCCTAGCTGGACATAAAGGAATCCATTGATTCCATCTCACTGGCTTCAAGGAGAAAGCCAAACGTGGGTGTTCGCAGAGTGCGGGGCAACACTGAGGACTCGGCACTCAGCGCCAGAAGGATGGCAGAATCGAGCATGATGTAGCGGGCTCCTCCCTAAAATATTTCCTCTTGGCTCCCAATGAGTGTGAAGTTGTTGACAAATATTTAAGATAAGAGCTCTTGTCTCCATCCGCTCACTGCTGCTCTAGGGCTGTGTCCAGACAGAGACGAGCGCCATGGAGCCTAGTCCTGGCCAAGTTGCCGCCTGCCTTCCATCTGTTTATTGCACGGCCCCTTCCCAGTCCTTCTTCCTTCATGCACCTGGCCTCACAGATGCCAGAGGCCCCGCCTGTGGCCTTGCATCTGGCCCCTAAGAAATTCTGCAGACACAGAGGGAATTCAAGCGGCTTCTTTCTGGTCCCCCTCGGAAGGACATAAGTGACTGGCCCCAGTGACTACTTATGATACCTCTTTTCCTCTTAGATCCTAGGTCCTCCCAGACAATAGAGCTTCAAGGTGAGAATAAGAAAGATTGAATTTTATTTAATTCAAACCACCCTATTTGGTGGTAGCCAAATTATATTCTCACTCAACATGAGTGTTTCCAGTTATCACATGAGACTGGTATGCATTTATTATCTAAAATTTTATAAAATACTTTAAGTTCATTGGAAAAGGGTCCTAGAGAATGACAAAGTATCACGTGCTCTCACTGGCTATTGCTTCGTAATAGCGATCATTGGAGTCCCCATCTGTTTGCGTTTCTTCTCTTAATAAACATCTATTGAGCACCTACTGCATGCAGAATTCTTTGCCAGACATCCACAGTAGTACAGATAGATGCACAATCTCCGTCCTTCCAGAATTTAGCATTTTCTACTTAAAATGAGTGAAGTAGAGCACTGGAGAGGAGGAACAGAAAGGTGTCCTTGGTGGTGTGTCACGTTGATTCTCAGCACGGTGTTACAAAATTGGACATTCTGAATAACAGACAAGGCTGATGCTGACCCAGCTGGCTCCACTCTCGTGCTCCCTGAGCCATCTGAGAGGCGAGGCCCTGGCAAGTCCCGAATTCCCTTGTTGGGCTTAATGCACAAAGCTAGTTTGGGCTCTGTCGGAGGCCAATGGAGTTAACGTCAGGTCTGTTCGTGGGCACTCCGGGACTTTAAGTGCAGGCATTTTTTATTCATGAGATTGGAAGAAGAGAGCCTGAAATAGTTTAGTCTTCAACAGGAGGGCCTGAGCACTTGGTAAGGGATTGGGGGAGCCACACCCTAGCTGGGACAGGGAAAGTGATGACTCACCCAGAACCACTTAGGTTGGGCAGGAAACAGCTGATTCTTTCGTGGCCGCCTAGGCAGAGCCTGCGTTCCCCCCGTGGACAGGTTGCATTAGGATTTTGGCACGAGTTTAACGGCAGCTCTTTATCTCTCTTCGATTCTTCCTGGGGATTTGGGGAAAGAGAGTCGAGCCACAGGATCAGCTAAACAAACGGAAGGAAACATGGTGTTCTACCAGGCCAGCCCCTCACAGTAGGTTCCAGCAAACCTGAATGGGGCTGCCTCCTCGGGAGGTAAGGGGAACCGGGAGAAGCACACAACAAACAAGTGATCCTTCCCAATCTCCTGGCTTTGGAGCTCACCTGGTGAGCAACCCCCAGAGTTGCAGATTTCTAGGATCGGCCAGTGGCCTCTGAAGACATCCTCTTGCTTGGGCCCCACTGGAGGGAATTTCAGCTCAGCCCCTGTGACAGCAGCTAACTTCCATTCTTTGCATCTCAGAATCCTCCTGTATAAAATAAGATGAACATTAGAAGTTACCTAGAGAGTTGTTTGTGAAGATTCATGTGTAAAAACGCAAAGCACCTAGAACACTGTGTGGTTCAAAGTTAAAGCTTAATGAATATTTGGCTCTTGTTATGAGGGTGTCATGAGGAAAGCATGCAGGGATCAAGGATGGGTGTAGACCCCAACTGTTACATTATGTCTGGAAGCACCGCTAGTTGTTTAGTTTTAATGAGCCATAGCAAAGACATATGCTTTAGGAAGTCACTCTGTACCTTTTGAGCCCACCCTGGATACCGTTCTCTCCTTTTTCTAAACCTGGGAGGCATGTTTCCTTCCTGGTCTGGACCCCAAATTTGAATGGTACATAAGTCACCTGGGGGGTCTTAGTAAAGTGCAGACTATATATAACTCAGCAGATCTGGAGGTAACTGAGAAACTGCATTTCTTTTTTTTTTCCTTTCAAGACTTTATTTATTTATGTTAGAGAGAGCATGAGAGGGGAGAAGGTCAGAGAGAGAAGCAGACTCCCTGCCGAGCAGGGAGCCCGACTCGGGACTCGATCCTGGGACTCCAGGATCATGACCCAAGTCGAAAGCAGTTACCTAACCAACTGAGCCACCCAGGTACCCCAGAATCTGCATTTTTAACCAGTCCCCGGCTGATGCTGCAGCTGCTGGTTTGCAAGCTCCAAGTACTGAGGACCGAGTCCTCTAGAACCTCCTGTGATGCTGGAAATCTTTAGCGTGTGGATTAGTGTGGATTAGCCACTAGCCACCAACCACAGGTGGCTGTGGAATGTGTGAAATGTGGCTGTTGGAAACTGAAGTTTTTCTTTAATTAAAGTGTAAACAACACTCATGGTTAGTGACTATAGTAACGGACAGCATGGCTCCAGACCCTTCTGCCCAGAAGCTCAAATTCATGAGTTGGAGCCTTGTCAAGGACTACATATCATACCTGAGATGACAGTGGGGACTGGGGAAAAGGTGTCTAGTTCTACTCAATCCATCTGCAGGCCTAGAAAATAGAGCCAAAGCCTACACTCTGGTACATGTAACTGTTAGTAAAATAATCTTCTTATTTGCAGATGAACTTCAGGGTAGAGCCGTCTGATCAACTTCCTTCTCTTACTTCTGGATCTGGAGCTAGAACTGTTTAGGGTCTGTGTGTTGGGAAAGAAGATATTCCATTATAATGAATTCAGGGATGGTCTCAGCTGTACAGTTTTCACTTCTTCATTGTTTTCCTTGCAAACGAAACCTTGCTATCCATATACATCCTAGAAATAAACATTGTCTGAAGTTAAAAAATGGAAAGTTGGATGAACTAACATAGGTAAGAAGATCTTTATCTGACTATATTGAAAAATAATAAGAACTTAGAATGTTTGATAAAGAAGTTTTCTTAGGTTGAAAATTATACTCATGTCTTTAGCTTTCTTTACGGCTGTTTCAAATAGTCTTTGATTTCTGCAAGTGCTTTCTTGGATGAGGGGGACATGTCAAACATTCTGGATAAATAGCGATGAGCCTTACACCGTATCAGTGACAAATACCTGACCCTGATCCAGAGCCCCGAGCTGGATTCTGAATAGAGGCCAGGGCCTGATGTTTTCACATTGATATGAAGAGGAAGCCAGCTCTGTTTTTCACTATATCTTCGTGAGAAATGTGTCAATGTTCTTACCAGTCTTTTTTTTTCTTCTTTATTTTAAGGAGCACAAGCAGGAGAAGGGGCAGAGGGAGAGGGAGAGAGGGAGAGAAAATCTGTGACCAGACTCCCAGCTGAGTGCAGAGTCCTATGCACCAAACCCCTGAGTTTATGACCCCAGCTGAAACCAAGAGCCAGATGCTCAATCGACTGAGCCCCCCAGGCGCCCCTTATCTGCTTTTGATATTACACGTAAGAGATCAATTTCAATCACCTCCAAATTGCCTTACTGATTTGAGCAATGACACTTGGCATTTTTTCTGACAGTTGGCATTTTTAGCCTGTGAATATTTGGAACCACAGGCAACACATAGGTACAAAGTAAAGACCGAGGATATTAGCTCTAGTTGTATATTGTATATAGCTATATAATGTATATAGCTATACTTATGAGAAACCCTTATTGCAGCAAATATCAAATTGAATTTAGTAACAATTAAGGATGTAATTCTTACCTTTTATTTCATGAGAGTAGAAACTTTCTATATCCACATCACACTTGTAAAAAATATTACAGGGATGAGGTATATTGAGAGACTAATACATGCCCCCATACCTGGCTGCCAAAATGTGTGTGTTGAGAAGAACGTATGCTGAATAGAATGATTCAGTTCTTGTTCAAGGGCAAAACGGAGTTTCCTGCCATAATGAATACTGAAGGGGGACCCTTTGCAATCAATGTTCACATAGAAATTAAAGTGGGTTTCATGAAACAAGATGGGATCAGGAAGGAGACAAACCGTGAGAGATTCTTAATCTTACAAAAACAAACTGAGGGTTACTGGGGGGGTGGGAGGGTAGGGATAGGGTGGATGGGTTATGGACATTGGGGAGAGTTTGTGCTATGGCGAGTGCTGTGAGAGGTATAAGCCTGATGATTCACAGACCTGTACCCCTGGGGCAAATAAAAAAATTTAAAAAAAAGAAATTAAAGTGTAGGTTTCATTATAAATGCCTTCAACAATGGACAAGAAAACAAACAAACCTTAGACATTTTGTTTAGTATGACACAGCACTGAATAGATTCAAGATTAACTCTCAGCTGAGGAAGGATTCCAGTGGGTCAAGGTACAAAGGAGTATTTTTCCTCTTTTGTCTTACTGTCATTGTCTCCCCCCTTCCCTCATTCCCTTCTCTAGCTATCTCTGTTTTTTTAACAATTAGAAAATTTCTCTGTATTCCTTTGTCTATCCCATAACTTCTACTGGAAAGTCGTGTTCTCTTCATTGATCCTCAAATGTACCCAGCCCTGTGCAAGATGTCATAGAAAGGTACAAAGAACACATAGAGGTTTAGATGACCTTCATATAGGAACCAACGAGCATAGAAGGAACATATGTGATCAAAAACCACTCACCAATCACATAGAAAAGCTAGGGTGGTTGATCACAAGAAGGAGAAGGAAAAAAAGAAGTCTCCACAGGGATTCAACATGTAAGGCTGACAGCTACAAAGCAACCACAGAAAACCAGGCCACTATATTGAGCGTCGCAGGAGAATCGGAGAGGCTAAGAATCTAGTTTGCAAGGAGAGTTTGTTTAGGCAAAAGCAGTCTGGGCCCAAGAGGCCACCAAGATGAGAGCTCCTGAAACAAAGCCCTCAATGAAGCTTATACTAACGTGTGCCTACTCAGTATGGACTGGAGCGAGGGCTCCTCGGTGGTACCTGGACCCACAGCAGAACATCTGCTTAGAAGAGAGAGAGAGAGACATATATATACGGATCATACACTCAGGAGTAAAGTGGGGGTCTAGGAGCTGGTGTTTGGATTTGAAGCAGGCAGAGCTGGTTCAGCAGGATCTCAACCAAGCACTTCTGGGTGGTTTGCAGTTGCACATTCTTCTTATTTTATTAATTGCCTTTCAAAGAAAGTGCTGGGTAATGTTTTGGTCACGTGAAGTAACGATCCTGCTTTGCCCATCAGCCTGGGAAAAAGATTGGGTTGAACCTCTGGTGGGTTTGTACAGCAACTTTGGAGTTGAATCTTCACATTGTGAGATGCATTCTTAACAAAGCATCTTTACAAAAGCATGTAATAATTAAACTGACATAAGACAGATTAACAGGAAAAAAACAAATGTAATGTCATATGTATGGGAACTTCACAAAAATATGAGACTCAAAGAAGTGACCAAAGCAGGCAGCTCTTATACATTTAAACAAAGAAACAATGCATTTGTTGTGAGGGATCGCCAAGACAAAGACATTTGTGCTTGGGGAAGTTAGTGAAAAAGTAACAAGATTGTTTACACAGCCTTCCTGGCCCTGAATTCCCATTCTCTAATGACAAGGATGACTTCTATCTTCCTGGATCAGGGATGGTACCTTTCACATGAAAGATTTATTTCCTGGTTTTAGGGGGACAAAAGAGGGTCAGAGTATTCTTCTTACCCCTGTTGTTTCTTAAGCAACTTTAATTCAAAATAATCAATATGCCCAAATGTCATATTTTGGGGTAGCATATTCTGCTTCTCTTCAGCAGCAAACAAAAGCAAATAGTCAAGGCCTTGGGAAATATAGGAATTTAGGAAAAAGAAACCAGCATGTGGTTTGCTAAATAATAAAACCATAAAGAATAAAAAAGAGAAAAAACTATGATCACTCAAAAATTTTTAAAAATTCACTGCTACAAATGAATGGCATCAGGTTGAAAATGACAGATGTTGAAATATACAAGAGCTGAGAGGTGAGGATATCAAAGTGTATTCTTAAATTCTTCAAGTTTGAGAACTAAGGGACACCACCAAGATTGGGTCTTCCAGCAACACAGACAGATCTGAAATGTTAAAAATTCATATAATTATTTTCTTTACTCATGCAAATGCCTCAGTAGCTGCCTTTTCCACTAAATTGATGAATAGACCTTTGTCTCAAGTGTCCTGGAGACATAGCCTTTGTTGGGAATCCCTGAGGGATGGGGAGGAGGAAATGGGGGATGGGGAGTAATAAAGTAGTTTAGAAAACAGGAGGGCTCTTTTTGCTAAAGATTATTTATTTATTTGAGAGAGAGAGCAGAGCGAACCAGAGAGAACACAAGTGGGGTGGACGGGCAGAGGGAGATGCAGACTCCCTACTGATCAGGTATCCCAACGCAGAGCTGCATCCCAGGACCCTGAGATCATGACCTGAGCCCAAGGCAGACACTTAAGCGCCTGAGCCACCCAAGCGCCCTGATTAGACTGTTAATGAGAAAAAACAATGGTACTGATTTAGTCAGGATTCTTTTGGTTGGAGCGATAGGTCCCTGACTTAGACTAGCTAAGGCAAAAAGAGGGGGTTATTCAAGGACACTAGGGTGTCTTACAGAGTCCAAAGAGAGAAATGATTCTGAGTCTCAGGAAGGAGCAATCCAGCCTCTGAAAGGCTGCCAGCACCATCTTGGCCCTGTTTTGGGGGCATATCTGGGTCCTTCCTTCCCTTCCCCTGGCCCTGAATCCCACCTTAGTCACAACCTGAGTCTTAGATTTCTCTCCACAGCCAGCCTCAGCACCTACTAGGGGGTTAATAAGTATGTATCAGGCTGAACCAAAGTAGAATATCTGACCCAGAAGTTCGGTTCCTCACCAAGTAGACTGCCAAACCTCCCGGGACACCTCACACTAATTATCATGACATTGACAGGGCTAGAGGTTGCCACAAGAGTTTGTGCCCACATCCTTATTTTAAATTAAAGGAGGCAGCTATGATTGTTTTAGGATCCTTGAGTGCGATGGTCAAGAAAGAATTCTTGAGGGGCATCTGGCTGGCTCAATGGGTCAAACATGTGACTCTTGATCTTGGGATTGTAAGTTGGAGCCCCACATTGGGTGTAGGTAGTATTTAAACAAAAATGAAAGAAAGAAAGAAAAAAAGAAAGAAAGAAGAAAGGAAAGAAACAGAAAGAAAGAAAGAAAGAAAGAAAGAAAGAAAGAAAGAAAGAAAGAAAGAAAGAAAGAAAGAAAAGAACAAAAAGAAAAGAAAACAGAAAGAAAGACGGAAAGAAAGAAACATGGAAAGAAAGGGGGAGGGAGGGAGAAAGGAGGGAAGGAAGGAAGTGAGGGAGAGAAGAAGGAAGGGAGGAAGGAGGAAGGAGGGAGGGAGGGAGGAAGAATTGAGATGTTTCACGGGTGCAACTTAGTAAGTTTACTTAAGTAGCCCAGGACAGGACCCATGGGCAGACAGAGCTGCAGTTTTGCTCTGTGAAGCTAATGGTTATATGCTTTGTGCCCAAGGGGAAGGGGACGTGTGGGGAATATTAGACTGTAAATGTCTTCTTCAAATTTCTACTTGTAGGGCGCCTGGGTGGCTCAGTGGGTTGGGGCCTCTGCTTTCGGCTCAGGTCATGATCTCAGCGTCCTGGGATCGAGGCCCGCATCGGGCTCTCTGCTCAGCAGGGAGCCTACTTCCTCCTCTCCCTGTCTCTCTGCCTGCCTCTCTGCCTACTTGTAATCTCTCTCTGTGTGTCAAATAAATAAATAAAATCTTTAAAAAAATTTTTCTACTTGTAAAACTACTTTCGCAAGATTTTTCTGGTGCGTATCATTCAGTCCAATAATTGGTGAGATTTACAGGCAGTCATGAGACCCCCTAAGAATGTAGCAACTAGCTCCTATTTGATACTTATGAAAACTATGTAGGCTACAGGTTAGCCTGCTGACTAAAGGTGAACATTTTTCTACTTGTATCCCCCATCATAATGACATGTAAGTCCGTATTTCTAGATAGGAAAAGAGATGAAATGATGACTTCATGTAACACTGCATAGATGCAGTAGTGTTTTGCCTTCTTTTCAATGTTCTCCTTCATGTTAAATATCTAAGCACCACGTTGTGCCTTTCCAAGTCCTGTACTGGCCCCCAGCTTGATGACTTCAAGGCACAGTTTGATCCCAGCTTGATCAAGAGCCATCTCCCTTTTTGTCAGACTTCAAAGAACTTTTTACTGTCTGTGGGTTTCTAGTAAGAAAGAATAAGGTAAGACAATGGAGCTCCAGCCTTTGCCTTCCAAATCCTCTCATCATCTGTGCTTTTGCATCACTACGAACTTTGGTGTTCTGTCCTCTTCTTACTATGCAACTTTCCACACCTACCCAGAGACCAGCCTTCCAACAGGAGCAGACCTGGCGCCTGTAAGCTTAAAGGATTAATGAACAAAGACAGCCCTATAGTCTCGGTCCTGTGCAGAGACTCCCTGGGCATGCTACCTTCTGCTTTGAGCTATAATCACCATTGTTCCCTGAACTGAAGGCAGAGACCCGTAGTTCCCCACCCAATGCCATTGTGCTGCAAGGGCTCCCTTCGCCCCAGTGGTGCACACTACGGCCTTGGGCTTGGTGCTGTTGGTTCCCAGGGGTCCATGACACTGAATCCCTCGCTTGGGTGGGGGTGGAGCCTCTGTGGTGAGAACAAAATTTACCTCTTTGCTCCTGACAACGAATGCCTGAAGCATTCTGTATTGTTCTGTGTCTAACAACTTAAGTTAAATCATATTTTATCCCTAACACAGAACTTTCAGTGTTATGGCACGTTGAAGGGAGTATGTAAGTGCAATATAAACAAACCTGATGTGAAGGAAACTTTATTTTTTAATTTGGTGGAGTGTTTCTTTCTTTTTCTTTTTCTTTTTTTTCTCAGTTTGGTTGAATCACAATCCTCAGCTATTTAGAAAAGAACAAAAAGGAGGAGTTTCCTGATCCACTTGATAACAAATTCTGGGCCTCCACTCTCTTTCACGGTCCATGGGACTAAATTTAAAAGCCAAAACACTAGCTTTAAAAAGAAAAGAATGCATTGAAAAAAGGCAGAGCAAGATTCTATTTTTAAAAAATGAAACTTGAAAACTTGACTTGAAAGAGATTCCATGTGTAAAGTTGCCTCAGGAAGTTTATCAAATTTTTATCCTTTGTTTTATTTTTGCTTTAGGCAAGAAGCTATCCAGAATATGAATTTTGACATACACCATCATTAGTTGGACTTTGTATTCTCTTTCCTCAATAAGCAATTTTGTTTTCTATGTAGTTATAATTTATTTATAAAGAGAAGTTTTATAGAGACCTTTGCTTACCAAGCATAGCTCAAGAGTACTTGACACTGTATTTCTGGAAATCTCTTGTTTTCTTTTTAAGATCTGCCTAAGAAAGCTACAACCATGGATGTGAAAGACTTTAAACTTCATTATGGGTCATCACCTTAGTGGGGAAAAAGAACAAGAAAAAGAACTTTCTATTGGAGTGATAATTTTATGTCAAAATCATCTTAACTATTTTTTTAAGATTTTATTTATTTATTTGACAGAGAGAGAGAGACACAGCGAGAGAGGGAACACAAGCAGGGGGAGTGGGAGAGGGAGAAGCAGGCTTCCCACCAAGCAGGGAGCCGGATCCCAGGAGTCTGGGATCATGACCTGAGCCGAAGGCAGAGGCTTAAGAACTGAGCCACCCAGGAGCCCCTCATCTTAACTATTTCTTTTTTTTTTCTCTCTCTCTTTTTTAAATTTTATTTTTATTCTTTGCCCAAGGGGTACAGGTCTGTGAATCATCAGGCTTACATAATTCACAGCATTCACCAAAGCACAAACCCTCCCCAATGTCCATAACCCATCCACCCTATCCCTACCCTCCCACCCCCCAGTAACCCTCAGTTTGTTTTGTGAGATTAGGAGTCTCTTATGGTTTGTCTCCTTCCCCATCCCATCTTGTTTCATTATTTTTCCCTCCCTACCCCCCACGACCCCCCACCCTGCCCCTCATGTTCCTCATATCAGAGAGATCATATGATAATTGTCTTTCTCTGATTGACGTATTCCGCTCAGCATAATACCCTCCAGTTCCATCCATGTCGTTGAAAACGGCAAGATTTCGTTTCTTTTGATAGCTGCATAGTATTCCATTGTATATATATACCACATCTTCTTTATCCATTCATCTGTTTCATCTTAACTATTTCTAAGGGAATTATAGTTTAAAAGAAATCAAACGTCACATAAGTTGTCTTTATTAACATAGGATTTTCTTTGTAAACGTCTTACCACGTGATCTATAAATAGTAGTGAAGTCATTTGTCGATACCTGGCCCAACAATATCCACATAGCTGACATTTGCCTTTGTTTGCTTCCTAACATATTTTATAAACGTTTTTCTCCAGTTCTCCGATTCTGCCAAGGAACCCCACCTTGGCACTACATTGGACCTGCTTGCAGCCATCAGAGCCTGTGACTTTTCTGTTTATTTATTTGCTTCAGATTTGTTTTATACTGTCTTTTTATCTCATGATAAATATAAGGTCATTAAAGAAAATATTAGAAAGTACAGACAAGCAAAATAAGTATCACCTGGAAACCCATTCTTCAGATGGAATGATGTGGTAGGCAAGCTTTCAGCTGTGATGTGGTGAGGCTGGAAGAGGCAGTTTGGCAGAGGGCGGGTTGTTAAGAGGGACTGTGCAGTCTCCCATCCCCCTCTGGTGAGCATGGAAGCAGGTGTGTGTGTGTGTGTGTGTGTGTGTGTGTGTGTGTGTGTGTGTGTGTGTGTGTGTGTGTGTAGGGGGGATGCTTGGTTCCTAAGAAGTTGGGGAATCTCAACACCTGGAGGTAGAAAGAATGCTCAAGGAACTGGTATCAGCCTGCCCAGAAGTGGAGCAATCAACTATACAAATGTGACAAGATAATATTTGGGCCCTGAAGGGGTGAAGCCAATTTATGCCATGTGGGATTGTGCCTGTATAGGCGTGTGTGATTTTTACTGAGGGCAGCCCATTAATTGGTGTCCAGTGGTGTAGTTCAGGGAACTTCAAGCATGAATGACAGAGCAGAGCAAAGATTATTATTGCTATTATTATTTATTTATTTATTTATTTATTTATTTTGGTAAAACGGTTTTTCTGTCCAATTTCTCTAGTATTGAACTATTCTACTGATATGCCAGGCCAGTTCCATTCTGTCTCATAATTAATTGGCTGGACAGAATGAGGAGAAAGGCCTATACAGAGATACGCTGGAGAATTACTGAGAAAAGGAGCTCCTAGAGTCAGGTAAGTCCTAATAAAGTTCCCAAAGCCACAAAACCCCCAGGTCTTTCCAGCCCAAACCCCCACCCTCTGCCAAAGAGCCTAGGTCTGGCATGACTGCAGCTTCTCCTCAGCCACAAGCTATTGTGTTTAGTTTTTCATTTTTGCTAAAATTTAAAAGCATTTCAAATGAAAACTTCCAAAGATAAACAGAAGTAGAAAGAACAGTGTAATGGACTGCCAAGTACTCAGGTCCAAGAATTGTCAGTGTTTCATCTAGACCACCAGCTGCTCCAAAAATTATTCTGAAGGAAATTCTAGACATCACATCATTAGATAGATGGTAGATCGATAGATAGATAGATAATAGATCTTAAAAACGCATCTGCTCAGGCTGTCATACCAGGATGCTTACAGGACTGGGTGGCTGAAACCACAGAAATTATTTTCTCCTCGTTCTGGAGACGGAAAGTCCAAGATTAGGATGCAGGCCGGCTGTTTCCAGTGAGACCTTTCTTCCTGACTGGCAGATAGCTGACTTTTCACTGTGTCCTCGAGTGACTGTCTCCTCTGGTGCACTCCTGTGTTTCTCTTCCTCTTCCTATAGAGACACCAGTCCTACTGGATTAGGACCCCACCCTATGACCTCATTGAATCCTAATTAACTCCTTAAAGGCTCCATCTCCAAATGCAGTCTCACAGAAGTTAGGGTTTCAACATATGGATTTTGGGGGGACATAATTCAATCCAAACACAGAGATTTCTTTTTTTCTTTAAGACTTTTTAATTTATTTATTTGAAAGAGAGAGAATGAGTGAGAGGCAGAGGGATAAGCAGGCTTTCCACTGAGCAGGGAGCCCAATGCAGGACTCAATCCCAAGACCCTGAGATCTTGATCTGAGCCAAAGGCAGATACTTAACGACTGAGCCACCAAGGCATCCCCAGAGATTTCTTTTAACATAAATATAATACCAGGCCAGTCAGCTGGGACTCCAACTCTTGTTTTCCGCTCATGTTGTGATCTCATGGTCATGAGATAGAGCCCTGCATCTGCTTGAGATTCTCTCCCTCACCCTCGGCCTCTGCCCATCCTGCTCATGATCTCTCTCTCTCAAATAAATAAATAAATCTTTAAAAAACAAAAAAATATATAAATAAAATACAATCAGGGCACCTGGGTGGTTCAGTCAGTTAAACATCTGCCTTCGGTTCAGGTCACTATCTCAGGGATAAAGCCCAGAATCATCTGGCTCTCTGCTCTGCAGGGAGCCTGCTTCATCCTTTCCCTCTGCTCCTCCCCCTGCTCATCGTCTCTCTCTTTCTTTGACAGACACAGCAAGAGAGGGAACACAAGCAGGGGGAGTGGGAGAGGGAGAAGCAGGTTCCTTGCTGAGCAGGGAACCCAATGTGGGGCTTGATCCCAGGACCCTGGGATCATGACCTGCACTGAAGGCAGACACTTAAAGACTGAGCCACCCAAGTGCCCCTAAATAAAATCTTTAAAACAAACAAATGAATAAATACCATACAATACCATTATCACACCTAAAAATGGTAACAATAATCTCTTAAAATAAGATATTTAGTCAAAGTTCAGTTTTTGCAATTATTCATATAAGTATTTTTATAATGGCCTCAAGGTTTCATGTTAATGATGATAGTCTGTGAGAACATCTTGATTTTATATATTTTTTTAAAGATTTTTATTTATTTTATTTGACAGAGAGAGAGAGAGGGAGATCACAAGTAGGCAGATAGGCAGGCAGAGAGAGAGGAGGAAGCAGGCTCCCTGCTGATCAGAGAGCCCAACGTGGGGCTTGATCCCAGGACCCTGAGATCATGACCTGAGCTGAAAGCAGAGGCTTTAACCCATTGAGCCACCCAGGCGCCCCTGACCTTATCTTTAAAAATCCATCAGTAAGCATGCACTTATTAAACACTTACTATATACTCAGCATTCATTCTACACATCATGAGGATTTGCTAAATGCCCATGTCAGGAAATGGTAAGTAATGAGGTTAAGGAATTGGATGGGGCCAGACAACAAATGATACCGAAAAGCATTAAAAAAAAAAAAAAAAAAAAAAAAAAAAAAAAAAAAAAGCATAGTAAATTTAAACTTGATTCAGTTAAAAATTGATAACCTTTGAAGATTTTTGTACTTTGAGGCAACAGGATGAACTTCAGTATCTCCAGTGAATGACCACATGACAGTGACAATTTCCTTTATCTCTCATAATGCCTGACCCCTAGGTTAGTTTAAAGATCAAGTAAAATAGTGAATGTTTTATACAAACCTCAGTTGTGATGATAAATGTATAAAGATTATATTTAGTTTACAGAAATTTGTCATTATAGTCAACTGATCAGAAAAAAGATAATCTGCAAAGCAAGGCTATAACTATGTATATAACTATATTTTAATATTCAATAAAAGATTTTAGTTAACAGTTTTTAAATGGTAAATAACCATGTGAATAATATAAACAAAATCATCCTCAATGGCAGGAGAGATAGAATGAAAGAAATTAACTTTAAAGATATAGAAAATAAATTTTTCTGACATTTTCTAAATATGCATCTAAATTTTTTCATTGTATGAGTCTTAACCAATACTATAAGAGCATAAGTACGTATATAGACAAATGCTATGTAAAGGAAATTTAACTCTAGTTATTTTTAGCTAAATGCATAATAAAATAAACCTAAGACCTTATTATAGGCCAAGTTTTTGCAAAGATATAAAAATTGAGCTATGGTTGGCAGGAATGCATGTGATAGAGTTTTGAAACACTTGTAATCTATGAGTCAGTACCTCTGGAATGTTGGAGAAGAAAGAATGGCAGTAATCAATCTAAGAGGACACAAAGGCATGTGCTCTGTGAGCTGTTCCAAGTCTATTTTAGCAAGTGCACTTGTCTCCAAAATGAAAGATACTCTCCAAATGGTCAAATGGCATCTGGATCATATAAGGGGATTTTTGTTGTTGTTGTTGTTTGTTTTGTTTTTCTTTTCTTTTCTTTTAGTCTTTTTTTTTTTTAGACTATTTATTTATTTATTTGTTTGACGGCGGGGGGAGGGGGGGAGAGATCACAGGCAGGCAGAGAGAGGAGGAAGCAGGCTCCCTGCTGAGCAGAGAGCCAGCCTGATGCGGGCCTCGAGATAGCCGGACCCTGAGATCATGACCTGAGCCGAAGGCAGAGGCTTTAACCCACTGAGCCACCCAGGGGCCCCCATTTTTTTTAGTCTTTTAAATCATTTCAAATCCAAGGAGATTTTCCAAAATTGTCAGTAAAAGGAGCAATATTCAACTTTTATTGGGACTAGACTTTATCATTAAAATATTGTCATTTTTTGTTTTTAGTATTATTAAATGAGGATATTCCATAAAAGCACATAATTCTGATTACTAAAAAAGGAGAAAATAGCACATTTGGGGGCTATGTTTGAGGTTTGTATAAGACTGTGTTTTGCTTGGTGATTTGCTGAAAGAACTCACAAGACTCAGTGGCAGGTTATATTTAGGGCTAAAATTTATTACAGCAAAGTATCCTGAGCAAAAGCAGAAGGAAACAGATGTGCATCAGTGGAGTCCCAAGAGGTTCAGCACAGGCTTCCGATGTCCTTCTCCCTCTAAGACCATACAAGAGCGTGATCTATCTGGGGGCATAGGTGGAATATCTCCGTGTAGGGAAGTCCATTTGAGTGTCAGAATTCAAGGCCGGGCAGTCACATAAGTAAAATCTACTACACAACCAGCCATGGCAACCAAAAGCAAGACTCATCATCATTCTTTATTTTTAAAGATTTTTTATTTATTCATTTGACACAGAGAGAGAGATTACAAGTAGGCAGAGAGGCAGGCAGAGAGAGAGGAGAGAGGAGGAAGCAGGCTCCCTGCTGAGCAGAGAGCCTGATGAGGGCCTTGATCCCAGGACCCTGGGATCATGACCTGAGCCGAAGGCAGTGGCTTTAACCCACTGAGCCACCCAGGCNTAGATTTTATTTATTTATTTCACAGAGGGAGAGAGATCACAAGGAGGCAGAGAGGCAGGCAGACAGAGAGAGGGGGAAGCAGGCTCCCCGCTGAGCAGGGAGCCCGATGCGGTCCTCGATCCCAGGACCCTGAGATCATGACCTGAGCCGAAAGCAGAGGCTTTAACTCACTGAGCCACCCAGGCGCCCAAGACTCATCATTGTTCTTGAGATTTTCGAGAAACAACTTGACAAACTAGTACAGCATGGTCCATGGCTCCAAATGTATATAACAAAATGATCAGTCATTAACATAAAAAAGATCCCAGGGACCACATTCCTAGGTATCCATTATGGCTCCTTCGGAGACATGGAGGGAATAAGAATATAGACCTGCTGGTATTTTGGTATGAACCAAAGGGAGCAAGCTTGCAAGATACTGTTACTCCTGAGAGCATGCCGCGTATGCTCCACCACTCTTCCTTTCCCGAAGTTTGTCCCCCAGCAAGACTGTCTTCCATACCCTCTCCATCTTTGTTTCCAAATCCCATATGCCCTTTAAACTCCCAAGGCATTGGTTGATTATGCAGAGACCCTTGCAGAGCTGGTAGCCATCATCTGTGCCATCAGGACCAGCTACAAAATTTGCAGGACTTAGTGAAAAATGAAAATACTGGTCAGGGGCACCTGGGTGGCTCAGTCTGCCTTCTGCTCAAGTCATGATCTGGGAGTCCGGGGAGGGAGTTCAGCATCCGGATCCCTGCTCAGCGGGGAGTCTGCTTCTCCCCCTTCCCCTCACCCTGCTTGTGATCTCTCTCTCACTCTCTCTATCTCTCTCTTAAATAAATAAAATCTTGAAAAAAAGAGAGAAAATACTGGGCCACTTGTTCAGAAATTATTTAATAATTCAAGACAGTGACAGAAAAGCTTTAAACCAAGAGAGAGACCTGGCACAGAGAGCCCGGTAGAGCTCTACAGGTCGCACATCCATGAAGCCGGTCCTGAGCCTAACAATTACCTTCCAGAGATGTGCCTCTTCCAAGAGCCCAAATTACTGATCAAAAGATGACTTGATGATACCTTCTAGGTCCATCCATTTGTCACCAATGGCAAGATCTCATTCTTCTTTTTTTTTTTTTTTATTATTTGCCCCAGGGAAGATCTCATTCTTTTTTAAGGCAGAGAAAGGCAAGTACTATATGATCTCACTTACACGTGGAATCTAAAAAACAAAGCAAATGCAAACAAAAAAGCAGAAACAGCTCTTAAATACAGAGAACTGGTGGTTGCCAGAGGGGAGGGGTTGGGGGGATGGGCAAAATAGGTGCAGGAGATTAAGAGGTACAAACCTCCAGTTATGAAGTAAGTAAGTCACAGAGTTGAAACATACAGCAGAGGGAGGACAGTCAATAGTATTGTAGCAATGCTGTATGGTGACGGGTAGGGACTACATTTATCACGGTGAGCGCTGAGTAATGCGTAGAGTTGTCAGATCAACATGTTGTACTCCTGAAACTAATATAACGTTGCATGTCAATTAAATTTAGTAATTTAAAAAAATGACTTGATGAGCCTAGAGTCAGATAGAGGAAAATGACTGTTGCCGAGAAGCTCTTTGGGCCCCTAAACTCAGCATGGTGGGTTTTCTACTGGTGTGTGTTAGACAGGTAAGGAAGGTACACTCACCTTCAAGTCAGATGGTTCAGTCCTCCCTGGCAGTGTGACCTTGGAAGTCACTTAGCCTCCCAGACAATTTCCTCCTCAACAAAACAGGAATGACAATGACCCTGAGTTTATGCAGCTGCCCTGAACGTTGAAGGAGACTTTGTAAACCAAAGCGCTATGTAACCGTTATTAGCCTTCTCTCCCAAGGTATCTCCTGGATGATGAGTACTGGTTATTTCCTATTCCCTGGACAGTACTCAAGACGCATTGGCTGGTACTTTTTTTTCCAATCTTTTTTCCCAGACGCTAATGCTTCTCTCGTGACAGCATTACAGCATAACCTCATCACGTGTTTCCCCAACTCATAAAATACAGTGATCGTTGATCTGTTAGGAGACACCGATACATTCGAGTCTGTTTCAAAGTTGTCAAAGGGATCATCCCGGAGGCAGATCTGGAAGTCTGTGGTACTATTCCCTCCTGATTTTCCTTCTTCCTCTCCATTTCCCCACTCTTCTTCTCCCACCATAGAACAAACACACAATCATGGCCACTGTTGAACTCTCTTAGGCCAGATTCAAACCATGAGTCATCTCTAGGACTGTCCCCATTCCCACGGAATGCAGGAGTTGAACGGGTTGTCTTAGAAGAAGTATAGCAAACTGAATCCTGGGCTCTGAAAGACTAGACTGGCTCTTGGGAGTGGCTTAAAGGAAAGAAACAAACAGTTTTCATTCCGAAGTTCTATTTCTGGGTATGTCTTTGGGTGGAGCGTCTGATAAAAACTCAATTATAATTATGTGGGTGGTCAAACTGAGTAGAACCCCGGCTCTGGTCAGCTCAGAGGAGAGCACAAGCACGGAATGTGACTGGGATCTCTCAGATAAGTCGCTTTGCCTGAGGATTTGGACACTATCCAAGAAATTCCAATAAAAATAAACTGCTTGCTCTGAAAATGGAGGTGTTCAATTTTTAATGTTATGAAAGAAACAACTGAATGACTCAGAGCATTCAGTTTTAGGCTGATTAAGAAACCCAAAGTTGGGGCGCCTGGGTGGCTCAGTCAGTTGGGTGACTGCTTTCAGCTCAAGTCGTGGTCTCGGGGTCCTGGGGTCAGCCCCATATTGGGGAGTCTCCTTCTCCCTCTCCCTCTGCTGCTTCTCCTGTTTGTGCGCTTTCTCTTTCTCTGTCAAATAAATGGATGGACTCTTTAAAAAAAAACAAAAAAACAAAAACCCCCCAAAACTCAAAAAACCCAAACCCCAAAATTATAACAAAACTAGCCCCTAAATGAAGCAAAATCTGTTTTGAGCAAGTTAAAATCTTTGCTGCTTATGCTCCCAGGGTCCCAAGAAAACAGTGAAAATAATTAAGGCATGGTTTTTGCAACTCGGACAGCACTCGTGATTTGGGAGGTGATCCTCAGACTCAGAGAGCTCAGAAGGCTTCAGCTATGCACTGGTTTCATTAAACAGAATAATAAGTCAAAATGGGTCACTTTGGAGGAGCTACTGTTTCCTAGGGGCGGATTTACTGAATAGAATTTTTAGCAATTAGAATGAGATTTTTTTCCTGGCTGTAAGGAGTGGCTTTTCTCAGCTAGACGATGATGAAAGTCCCTGTCATAGGAAAATGAGAGTAGAGTAGTCACATGCTATGTTAAAATGGAAGAATTAGTATAGATTCTGGCTTTAAAAAAGACATATTTTCTAGATCTAGCACTCTTACCTTTGTTCTCACCACAACAACAGCAATGGACTTACTCATCACAACTTTTGGTTGTGATACTATCCTCCACCGAAAGGAGAAAGGACATGTGCAGGGTATCTAATTCCACGTCTTGGGACAAGAAAAATCAGGATGGTTTTGGAACATCGCATCTTGCCAAAGAGCAAGAATGCCTCTGAGGATTCCAGAAGCGGGTGTAAAGGGCAAAGAAACTTGCTTGAACAGTCTCCTGCTGTGAAATCGAGCCTCAGTGAACAATAACTGTTATTGTTAATATAATTAGGACAAGTTGAATCTATGAAAGGCCACGAATTTATAATACCCCCAAAGAAATATTAACATATATTATACAAAAGGTAATTGTAGTACAGAAACAAGGAAGCAGATGATATGATTTATTTGTATTGATTTTAATAAATGAAAGTGTGTTTTCTTTCATTAAATTGGTGCATACTTATAAAGTATGGGTATACACTTGCTTCTGTCTGGGCGAATAAAAATAGTGAATACAAGCAACTGTGAAAAGTCCCAGAAATTGTGGAGACTATATGAAGGACAGGAAGGATTAGCCATTTCTAGTGGTCACACATAAAAATGGGGAAGAAAGGGGCTTAAGGGGGCACCTGGGTGGTTCAGTCGTTTAAGGGTCTGCCTCCAGGTCAAGTCATGATCCCAGGATTCTGGGATCGAGCCCCACATCAGGCTCCCTGCTTAGCGGGAAGCCTGCTTCTCCCTCTCCCACTTCCCCCTGCTTGTGTTTCCTCTCTCACTGTCTGTCTCTCTGTGAAATAAATAAATAAAAATCTGAAAAGAAAAAAAAAAAGAAAAGAAAAGAAAAAAAGAGAAAAAAAAAGAAAGGGGCTTAATATCGAACAACTACAGGTAGTCATACATAAGACAGAAAAAAAGTTCAACGGTGATAAATGAGCCAAATGTCCTAAAGGGAAGGTAACTGTGCCTCTAGGTAATTAAACCTCTTGCTGGTCCTACTAGTTATAATGAAATACCAGAAGGGAATGAATATGGTTTTAATAATGGTAACGGACAAGGTAGATACAACATCGTGGAAAAACATGTTATTTAACACTAGCCAAGTAGGGCTTTAAAAGTAAACCTTTTTTTTTTTTTTTAGATTTTATTTATTTATTTGACGCAGAGAGAGAGAGAGAGATTACAAGTAGGCAGAGAGGCAGGCAGAGAGAGAGGAGGAAGCAGGCTCCCTGCTGAGCAGAGAGCCCGATGCAGGCCTCGATCCCAGGACCCTGAGATCATGACCTGAGCCGAAAGCAGAGGCTTTAACCCACTGAGCCACCCAGGCGCCCTAAAAGTAAACCATTTTGAAGAAAGATACCAAGTTGTAAAAACACTAAAACATATGCTAAAAATGATCTTGAAAAGTTTTACTAGTAAGTGGAGCTGATGAATGGAACTTGACTGTAAGCAAGGACCACTGTCCTATTGCCCAGGGGCTCAGGGAGAACCCACATCGAGTCCCCTGCTCTGACCAAGAATGAGTTGATAAACCCCATCTTATAAATGGTCTGGTTTGGGGAATATTCTTTTGGGTCTGCTAAGATCACTGCAATCCTGGGAAAGTGTTTAAATGATGAAATGAAAACACTAGAAAGATATTGAAATAAAAATAGCTATAGCCCAAAACAGTATAAAAACAAATAGAGGAAAAAGTGAAGAAATAGGAGAGAGCCATTTTGTTGACGTCTCAGAAATAAGTTCAGAGTGATAATACATTTTATAATCATTTGAGTATGTTTTGTCAACTGTTTGAAGGATTTGAAGTGCTTTTAAAAACCAGCAATACTAATACACGTGTCTGTAATTTAGTTTAAATTGCTTAAGAGAATTAATTGAATTGAATTTTTAAAGATTTATTTATTTATTTTAGTGGGGGGAGAGAGAGGGAGGGAGAGAGTGTGCTTGTGAGCAGGGGGAAGGGCAGAGGGAGAGGAAGACAGAATCTCAAGTCGACTCCAGGCTGAGTGGGAAGCCTAATGCAGGGATTGATCTCATGACTCTGAGATCCCAAGGTGAGTTAAAATCAAGAACTGGATGCTTAACGGACTGTGCCACCCAGGCACCCCTAAATTGATTTTTAAATGCTCAAAAACTTTAGTTTTCAGTGATACTTAAGTAAATATAGGAGTTTAACAATCCGAACATGAAACAAAATTTAAATAATTGTGAGTATTCCTTTTCATGTCCCAGAGCTCCTGGGCATTAAAGAACGTAAGGATTGGGAAGGGTGACATGTGGCAGGACTCACTTGGACTGACGACAATGCTCAGTGGGCAGGGGACACTGGGATGGCCTTCCTTGTACCACAGTTATGACTTCTTCTGGGCTTGTGGGTAAAGAGGTGCTTACAAGATTATACTTCATACCTTCTTCTGTGCTGAAATATTTCATAAAAAACAAATTTACAATTATACTTGAAGGAAGAGAAACTCTCCCTGATAGGAAAGATGGTCTTAATCCAAAATGAATGGCTAGATTGGTTCAAATTACACTGAAAAATGTTCACACCTTGTAATCTTAACTCCAGAGGCAGAATTTTACAAGTCCAAAGCTATTTTAAGATATTGTAATCGCTATGTATGGTGATAGATGGTAGTTCCACTTGTGGTGCGCCCCGCGTAAGGTATAAACTTGTCAAATAACTATGTTGTGCACCTGAAACTAATGTAACACTGTGTGTCAACTCTACTCAAAAAAAAAAAAACAAAAGCCATTTTAACAACCGGTCAAATTAGATGACTACATTGCATTTAGTTGTATCATTTGATTCTAATGGCATCAACCATTACATATATGTTAACCTATCACATGTCTTAGATTTTCATGAGCTTGTTTAATATATTTTCCGGAAATTAAGTCACAGTGCCTCTGCAGACTCTCGGCTCAAAAACTACATGTGTCTGTGGGAAAACATTTGCTGCACAATCAATGTTTCATTTGTTGGGTTAAGCAAGCAAGTTGCCAATAAATCATTTTTAACTTTTAAAATTTCAGTATAGTTAATGTCCAGTGTTATATTAGTTTCAGGTGTACAATATAGTGATCCAACAATTCTGTACATTACTCAGTGCTCACATCCTGCTAAGTGTACTTTTTTTAAAAAAAGATTTATTTATTTATTTGACAGAGAGAGATTACCGGTAGGCAGAGAGGCCGGCAGAGAGAGAGGAGGAGGAAGCAGGCTTCCCGCTGAGCAGAGAGCCCGACAAGGGGCTCGATCCCAGGACCCTGAGACCATGACCTGAGCCGAAGGCAGAGGGTTTAACCCACTGAGCCACCCAGGCACCCTCTAAGTGTACTCTTAATCCTCTCTGTCTATTTCACCTATCCCTCCCCGCCACACCCCTCCCCGCCCCTCTGGCTAACCCCAGTTTGTTCTCTATAGTTAAGAGTCTGGTTTGTTGTTCGTCTCCTTTTTTTCCCTTGCTCATTTGTTTTGTCTCTTAAATTCCACTATGGTATTTGTCTTTCTCTGACTGACTTATTTCACTTAGAATTATACTGTCTAGATCCAACCACGTTGTTGCAAATAGCAAGATTTCATTCTTTTTTTTTTTTTTTAAAGATTTTATTTATTCATTTGACACAGAGAGAGAGATTACAAGTAGGCAGAGAGGCAGGCAGAGAGAGAGGAGAGAGGAGGAAGCAGGCTCCCTGCTGAGCAGAGAGCCCGATGTGGGCCTCGATCCCAGGACCCTGGGATCATGACCTGAGCCGAAGGCAGCGGCTTTAACCCACTGAGCCACCCAGGCGCCCAAGATTTCATTCTTTTTTATGGCTGAGTAACATCCCATTGTGGAAATATATACAACATCTTCCTTATCCAGACATCTGTGGATGGACACCTGGGTTGCTTTCATATCTTTGCTATTGTTAGTAATGCTGCAATAAACATAGGGGTGCATATATCTTTTCAGATAAGTGTTTTTGTTTTCTTTGGGTAAATACCCGGCCGTGGAATTGCTGGATCCTATGGTAACTCTACTTATAATTTTGTGAGGACCCTCCACACTGTTTTCCACAGTGGATGCACCCACTTCCACTCCCACCAAGAGTGCACAGTCCACCTCCTCGCTGACACATGTTGTTTCTTGTGGTTTTGATTTTAGCCATTCTGACAGGTGTGAGGTGATAGCTCATTGTGGTTTTGATTTGCATTTCCCCAATGATATAAGTGGTTTTTAGATTAACTTTGGGAAGCAACAGCCATCGTGGAAAACAAAAATACAGCTAATTCACAGCAATAATCTGTTAGTGCAATAGAGTGGATTAACTTTACAGGAGAAGAAAAATATGAAACATATAGGTCTAGAGACAATCTGTACCTTTACACAGAACTTCACGGTGGGCCAAAGCTATCATTTCATGGGCTCAGAATTGTGGTCCATCTCGGTCACAGAGTGGGCTATTGTCAGGACTGGGAGTTTTGTTACTAAAAGCTATTTAAAATGGGTTCTTCTATAGGAGCCTTCAGAGGGAAAACTGTCTAGAAGGCACTAGCAGGGCTCATGTCTGAATCAAGAACTTAAAAAATCTCTACTTTTAAGAAAGATTACTTTGTTTCCATAGTTGCCCCTGAGGTTTTGTGGCACGGTGGAACCTGAGAGAATTCTTCTCTCATTCCAATTGGATTGATTCCAAGTGACTATCCTTAATGCTTGCGTATGGAAACGTTAGGGTGGTCATTTTAGTTAATCAGTTCTGTATTTGCTGATTCCACACTTTCAGAAACTTCAAGATTTAATGTTTGTTATTTGATCCACACTGGCTCTTTTTTTTTTTTTAAGATTTTATTTATTTATTTGTCAGAGAGAGAGAGGGAGAGAGCACCAAATGGGCAGAGTGGCAGGCAGAGGCAGAGAGACAAGCAGGCTCCCCGCAGAGGAAGGAACCCGATGCTGGACTTAATCCCAGGACCCTGGGATCATGACCTGAGCCGAAGGCAGCCGTTTAACCAACTGAGCCACCCAGGCATCCCCACACTGGCTCTTCAACATTTTCTTTTTCTTGGTAGCTTGTAATATTACCTCTCTGTTTTATCTTGTAATAATCCTGCCCCCCCCCCTTTTTTTTTGCTAAACTCAACTCTAAGACAATGGGGCTTGGGGACATCTTTCCTTATGGACATAGTCACTATTTGCTAAAAGTGAAAGCAAATAAAGGAAAACAGCACAGGTGCTCACAGCACTGCCCACAGGATGTCTCACCCTGCAAGAGTCCTGGGGTCGATGGGAGGCACCGCCGTGTAATCCAACACAAGCTGGGTTGGGCCTCTGGCACCTGGCACTTGCTGGCTTTGTGACCTTCAGCTAAGTATTTTCCTTCTCTGAGTTGCAGTTTTCTCAGTGAAAATCCTTAACAATACCTTTCTTAGTAGGGATGTTGTATTCAGGACCACAATTAGGGTGAGGTGAGTAAAATGGTTAATCAGTACAGTCTTTCTTTACCTAAAAATGCTGATATTTGGGGGGTGGTGCGTGGGTGGCTCAGTTGGTTAAGCGGCTGACTTTTGATTTTGACTCAGGTCTTGATCTCAGGGCTGTGGGATCAAGCCCCACATCAGGCTCTACGCTCAGCAGGGAGTGGAATCTGCTTGAGATTCTCTCTCTTCCTCTTCAACTGCCCCTCCCCTAGCCCCCTCACCCCACTCACACCTTCACTCTCTTTGTCTCTCTCTTTTTAAAAATAGATAAATCTTTTTAAAAAATGTTGATATTTGGTTCATCATGGACTTCTTTGCATTAAATTTTAAAATAGTGCATTAAAATGTATTATTTATTTGATTACTGAGTTTTTGTGAATCCCCCTTCATTTATGCCTGAGACAAATGCCTCACTTCCTCACTCTGGTCTTGGCACTGGTTGCATTTGCTCTCTCTATAATTTGTGCCACCATCCAAGGCAGAATCCTGGGAATAATCCTAGATCCCTCATTCTGAACCCCCTCCCGCATCTAAACAATTTCCAAACTTCATTGATTTTACTCTTCCTCTGTCTCATTGCTCCTCTGTTCTCCATTCCCACAGCCCTGTTTTGTGTCTCATCACTTCCCTCCAAGATGATTACAAGAGCATCTCAACTAGTCTATCCCAACTAGCCTGTCTTCCCTCCACTGTATCCTCTAAATCACTGCCAGTAAGAGCTTTATAGAAGGCAAACCTGATCACAGCACTCTCCTGCTTTAAAGACTTCAAAGATTTCCTCCAGCTTTCAGAATAGCNGGAAGCAGGCTCCCTGCCGAGCAGAGAGCCCGATGCGGGCCTCGATCCCAGGACCCTGAGATCATGACCTGAGCCGAAAGCAGAGGCTTTAACCCACTGAGCCACCCAGGCGCCCTGCAGCTCACTTCTTGCCGTAGCCTATGAGGGCACCCCATGCATTGTGCTGTCACATGTTGCCGTGCGTACTGTTTGTACCTACTGTTTTCCCTCTCTAGAATGCCCTTACCACCTCCTTATCCTGCTGACTTTGGATGTTTCAAAACTCACCTCAAGAATATTTCCTCTGGAAAGACTTGGCTGCCAACGTTATTGAATTTATCTACCTAGTTTCTGTGTTTCCAAAGCACTTTGTGTATCCATCTACCATCCCTTCCACCATGCTATACTGAATTCATTGATGTACTTGCCATAACTAGACTGTTAGGTCCTTAAGAACAGGAATCATGACTTTTTATCTTTATTTCCCATCTCCTAGCAGAGTGCTGATGGTACTCAGTAAATATCTGTTGAATGAATGAATGAATTAGATAAAAGACATAATAATGCATGGTATACAGTAGGTACTCAAAGTGTTGGGTCTCCTTTTTTTTGTTTTTGCACCCAACTACCCTAATAAAAAATTTATAGTTATCATTCTCAATAATCAGATACTTTCTAAGAACTGATACTTTTCTTAAATAAAGAGCCTCCAGGCATTTGTTGATTCCAGCACCATTGGTTGGAGGGTTTGTTTGAAGTTATTCAACCTACCTGAATAAGCTGGGTAATGCGGGGTGCTGGTCCCTGCACCCTAAATGTTGGATAAGAAATGATTCCTGATCTGAAAGAGTGTTCAGTCTAATGTAACGGGGTAGGACAAATCCTCATATTATGCGACTAGAAGGCCTATCGTGGTAAAATGCCACCGAGAGCCATACAGATATTAGAGCAGTCACATAACTTGTACTTGTAGAATCCCCAAATTTCACCATGAGATGCTGGGAGAGGGCATTCCACAATCATGGAGGCACAGACGTGCAGAGGCAGGAGACCACAACACATATGGAAACAGAAAGAAGGGGCACCTGGGTGACTCAGTGGGTTAAGCCTGCCTTGGGCTCAGGTCATGATCTCAGGGTCCTGGGATCGAGTCCTGAATCAGGCTCTCTGCTCAGCGGGACGCCTTGCTTCCCCCTCTCTCTGCCTGCCTCTCTGCCTACCTTTGATCTCTCTCTCTCTCTGTCAAATAAATAAATAAAATCTTAAAAAAAAAAAAAAGAAACAGAAAGCAGTCCCAATGGAGCACATGTAGGAGAGCTGAGGGAGCAAAACATACAAAGGTGGTTGGGGATATACTGCAGAGGATCTGAAATACTGCAGTGAGGCATGTGTGATTGCCCTAAGGCACCAAGAAACCACAGAAGGTGTTTGAGCAGTGTCATAACCAGAGACTTGCTTAAGGCAGGTTGCTTGGGTAGTAATACTATCACGGATGTTCACTGTCTAAAAGGGACCGAGTCACTGTGAATTACTTAAAAAAAAAAAAAAAACAACAAAACTTACATGGAGCCTGGGTGGCTCAGTCGGTTAAGCCGATGCCTTCGGCTTGAGTCATGATCCCAGGGTCCTGGGATCTAGTCCCACATCAGGCTCCCTGCTCGGTGGGGAGCCTGCTTCTCCCTCTCTCTCTGTCTGCCTCTCTGCCTACTTGTGCTCTCTATCTCTCTGTCAAATAAATAAATAAAATCTTAAAAAAAAATTTACAAATACACTGAAAACGGTATCCCCGATGAAAGACTAAATTAATGTGAGAGCTCACACTTTTTAAAAAAAGGAACTATACACACTATATTTGAATAACCCCAAAGCTTTTAAATTTAGGAATATTTGCTGTGCAAAATACAAGTTTTCTCAAGTTAGAAAGGAAGGTTGGTGGAAAATTGTTGCTTCTTGTTTACTGCGTTGGTGAATTTCCATTCCTCCTCCTCAGAAACAGTGTGTGGTCTGGAGGCCTTATCAGTTATCCACCTAGATCTAACAGTCAACATAGAAACTGGCTAGAACTTGTCTCTTCTTTTCCACTGCTATCAAGACCCTAAATGTGGCAATCTCTGTGAAGAGGTATGAAGATGGGGGTCAATTTCTAGAACACAGAGTAACTGTTTCTCTAGAACATGATGTACCCAAAGTAAAGCACCAGTACTGTGCATGAACTATTTGAAAATACATGTGTGTGGGCATCACCTTAGGAAAATCTGATGCAGAAATCTGTGTAGAAATCTGAAGACAGAGTTAAATAAAGATGCAATTCTTCATCCTTATTTACTTTTGCATTTAAGATACTTAGATGTATCTATAGCTTTTCGAGAACAAATGAGTCATGAAAAACCAAGTTTTTCTGTACTTTGGCTGTCTTAAAAATCTCAGGTTACGAAGGATCAGGTGACACAAGGTTAAGGAGGCACAACACTAAGAGGAAGGGGGAAAACTGGTCAGAAGTTTTGAATGATTATTACTCCCAGGAAAAGAACTTCTGGAGCAACAGGGCAGTGGTGTTCAATGACTCTCAAACTCTGGTGTAAATGAGAATCTGCAAGAAGCTCTGTAAGGGGTACCTGGCCGGCTTAGTCAGTGGAGGGTGCAACCCTTGATCTCTCAACTTTATGGGTTTGGGCCCCACATCGGGTATAAAGATTGCTTAAAAATAAAATCTTAAAAAAAAAAAGACGTTCTGTAAAAAGTGCATATTCCTGGGACCCATCTCTGGAGAGTGTTTCCATAGGTCTTAGGGAGTGGAGGAGAGAAACCAGTTATTTGCACTAAACACACACACACGTCATTTTGATACCAACATAGTATGGGAACCACTAAAAATAAGACTACTCATCTCCATTTTTCCCAAGTCTCTAAGCACCCAGCTGTCTTTTTATATTTGTCTTTTTAAAAATATTTGTCTTTTTATATTTGTATAGTATTTTCTAATGGGAATGCTTGCTTCAATCCTTTATGGTTAAAGTAAAATTCTTCCAGATGGTTGAAATTCCAATATCTTCACATTCTTTCCATATTTTATAATGGGCTGACATAGGCCTCATGGAAAACTAAGAGAATAGAAATGAGAATAGAAATAGAACTGCCATTAGGAAGATATGTCAGTCCAGATGCCCTGAGCAGCAGATACCAAGATGGGATGAAATATGTGAGGTTTACATTAAGGAAAATGATGCCATGCAGGAAAGTGGGGAAGGGACTGAGGAAATCTGGGGAGCACTCATCAGACACACAAATCTGACCCCAAGTGAAGAAGAGAGAGTGAATTTTTAACAAAGGCATCTTACCCCACTGTATAGTGCAAGGAAGTTTCAGCAGAGCTGTCAAGGAGTTCTCAAGGCAAAACACACCCAAGTTTTTATTTATTATTATTTTTTAAAGACTTTATTTATTTGACACAGAGAGAGAGAGAGAAAGCACAAGCAAGGGGAGCAGCAGGCAGAGGGAGAGGGAGAGACAGATTCCCTGTTAAGCAGGAAGACTGATGCAGGGCTCAGTTCCAGGACCCTGAGATCATGACCTGAGCTGAAGGTAGACACTTAACAGACGGAGCCACCCAGGCACCCCAGACCGAAGTTTTTAAAAAGGGATTTAGATTTTATTTATAGATTCTTCCTACCTGTGTGATACTCAGAATCTTCCTAGAAAATGACCTCGAGAAATTAGTGGCTTTTAAGTTAATTGTATCTCCTAAAGAAAATTTCCAATTAACACTGAGATCTTGCAGTATTTTTTTTGGTAATTAATAATTAAAACCTCACCCCCTGGAGAAGGGAGAATTATCATTCCATTAGAGATGTTATACCATTCACTCATTAAATTAACAGAGCAAACAAGGTTCTAGAAATGGCTCCTTAAATGCAGAGTATTCTGATGTTAAGCGCTTTCCACCATTCTGGCTATTTCTGATATCTTAGATATTCCTGGATATGTCATAGCCTTTGATTCTCGGCAAATCCGGAAAGGACAGGCAGTGTCAGTAATAGTAATTCCAGTTCACAGTTCCACAGAGTAGATCCATCTTGTTGTTTCAATTGTTTCCAGAGCACCCAGCAACATACTAGGATCTGCCTAATCCCCACGGTTTCTTTAGAGCTTGCTTTCCCTATATGGCATCTATTTATCCTCCACCAACATGGTGCTTAGCATTTCAGTCTGAAGTTTCCAAAGCACTCTAGAAAGTGGCTAAATATAACTTGCATCTAAGAGGAAGGCTTTCCCCTCACAGTCTGTACAAGCAGACCTCACTTCACACAGTTCCTGTGTGCATGAATTTCATTACCATGGTTTAGGTAAGCAACACCAGTTCTCCAACAACATAATTCCAACTTCAGTCACCATACTTCACGGTGTGGAGTAAACTGCATACAGTGATTGCTACTGGATCTTCGGTCCACAAATCTCTATGCACATAACAGATGTGGATACAATCGGTGGCCACAACATCACTTCTCTCCAAGTCTATAAGTTATCAATCATTGTACATCTGCTGTTCAGTTCTTGCACAAACAGCAAAGTGTGGGGCTGTGTAGCCTTTTTGTCTCCCAGCAATTAAACTCAAATGAGGGCACCTGGGTGGCTCAGTGGGTTAAAGCCTCTGCTTTCGGCTCAGGTCATGATCTCAGCGTCCTGGGATCGAGGCCCGCATCGGGCTCTCTGCTCAGCAGGGAGCCTGCTTCCTCCTCTCCCTGTCTCTCTGCCTGCCTCTCTGCCTACTTGTAATCTCTCTCTCTGTGTCAAATAAATAAANCTTAAAAATAAATAAATAAACTCAAATGATATTCTACAAAAATGGGTAATAGAGGGGAGCCTGGGTGGCTCAGTTAAGCCTCCGACTCTTGATTTTGGCTCAGGTTATGATCTCAGGGTCCTGAGATTGAGCCCTGTGTTGGGCTCCATCCTCAGCAGGGAGTCTGCTTGAGCTGCTCTCTCTCCCTCTGTCCCTCCCCTCCCCCAGCACATGCATGCTCTCTCTTCTCAATAAATTAATACCTATTTTTTTAAATAAGTAATAGAAGGAATCTGTCAACAAAGAGGAAAGTGCAGCAAAGAAACAAAAAGAGATAAAGTAAAAGGGAAACTTAAATAGAGCACCTGAGTTATAGAAGAAGAGCTAACAGTGGGAACGGTGACTCTGGTCTTGGGGATGCCTCCAGAGGTACAGCCAGAGGAATGCAGTGAAGACAGCTTATCAGTATAAGTGGGGAAAGTGGGTCGTGATGAAAAGATGAAGAGGTACCAGAGGAAGTGATGCTGGCAAAAAATGCACACTAAAGGAATTCGTGGAGACACTACATCATATTGAAAGCACAAACGATACAGTGTTGGAACCTGATTAGAACTTAGAAATGTGGCAATTCACCCAGGCTTAGAAGAGTTGCTTGCTCCATATTGCAAGTTACATGACAAAGAAGAAGGCAAGCACTATCCAAATTATTCTTTAAAAAAAAAAAAAAAAGGGCGCCTGGGTGGCTCAGTGGGTTAAGGCCTCTGCTTTCGGCTCAGGTCATGATCTCAGCGTCCTGGGATCGAGGCCCGCATCGGGCTCTCTGCTCAGCAGGGAGCCTGCTTCCTCCTCTCCCTGTCTCTCTGCCTGCCTCTCTGCCTACTTGTAATCTCTCTCTCTGT
>LNAC01000518.1:357399-434106 GCA_002007465.1 Ailurus styani
CTGCCTACTTGTGATCTCTCTCTCTGTCAAATAAATAAATAAAATCTTTAAAAAAAAAAAGATTTTATTGGGCACCTAAGTGGCTCAGTTGGTTAAGCGACTGCCTTCGGCTCAGGTCATGATGCCAGAGACCTGGGATCAAGTCCTACATCGGGCTCCCAGCTCCAAGAGGAGTCTCCTCCCTCTGACCTTTTCCCCTCTCATGCTCTCACTCTCTTGCTCTCTGTCAAATAAACAAATAAAAAGATTTTATTTAAAAAGAGAGAGCACAAGCAGGGGGAGTGGCTCCCCACTGAGCAAGGACCCTGATGCAGGACTTGATCCCAGGACCCGGGATCATGACTTGAGCTGAAGGGGATGCTTAACCGACTGAGCCACCCAGACGCCCTATCCAAATTATTCTTGATAAATTTTTTACGAAGAAATAACACACTTTAATGTTAATGTTTCTAATGTGCTAAATTACAATGTACTCGATGTTAGTTTCACTCATTTTTAAATTTTTTTTTTTTTAAAGATTTTATTTATTTATTTCACAGAGGGAGAGAGATCACAAGGAGGCAGAGAGGCAGGCAGAGAGAGAGAGAGGGGGAAGCAGGCTCCCCGCTGAGCAGGGAGCCCGACGCGGGCCTCGATCCCAGGACCCTGAGATCATGACCTGAGCCGAAAGCAGAGGCATTAACCCACTGAGCCACCCAGGCGCCCTCATTTTTAAATTTTTATCTTTATTTTTTAAGTAGGCTCTATGCCCAACATGGGGCATGAACTCACAACCCTGAGATGGAGAGTTGCATGTTCTACCAACTGAGCCAGCCAGGCACACCAGTTTTATTATTTGTTTTGTTTTCCTATACCTTTATAACTGATGGGGTTCTTAATGTTTTGACAAAGTTGCCTAGAGGTGGGGGTAGGGAGAGAGAATCGGCTGTGAAGAACAGTTGGTAGGGGGTAGAGGGACTATAGTGGTTGTGGTTACAGGATTGTACACAACAACCAAAATTCATCAAACACTTTAAAATGTGTGAATGTCATTGTACGTAAATAATACCTTCATAAAAGAGAAAAAGGTAATGGGAAGATGTTGAAAGTCTCTTAAGTTGTTGTGTAAGTGGTTGTGGAAAATCGTTTTAGCAGCAGGATAGAGAATGGTTTGGGGATGAGATCAGCACAGAGATGATTGCAGAAGTCCAGGCAAGAACAGGCCAGAGTCTGAACAAAGAGCTAGTGGGTTGACATGAGTGATTTCAAACTACACTGGAGAAAGACAATGACAACTTAAATAGCTGGTGCTCACACCCATCGTCTCTTTTAATTCTCCCAGTCCCTGAGGAGAGGATATTGTCTTTGCTTTACAGAGAACTCCTGACTTGGAAACGGTAAGAAAACCCTAGGAGGGGCATCTGGGTGGCTCAGTTAGTTAAGCATCTGCCTTGGGCTCAGGTCACGATCCATTGAGCCTGGAGTCAGGCTCCTTGCTCAGTGAGGAGTCTGCTTTTCCCCCTCCCTCTGCCCCACCCCTGCTCCTGTGCTCTCTCTCAAGTAAATAAATAAACTCTTAAAAAAAAGAAAGAAAGAAAGAAAGAAAGCCAGCCAGCCAGCCCTACCCTAGGAGCCTGGAGAGATGTCACAAATGGGCTGCTGGTGGGTATCAGGGCCCTTCTCCTCCTGTTAGAATTCATTCCAATTGATTTTCAGGTTTTAAGATCTTCCTTGGTTATAATATTTGTGTATTTTGTGGAAGGTGATAGTTACTTAAGATATAACAGTATTAGCTATCACGTAGTCTTCCACTATAAAATTTATAGGTCACAAATCTCAGAGATGAATAGCACATTGCACATCAGCCTCCAGATCTATAATACACCTCATATCCACATTCAGGGAAAAGAAAACCAAAACATGCCCAAGTCAGACATTAATAACAGGTTATTTTTAAAAACACCTAATAACTGAAGGTCATAGATTTCACACTTCTCTGTATCCTCCATAGTGTGCAGCACTGTGCATTATTCTTACTTGAAGTACAATAATTATTTCTTGATTGGTTTGCCTTGACTAGAGTCTTATTTATTTGATTTGGGGGGAAATGAAGGCATTTTTCCACATTGGAGCAGACTTTAATGATAACCACAGAAATTATTTTGTTTTTAAAGATTTATTTATTTGAGAGAGATAGGGAGAGAGAGAGAGAACACATGAGTTGGGGGAGGGCAGACAGAGAGAATCTTCAAGCACACCTCCTTCCCACTGCTGCTAGGCACAGAACCCAACTGAGGGCTCGATCTCACGACCCGTGAGATCATGACCTGAACCAAAACCAAAGGTCAGAAGCCCAACTGACTGAGACATCCAGGAGCCCCAAAGTTTTTTTTTTTTTTCAATCGATGCCACGGTAAGAATCAAACACCTCAAAGGAAATGGGACTTATTCTTATTCACATGAGTTAATAAATAAAATGTATCTGTGCACACACATGATTGAGTGGACTGCTTATTATATGAATCCGGAATAGCTCTGATATGTATGGGATGCTTATTTATGTAAGTATTTGTTTTAAAGCCTGTATTCCTCACTGGAAGGGGAAATGTCTGAGTTATTTACCATGGTTACAGACAGATTTAGGAATCAATAAACAGCCACTGATTAAATGTGCTTGGTACTACCTAATGCGGCAGGCATTTTATGTGTTCTTTCACTGAACCCTCTCAACAGCCTAAAGGGTAAATAATCATTCTCATTAGACAGATTAGTAAACTGCTGAGCTTCGGTGACTTGCTCGAGACTCAACAGCAAGTAAGAGGCTACACCCAATAGGAATTTGAAACCAGAGCTACATGGTCTTGCAAATATGGACTTTTCCCATTGACTAAAAATAGGGAACCACCCAGGAACTGCGTGTGTACCTGGAAAAACTATTTTTTTAAAAGATTTTATTTCTTTATTTGACACACAGAGAGAGAGACCACAAGTAGGCAGAGAGAGAGGAGGAAGCAGGCTCCCTGCCAAGCAGAGAGCCCAATATGGGCCTCGATCCCAGGACGCTGAGATCATGACCTGAGCCGAAAGCAGAGGCTTTAACCCACTGAGCCACCCAGGCGCCCTGGAAAAACTATTAAACCCTTTGCTTTTTCTACCCTTTCCCTGGTTCCCTCTTAAAAAAATAAAATAAAATAAGGCCTCATACTATTTTAAGCCTCCCACTGGATAATAATTATAATTTCACATTTAGATTTTAATTCATGAGTTATAAACCAGCAGGTTACAGACTGAATCTGATCGTTCAACATGTTTTGTTTAGCAAATAATTTTTTTAAAAACTGAATTTTTACATAGCCCTCACCAGACTCTGTGGCCCAGGGTCAGGCTGTTTTGCTCATTTATGTTGAAAGACCCTTCCCCTAGAAGGTAGATAAGATAACTAACCGCTTTTTTTTGCTTTTCTGTAAACCGCTGGCTTTTAGGTATAAATTAGGTTATTAATCGGGTTATTAGTCGCATATTAATTGCTCTTTTGCTTTACTGTCACTGCTTGGCTTATAGAAATAATAGAGACGCCATGATGGCTTTCCTACCTTCCCCCTTCTTGTTCCCCTCTCTTGCGCGAGCGGGCCCTCAGAACCAATCAGCTTGTTCCCCCTTCCCGCCTCTCACTTCGCGCGCGCGGGTACTCAAAACCAATCAGCAAACTCCAAGTATGCCTTTTTCAAAGTTCAAATTGTCAACCAATCAGTTGCGCCCCACCCAAAACTTGTTTGTGCCTTCCTATATAAGACCCTGTTTCTCTCCGGTCGGTGTGCTCGGTTAGCTGGAGCTGCCGACCACCCGCCGGTACCTGCGTGGAAATAAACCTCTTGCTGTTTGCATCCAGTGGCAGTGTTAAATTCTTGGGTAAGGGGATCCGCAGGTCTTTCAATGTTACCTGCCTAGACCCTTGCAAGCAGTCTAGAGGGGTTAAATGGAAAATGAGCCCAGTTAAAATGCTAATACCCCTGGCAGAGGCTAATCCTTCCAACTGTCTAAAATTATAGTTTGTCCCTTCCTGCGACTAAGTTCAAAACCTCTGCCGAAGAGAGATTTTGAGGTGGAAAGCTAGAGCATCTAAGAGAGGAAAGCAGAGGAAATACATGGGAACTGGAAGAGTGGGTAATCAGAGGTTTTCCATATTTTTCCCATAATCCTCTGTCCACTCCTCAAAGTTTTCCTTTGTCCATCTGCTTAATCTCAAGTAGGAATCCCTAACAATAATTTCCTGCTAGTTAGTGTTCATTTCTCTGGAAAATTAAATAACCACAATAATTACCCCAGGCAATAATGTTCTGAAGTAATCTGTAACTCAGATATGCCTAATGTCTCAGCCTTGCAAGAGCTCACTTTCTTTTAGGCCAATATATGAATAGTCCGAGCATCCATCCTGTGTGACTGATGGAAGGTCAGTATTTTTATTAATAATAATTAACTTTTATTGAGTACTTATTATATGCCAGGTACTTTGATCTTAGCTTAAGCAAGAACACACGTTTTTTATATATATCTGCATGAATAATCAATAATTTTCAAAGACAGAAGCACCAAATCCATATTTTAAAAAGAAACATTATCCTAAAGAAGTAATAATTTGCAGGGACATAATTCCCGCAGTGTTGACAAATGTTGGAACTATAATGAGAACAGTGTAGCTCCTCATTTTCTTGGATCTTTTTACTACAAAATAGAATCTTTACCAAAAAGTCCATCAACATATTTTTCTAAAAACAAGGGAACATGGGAATCATCTGCTCTCAGAGATGTTTAAACTTTCTCCTCACAACGTGAAGCTAAATCTTTGAAATTATAAGTATCTCACAGCTTTAAAGATCCCGGAACCCAGATAATCAGGGTGAAGTTATCCAAGCTCCCCTCCTTCAATTGGTCTAGAATTGAGAGCCCAGTCTTGAGAGGGGCATAAGCTCTTTAACCCTGGCTAAGCGAGTCTTCAAGGTTCTATCTTTTTCATCATTTTAATAGGAAATTATTTTAAATATCAAAATTCTTGAGATACACAATTGAAAATTTCAGTTGTGATAACAGTGAAACTATTTACCGTGTAATTACAATTTTTTAAAAAATTTATTTGACACAGAGAGAGAGAGACAGAGAGAGAGGGAATACAAGCAGGGGGAGTGGGAGAGGGAGAAGCAGGCTTCCTGCTGAGCAGGGAGCCTGATGTGGGGCTTGATCCCGGAACCCTGGGATCATGACCTGAACTGAAGGCAGATGCTTAACAACGGAGCCACCCAGGCGCCCCTAATTAAAAATATTTTTAAAGCACAGTGTTGTACTTAGGTAAAAGTGTACTAATCTGCAATTTAATTGGAAATGCACCAAAAAGAAGATGGATTAATGGATAGAGTAATGGATACTGGATGGATACATGATAAAATATAGTGAAATGTTAATGAATGTGGAATCTAGGTGATAGGTATATGGAAGTTTGCTACAAAATTCTTTTGACTTTGTTGTAAGCTTGAAAATTTACTTTTATTTTTTTAATTTTCTGTAAATTTAAAAATTAAAGGTGAAGGAATAGACAAATAGAGCAATAGAATCCTTAATCATAGAGAGCCCAGAAACATAGCTGTGGATGTGTGGGATCTCAGTATATGACAGTAGTAATATAAAGTAGTGGGGAATGATTAACTATTTAATAAATAGTGCTGGAAAAAGAAGTTGTCCATAAAAAAATTGATTCTTACCTCAGTTAATTCTATAGCCTTTTCTTTTTTTTTTTTTAGATTATTTATTTATTTATTCATTTGACACAGAGAGAGAGATCACAAGTAGGCAGAGAGGCAGGCAGAGAGAGAGGAGAGAGGAGGAAGCAGGCTCCCTGCTGAGCAGAGAGCCTGATGTGGGGCCTCGATCCCAGGACCCTGGGATCATGACCTGAGCAGAAGGCAGCGGCTTTAACTCACTGAGCCACCCAGGCGCCCTCTATAGCCTTTTCTAGTGAACTAATCTAGCTCTGCTTTTTCTATTTTAACTGCCAGGCCTGATGCTTCCTAGGTGGTCAATAAATATTTGTTGCATGAAGAATAAAGGAATGAAGACCCCAGACCTGGAAGATAATACTGCGGGTTGTGGGATTCCCGTGAGTTGTGCTGTGGCCAAGGGTTGGCTGTAGAAGCCAGAGAGCTGAGTCTTGAAGCCTGTTTCTCACCAGCTGAGCTAAAACAACTGTTATATCAACTCCTGACTGCAAATAAGTAAGCTCAAGGATGAGTTCTGAAGTTGTCCTAGACTTCATTCAGTGACTGGTAGAACTCCTTTCAAGACTTGCAGGAACAGAATTTGTCACTATTTATAGTTCCTAAGGCTGTAACAAGTGGGGCAGGGGAGTAGGATTTGGGTTGAGGGGAGTGAGGAGGAAATAATAATGTAGACACAAATGATTTAATATTAAAGTTGCAGATTATATATACATAAAATATATACCATAGATATGTGTATTATAGATATATGTACATATGTTGCATGTATGCGTGTGTGTGTGGGTGTGTGTGTAAAGCGATAGCAAAGAATTCTATTATGAGCTTAGCCAGATCTTACATTTTCCTTAGAGTCCTGAAAAAGAAGAGCAAGTTATTTTACAGTGAGTCAAATTTGGCAAGAGATACTTTAAACTACTTTCCTATATTGACCTGAAGATTTTGTAGTCAGGACACACATTGTACTCTGATGCTGGTAAGTCACGTGCTTATTGTCAGCACACCAACGACAAAGTGGAAAAGCTGCATGTGAATTATAGATACCCTACTTAGAGTTTCCATTTGACTTGCTAAATCAATCAAAGTGTATTTTATTCCATTTCATCAAAAACATTGGTATTTACATTTTAGCATAGTTTAACATTTTTTAAGTCTACTAAATCTTAAAAGTCAAAGAAATAACCCAAATAAAAGTGCTCTAGAGAACTTCAGTTTTTCTCAATTATAACAACACATTTTCTTTCTAGTGGTTTCCTCACTCATCAATAGGAAAGCCAGCTCTTTATTTTCATCAGCATTAGAACCACCAACTGCAAATGTGCTGAGTACAAACCACTTTTAAGATTTTTTTTTTTAAAGATTTTATTTATTTACTTCACAGAGGGAGAGAGATCACAAGTAGGCAGAGAGGCAGGCAGAGAGAGGGGGGGAACAGGCTCCCCACTGAGCAGGGAGCCCGACGCGGGCCTTGATCCCAGGACCCTGGGATCATGACCTGAGCCGAAAGCAGAGGCTTTAACCCACTGAGCCACCCAGGCGCCCTGAGTACAAACCACTTTTAGAAACATCAAACAAACACATCCATTCTAGTGTTGTGAATAAGAGGTTTGATGCCTAATAGGTTCATCTAGCAGATAAGCTGTTATTACACAATTTCACTGCCAGCATTACTTAATTGTGCCCCATAAATGATATAGTTACAGTTCCAGGATCTTGAAAAAAGACCACAACCCTTACAAAGATTGTGTTTACACAGCTTTGCCATAGTAAATAACTTGATTATGTCGCATATTTGTACAGCTGAAACCCAAAGGTGAGGATGCTATTGTCCTGATTAAAGCAGAACCCTTACCTGGAACGGACATGTTACGACATGATTAGGATGAGGATGACAGAAAGTTCACCTTCTTGACTGAAAGAGTCTTCCACTTTCATCCTGTCTATAACTGAGAGGCCTATGATAAATCATCAGACTATATTATCAACAATTATATTACCAATAATACCTCAGGTCCTCCAAAATAAGAATTTTTCATTACCTTTCTAAATAAGCTTTGTCCTGCCTTTAAATCTTGTGGCGTGATAGTAATGAACAGAGCTGAGAGGCAGGTGGGTAGTGGTGACACATATCAAGGTTCAAGCTTTCAAAGGTTCTTCAACATTAAGAAACACATTTAGAAGGAGTTTATTATGCCAACAAGTTAGAAAAGCTGGAAATACCTAAACTCTGGGAAGGTGTTCACTGAAAATGAATTTTAAGTTCTCTACCTTTCAATTCAGCTCTTAAGACATGTTTTGTTTTTGGTAAAGAAAACAGCAGTGGATAGAAGGGCATAGACTGACAGTTCCTAGTATATTAAAAATCAAGGCGCACCTGGGTGACTCAGTTGGTTATGCGTCTGCCTTCGGCTTGGGTCATGGTCTCAGAGTTCTGGGATCGAGTCCCACATTGGGCTCTCTGCTCAGCAGGGAGCCTGCTTCTCCCTCTCCCTCTCCCTCTGTGCTCTCACTCTCTCTCAAATAAATAAATAAAATCTTAAAAAAAAAAAAAAGTAAAGTCTGTGGCACCTGAGTGGTTCAATTGTTAAGCATCTGATTTTGGCTCAGGTCATGATCCCAGGGTCCTAGGATGGAGCCCCGCATCAGTCGGGTTCCCTGCTCAGTCGGAGGCCTGCTTCTCCCTCTTCCACTCCTCCTACTTGTGTTCCCTCTCTCCCTGTGTCTATCTCTGTCAAATAGATAAATAAAATCTTAAAAAAAAAACAAGTCTTTGTAGAGATAACCAATATAAAGACTTCTTAAGTGCCCTGCAATATTGGTGTAGTCGATTTTGTGATGCGCCACCCAACTCCCAAATCCCACATTTATGATGAAGGCTGGTGGTGACCCCCAACCTCCCTAGGAATTGCCCTCCACAGAAATGAGATGGCTCACTGAAGATCATGTCCCTTCATCAGCAGTAGCCAACATCCAATGACTAGGCTTTTGTCTAAATCATTTGAAGTTTCTATTGCAACTGCATCACAGTTCAACTTCAACTTCTCTGCTTAATGCTGCTTTGCACATTTTCTTGCAGGCAGTGTTGCCAAGAGAACACCCCAATTAACCTTCTGCAAGCAAATTTCAGCCTTACAGACATTTTCCCATCAAATCCAACCCAAGACATACGGCAGAAATTTTTGGCAGACTCAAAAAGAACTATTTTTATGCTATTGTAGATTACTGCTCTATTAATTTGGTTTGAGCAAATGGACTGGCTGCAGTAAAATTCTTGCTGGTTTTCCTGTGGGTCAGCCTACTTATACCTAGGGATAGAGGACTGGTTGCATATATGTTTATTTAAAAGGAGTCTGAAAAAATTTAAAAATTGTAGAATATATACAGGTCTGTTTTTTAAAAAAAAAAAGAATTAACAAGCTTGCCAAATCATAGTAAATACATGAATAAATAAGAGACTCTTGAGTTTCTACTTTCTCAATTATATGCAGTCTTCTTATAATTGTTATGGTTACATATAATATGTATTTAGTATTTTATATATTAAATATATATTATTATATATGATCACTGATCTTAGCTGAATAAGAATGAAACCTTGGGCACTGAAGACATGACCAGGATACCTGGTCAAGCCACAGTACATCCAACCCAGTGTTTTGTACATGAGTGGCAGATTTTGGATAAGATCCTGACTGTCATCCCTGATTTCACATTCAAAATGTCAGGGAGTTTCTTCAAAACATCCATTTTTTTTTGTGTGTGCTCTCGTGGAACTGCTTTTATAGAATCTATCCCTGTGATTTAAACTTATTTTAACTCCTCCACTAGACTAGGACTTCCTCAATGAGAAATTACCTACATTTGTATCCCACCACCTCTTGAGCAGAGCACCATAATTAACAGTCACTCATTGAATTCCAATTTCAATCAGTATAGAATTTATTACCACTTATGAGATCTTGAGCACTGAGCTAAACATTGTTGGAGAAAATGAGTTATACTTACTGCCTTCAAGGAATTTATTATATTCTTGGGGTTAAACATACTTAAACAGCTAGAGTAGCAATTGAGTATGGCAGGTTGAATATTCACATTTACCTTTGATTCCCCCTAACACTCCCCTAAAATAACAGTAAAGAAATACAAAAGTCCTAAAGCCACAAGTAAAAAGAAAACTTGAAAGAAAATCATCAGCAAACAGGATTTCAGCAAAATGTTGGAAATGTGTAACTGCCTAGGGGCACCTAGGTGGCTCAGTTGGCTAAGTGTCTGCCTTCTGCTTGGGTCATGATCCCAGGTTCCTGGGACTGAGCCCCGCATCATTGTATAGGTCTCTTGGCTTAGCAGGGAGACTGCTTTTCCCTCTTCTCTGTCCCCTTCCCCCTCACCCGCTCATGCTCTCTCTCTCTCTTCACAAATAAATAAATGAAATCTAAAATAAAAAAGGTGTAACTGCCTAAATACGCTGGAGAATGCTAAAACCTACGTTTGCAGGGCAGAAAGCCAGAAAGTAAGTTAATTCTTCATACAGAATACAGAAAGCCTCAGGAACTGCAGACACTAGGAGGCAGGGGTAGAGCTGAAAAATAGGAAGATTTTGTTGAAAGATTATAGCGGGCGTGTTAAAATGCAATTGCCCACCTACTAGAGTGCCAGAAGATTGCCTCCTTCCCCAGCACAACAGAAGGAAGAAAACGTACTCTCTGAAGAAATTGAACCAGAGAGGCTGTGGATTCAGGGACACCAGACACATCTCACATTGCAGGTGAGTTGCCTTACTGAAAATTGGGAGACGAAAGTATACAAACTGAAGGTTGAGATCAGCCAATTCTACTCACTTCAAAGAAAACTGGCTACCAGACTTATGTTCACCTTGCAAGAAATTGGAGAATTGCTCTGTGAGGAAACTAACCAGTCCAAAAGAGATGTCTGTGCAAAATGACATTTATAATTTCCCTAATGAAGTTGCTAGATCCTGCCTAAACACAGAGCGGTGAGACCCATCAATCTACAAACACAACCTACATGCACAGAGCTTCCAATAAGTGCTTTAGTTTCCTACTCAAAGATGTTAGAACACCAAGGGTCACCACACATTTGAGGAAACAATCTAACATGAGTGAGAGAGATCAAAACAAACCACAGAGAAAATTTAGAAAACAGAAAAAAATTAAAACATGAAAATAGTTCCTCAGAATGATGAGAAGATATTGCTCTACAAAGCAAGAACAAATGTAAAACATTCATTTAGAGAATACAAATTCAGAAAAGTATACACACATATACACACACACACACATAAATTTCAGTTTGGGATCAACATACCAAAAACATTAGCATATCAAAGAAATTTAATCACATATATGTGTACACAAACACATAAAATAACCAAGATAAGACTTAAAAATAAACACGAAAGAATCTTCCAAAAAGAAGAACAAAACCCAGAGATGTCAAATAAGAAAGACAAGAGAAGTACAGATAAAAAGAAACTAAAAGCTGCCTGGAAGAAAAATACAGATCACATACAGATGATCAGGACCAGAGGGAATCAGACTTCTCAACAACAAGAGAAGCAAGAAGACAGTAAAAAAAAAGTTGCACAAGAAAGGCAATGTAATTATAATGCACAATTTAGCTAAACTGTGAATAATAATTACTTAGAATGTAAATACTGGGGGTGCCTGGCTGGCTCAGTCAGTTAAGCCACCAATTCTTGATTCCATCTCAGGTCATGATCTTATTAGGGTCATGGGATGGAGCCCTGCATAGGGGTCTGCACTCAGCATGGATTCTGCTTGAGATTCTCTCCCTCTCCCTGCTCGAGCTCCTTCTCTCTCAAAATAAATGAATTAAAAAAAAAGAAGATGAATGTAACTGTATGCTAATTAACTAAAACTGGTGATGGAAATATGATGGAAAGATAAAGGGAAGAAAATATGTGTGTTTATTCAGACCAGAGGCAGTATAAAAGAGTTATAATTTCGGGGCGCCTGGGTGGCTCAGTGGGTTAAAGCCTCTGCCTTCAGCTCAGGTCGTGATCTCAGGGTCCTGGATCGAGGCCCACATTGGGCTCCCTGCTCAGCAGGAAGCCTGCTTTCTCCCCTCTCTGCTTGCCTCTCTGCCTACTTGTAATTTCTCTCTCTGTTAAATAAATAAGTAAAATATTTTAAAAAGTTATAATTTCATTTAATAAGAGTAATAAATCAAAACGCAGTAGTAAAAAATGTCATGTAGGACATGGAGATAAATATCAGAAAAACTGCTATAAGAGTTTAAGTGATTACTCTGAAGAATAGAAATGAGGACTTGAGCAGGGGGAGCAAGAACTGTTTTCCATTGTTGTAATTTTATTTTTAAACCATGGATGTGTGTTATTTTGATAAAAAAACATTTTAAAAATATGTTCTAAAGAATTAAACTATGGTAACAAATAGATAAGGGATTTTCTGTCTGATTTGTGAAAGAATTCTAGTCTAGAAAACCAACAGCAGAAGGTGGGATTTGGGGAAAGATGAATAGGATTTGGGTGGGCATAAGATAAAGAAGTTAAAAAAAAAAAGGTAAAGAAGTTCAGGGTGGGATCACAGGACCTTAAAATTAGCAAAATATAAGGGGCAGTGAAAGGGCCAGTTGCCAGGTGTCAAGAAAGTAAGATGCTGAAGAGTGTGAAAATCCTACTTAAATAAGGGGAAGCAAATGATAAAAGGCATTGGACTCTAAGCAGAAGAATCTGAAATTCTTTAAGAAAAAAGGTTCTTCTGTAGGTTCTTGAGCAATGAAATGATGTAATAAAAGCAAGGTTTTAGGAAATTTAATGTGAAAATTATTGTACATGAAATAGTGGACATGGGAGGGAACTGTCTGGTCTCTTCACCATTGTATGCCCAGAACATATCTCTGTGTGGTTGGAAGTAGGAGCTTAATCTATACTTACTGAATGATCAAATGGGAAAGAGGCTGGGCACTGTCATAGTAATCCATTAATGCAGTAGTAAATAAAGCCTGGGACTAGGAAGAGGTAACAGGAATGGAAAGAAACAAGTGACTCCTGTGCACATTTTTTTTTTCAGAGAGAGAGCGCATATGTATGTATGCGTGCTTGCACATGAGCCAGGGGGAGGGGCAGGGGCAGAGAGAGAGGGAGAGACGATCTTAAGCAGGCTCTATGGCCAGCACTAACTCATGGTGGGGCTCGATCTCATGACCCTGAGATCATGACCTGAGCGGAAATCGATTTGGTTGCTTAACTGTGCACAGTTAATTGTCGCCCCTCTTGTGCACATTTCAAAAAATGAGACTATAATTTCCCTTTCTAAATGCCCATTTAAAAAGTCATTTCACAGGAGCCTGGGTGGCTCAGTTGGTTAAGCAACTGCCTTCGGCTCAGGTCATCATCCCAGAGTGCCATGATCGAGTCCCTCATCGGGCTCACAGCTCTTTGGGGAGTCTGCTTCTCCCTCTGACCTTCTCCCTTCTCATGCTCTCTCTCTCTCTCAAATAAAATCTTTTAAAAAAAAGTAATTTCACATTAAATAAAAAACAAATTTTCTTATAGTAATAATGCTATAAATAATGGTTATATTCTTGGGCCCCCTCCACCTATAATTAATCTAAAATAAAGTCCCATCTAAGTATATACACTATGTATAAGTAACATTCTATAGAATCATTTCCAGGAGATAAGTTTTAAGCTCTAAGTTATGGTTATTATGCCAGTTGTCTATTGCCATGTAACAAATCTTCAAAACTGAGTATCTTTAAACAATAACCATTTTATGACATCTCATGATTTTATGCGTGAGGAATTTGGGCAGGCCTCAGCTGGGTGATTCTTCTGTTCCAAGGGTGTCAACTGAGATTACTCACTGATATTCATCTATTGGGTGTACTGGTTTGGACAGTTCAAGGTGGCCTCCTTTACAAGTCTGGTGCCTGCGTAGGGATGGTTGAAAGGCTGGGATAAGCTGGGACTATGGGTTAGAGTACCTACAGAAGTGTGGCCTCTCTAGCATGGCATTTTCAGAATAGTTGGTCTTTTTATGTTGTAGTGCAGACCTCTCTGAAAGAGTGTTCCAAGAGACCTAAGTGGAAGTTACAAGACTTCTTCCCACTGTGTCTAAGATAGCATGCAGTGTGTCACACTTCTGCCACATTATATGGTTATAAGTAAGTCAAAAGGTCAGCCTTCAAGGAGAGAGGCCTGAATCCAGATATACATGGTCTATGCTATACTACCCATAGCAATCTACAGATTTAATCCAATCCCTATCAAAATAACAACAGTATTTTTTCAGAACTAGAACAAACAATCCCAAAGTTTATATGGGACCACAAAGACCTTGACCAAAGCAATCTTTTTTTTTTTTTTAAGATTTTATTTATTTATTTGACACACAGAGAGAGAAATCACAAGTAGGCAGAGAGGCAGGCAGAGAGAGGGGAGGAAGCAGGCTCCCTGCCGAGCAGAGAGCCCGATGCGGGCCTCGATCCCAGGACTCTGAGATCATGACCTGAGCCGAAAGCAGAGGCTTTAACCCACTGAGCCACCCAGGCGCCCGACCAAAGCAATCTTTAAAAAGAAAAACAAAATTGGAGGTCTCACAACACCAGATTTTAAGTTATATTACAAAGCAGTAGTAATTAAAACAGTGTGGTACTGGCATAAAAATAAACACGTAGATCAATGGAATACAACAGAAAAACCAGAAATAAACCTACAGTTATAGGGCCAACTAATCTTCAACAAAGGAGGAATGAATATACAATGGGAAAATGACAGATATGCAGACCATTTTTGGTGGCTATCTTCTACAATGTTGATTCAGTGTTTTAAATCTGTATAGGAACTTAATTCCTATTCTTCTCAAACTATTCCAAAAAAAACAAGAGGAAGGAAAACTTCCAAATTCATTCTTTGAGGCCGGTATCACACTGATACCAAAACCAGATAAAGACACCACAAAAAAAGAATTACAGGCCAATATCTCTAGTGAATATAGATGGAAAAATCCTCAAGAAAATATTTGCTAACTTAATCCAACACTACATTAAAAAAAATCATACACCACAATCAAGTGGGATTTATTCCTGGGATGCAAGGTGGTTCAATATTCCCAAAACAATCAATCTGATACATCACATCAATAAAAGAAAGGATAAAAACTATATGATCACTTCAAAAGATGCAGAAAAATCATTTAACAAAGTTCAACATCCATCATGATAAAAATCCTCTGCAAAGTAGGTCAAGAGGGAATATACCTCAGCATAATAAAGGCCTTATATGAAAAACCCACAGTAAACATCATACTCAAATATCAAACTGAAGAGTTTTTTTTCCCTAAGGTCAGGAATAAGACAAGGATACCCACTCTAATCACTTTTTTTTTTTTTTAAGATTTATTTATTTTAGACAGAGAGAGTGGATGTGCCCTCCCACATGTGCAGGGGAGGGGCAGAGAGAGAGGGAGAGAATCTCAAGCAGACTTTCTAATGAGCACAGAGCCTGAAGTCAGGCTCAATACCATGACCATGAGATCATGACCTGAGCTCACCTCAGCCAACTGAGTCATCCAGGAGCCCCTCTCAACACTTTTATTCAACATAGTACTGGAAGTCCTAGCCATAGCAATCAGACAACAAAAAGGAATAAAAGGCATCCAAATTGATAAGGAAGATATAAAACTCTATTTGCAGATGACATGATACTATAAACAGAAAACCTGAAAGACTCCACTGAAAAACTGCTAGAACTGATATTTGAATTCAGTAAAGTCATAGGATACAAAATCAATGTACAGAAGAAATTTGTTGCAGGATACCTGGGTGGTTCAGTCAGTTAAGTGTCTGCCTTTGACTCAGGTCATGATCCCAGGGTTCTGGGATCAAGTCTTGTGTTGGGCTCCTTGCTCAGCAGGGAGCCTGCTTCTCCCTCTGCCTGCCACTCCCCCTGCTTGTGCGCGCTCTCTCTCTCTGACAAATAAATAAAATTGGAGGATGGGGAGGGGAACGGGGTGGGGGAGGGGGAGAAGGAAGAGGAGGAGAAATCTGTTACATTTCTGGGCACCTGGTTGGCTCAGTTGGAAGAGTATATGACTCTTGGTCTCAGAGTTGTGAGTTAGAGCCCCATATTGTATATAGAGATTATTTGAAAATAAAATCTTAAAGAAAAGAAATCTGTTGTATTCCTATACTAACAATGAAGCAGCAGAAAATGAAATTAAGAAAATAATCCCATTTATAAATGCACCCAAAACAATAAAATATCTGGGAATAAGCTTAACCAAAGAGGATGACTTTCTTCAGTGTTTTATAGAAGAAATTCACCATGATGTAAAGAAATGGAAAGACATTCCATGCTTATGGGTTGGAAGAGCAAATATTGTTAAAATGTCTATACTACCCATAGCAATCTACAGATTTAATCCAATCCCTATCAAAATAACAACAGTATTTTTTCAGAACTAGAACAAACAATCCCAAAGTTTATATGGGACCACAAAGACCTTGACCAAAGCAATCTTTTTTTTTTTAAGATTTTATTTATTTATTTGACACACAGAGAGAGAAATCACAAGTAGGCAGAGAGGCAGGCAGAGAGAGGGGAGGAAGCAGGCTCCCTGCCGAGCAGAGAGCCCGATGCGGGCCTCGATCCCAGGACTCTGAGATCATGACCTGAGCCGAAAGCAGAGGCTTTAACCCACTGAGCCACCCAGGCGCCCGACCAAAGCAATCTTTAAAAAGAAAAACAAAATTGGAGGTATCACAACACCAGATTTTAAGTTATATTACAAAGCAGTAGTAATTAAAACAGTGTGGTACTGGCATAAAAATAAACACGTAGATCAATGGAATACAACAGAAAAACCAGAAATAAACCTACAGTTATAGGGCCAACTAATCTTCAACAAAGGAGGAATGAATATATAATGGGAAAATGACAGTCTCTTCAACAAACAGTGTTGGGAAGATTAGGCTGGATACTTTCTTTCACCATATATAAAAATAAACTCAAAATGGATTAAGGACCTAAATGTGAGACACGAAACTATAAAAATCAGGGAGATTGGCCCTATCAAAGTTTTTCTAGCTATATCTCCTAAGGCAAGGGAAACAAAAACAAAAATAAACTATTGGCACTACATCAAAATAAAAAGTTTCTGCACAGTGAAGAAACCAATCAACAAAATTAAAAGGCAACCTACGGAACTGGCAGAAGATATTCGCAAATGACATAACTGATAAAGGCTTAGTATCCAAAGTATTTAGAGAACTTATACAACTCAACACCCAAAAACCAAACAATCCAATTTAAAAATGAGCCAAAGATAAGAACAGACATTTCTTCAAAAAAAGTCATACAGATGGCTAACAGACACATGAAAAGATGTTCAACATCACTCATCAGGGAAATGCAAATCAAAACTACAATGAGCTATCATCTCATATCTGTCAGAATGGCTAAAATCAAATATACAAGAAATACCAAGTGTTGGTGAGGATTTGGAGAAAAAAGGAACCCACGTGCTCTGTTGGTGGGAATGCAAACTGGTGAAGCCACTATGGAAAGCAGGGTGGAGGTTCCTCAAAAAGCTGGGATCACCACCTCAGCCAAAGGGAGCCACTTAACTCACTAAACCACCCAGGGGCCCCTATGAAAATAACTCTTAAACCCTATTGCTTGATACCACTATTCCTCACTAATGTGACAAAACAAGTTTTAGAAATATTTTGTTTTTCACATAGTATTTTTCTCCTTCCTGGTCCTGTGCAGGGTCAGGTTCTTTACGTTTCTTTGCCCAGAAAAAGTATGTATGTCAGATCTGAAAGCAGAAGGCTCTTGCAAGACACTTCCCTTTATGGATTTTGTTTTCATAAAGTCTGAGTTTCCATATCTGCTGTGCAGGAGGAAGAGGCAAGAGCTGCAACTGAAGTACCTTAAACAGCAGACGTTCCCAGAGCTTAATTCCTTGGCACTTCCATCAACGTCCTTTCCCTTCCCATACCATGGAATTCCCTGAAACACCTTTTTGGAACCCCTACTCCATGGAGAATTTGAAAATACTGCTCTAGACTAATAATTCCCCGGATCATCTGAGGTGAAGACACATGGGCATGCTGGAATAGAAGTTGAGAAGACAGACAGACTTTGGAAACAGACTACCATATTTCTCTTCTTCATGCATAGACGATGAAGTAAATGGTGGAGTGATAGGTGATTAGAACTGTTTTAACCTGGGAGTACAGACGAACGTGGATGCTGGTAATCAAACTGGAAAGCTGAACTGAGTATTGGCAGGAAGCAGAGGATAATTAATTTGGTAATGCATCCTAAACAAGGTGGCCTATAAGCAGCTAGAGGGATGGGAATGTCACACAGGTGAAAAGGTCAGGGCTGTAGATAAGTATATAAGAGAGTAAAGCAATTGTTGAAGAAATGGGCTCAGAGAAAAGAGCAGAGGAAAGAGAACAGGGTGTTCATGAGCTCCTGCTGCAAAGGCTGAAAACTAGTGGCCCACGTGCCACAACTTCCTTCTTTGATTGATTACTATTTTCTTATTCACTGAAAACTTTGTTCTCTAATATAGACCATCAGAATCACTGTCTGAAATTATATCAGTAAAAATAAAACATCCTACACTTGCTTGGAGGATCTAAGACATAGAGAAGCAGCCTTGATTGACTTTCAAGCCAGGTGCAGAGCTTTGGGACAGAAGTTTCCGAAGACAACATTCCACATCTACCTTAATTTTGTAGTTCCCAGGGGAACAGGAGGTAGGGTCCACTTGTAGTCTAGACATGATATCAATGCTCCGCTTTATTTGGAGCCTACTGAAACACAACTTCATTAAAATTTTATCCTAACTCCACACTTCCTCCAGAGCTGTGTAATTCCTTCTTTTCCTTTGTTTGGTGAGATGCCCCACAGTTCCTCAGTTGTGAGCTCTTTATTGCAGTGGATCAACAAACCTGTATCTGTTGAGCTATGGTTAATTTCTGGAGGTATGTCTTGGGCAAGACAGAGAGCACTGGAGGTTTTTTATAATGCAATAATTCATTTTACAAACTAAAATTGAGAACCAGACGAAGGGTCCCTGATTGTCTTTGCAGTTCTCCTTTCACAGCACCTCAGAGCGACTTCCATTTGAGAGCCATTACGGTATCCACCTTCCTAAATAACCACTTCAACTGTGGAGTGGTTTTCCTTAGACATGTAAACCACAAATTTATCCAGGCTTTTTATCCAGGAATGACTCATGTCAGTCATTCCTCCGGGGTTGAGTTCCATATATTTATTACCAGAGAAGTGGGACCTCCGACTTACTGAGGGCCTTCTCACCCTACTTTCCACATTTGCTCAGTAATCTTCTTCATTCCTTAGGGGAAATTTCCTTTTTCTTTCTTGACTCCCCAACCCACTCTCTCAGGAAATAGTAACCGCTTCAACCGGAGAACCATGCGTCACCCTTCATTCAAATCTTTTCTCTGGCAAAGCGCTCTAATAAGGTGGACTAGGAACCAATTTCATCTCCAGACCAAACAGAAAGCAAAGACTTCCTTATTATGAATATAGAACTGTATTTAAATAAACGGCAACCTAAGTTTTGACAAATCCCTTGACCCCCTGAAGAAAAGAAAGCTAAGCGTGCCTGCCTTCGCTCTGGGAAATTCTGCCGCCGGGTCAGGCAGCGGGGTAACCGAAGGTACCTCTGTAAGTGAGCGTCCGGTAAAACTTGAATCGGCGACCCCAGGGCGAAGAGTGGCGGCAGGGCGGCGGCGCGGCCGGGCGCGGACGCGGATTGGTCGTCACGGAGCCCTGGACCAGCCGCGCGTGCGCCGTGCTCCTCGCGCACCGCCCATCCCACCGCCCAGTCGCCGGTCTGCGGCCTCGGGAGTGATCGGGCGGCTGCGGGCGAGCCGGCGAGCGGTCAGCCGGGTGGGCAAGCGCTGTACCTGGGTTGCTGTCTCCGAAGAAGTAGGGGGCGATTTTTTCGGGGTCTGGAATCCCCTCGAGCCCCTGTAGTTTGCCCAGGCCGAGGAGAGAGAAGCTGAGGAGCCGCGGGCTCTCGACCCGTGCTGCCGCCGCCATGGCTGCCATGATGAATCGGAAGTGAGCCTCAGGGCGACGGCTACCGGCGCCGGCGCTAGGAGTCCGGGCTCCCCGGCCACTCCCGCCGGGGGAAGCGCGGCGCGGCAGACGGCTGACTTTCTCGGCCTTCGCGACCCCTACTCTCAGCTCGGGCCCGCTTCCTTCCAGACTGAGCGGCGGGGAGTGGCTCCCGGCCTCCGGCCCCGGCAGCGAGGAAGATGGCGGACCCGGCCGAGTGCAACATCAAAGTGATGTGTCGCTTCAGACCTCTCAACGAGTCTGAGGTGAACCGCGGCGATAAGTATGTCGCCAAGTTTCAGGGAGAAGACACGGTCATGATTGCGGTGAGTGACCCCGATCCCCACTCTCCGTCCCGCTCCTTTGGGCCTGCCCGGGCCCGGAGTTCAGGGAAGTGGCGGGGTGCAGAATTGAGAACGAGCAGTGGCGTCCCCAACCCTGCCTTCCGATAGAGTTTGCCGGTTCAAATAACCCTGGAGAGGGAGACTGCGCAGCTCCGCGGGTGTTCCAAGATCGCCCCCACCCCGGTCTTAAGTGCCTAGAGAAGGGAGGCGCCTGGTCTCGGTGTGGGACACTCCCCCACCTGGGGCTCTGGAGGAACTGTCCGGGGAGAGTTTAGTGTACGTTTGCCTATGTTTCTGCGCGTGTGTGTGCGCGCACTTGCTGTTGGTGTTTTGGACTACCCCCAAGTGTACCATTTGTAACACGTGCAAGGTTAAAGTTCACCTAGGAATGTTGAGGTTTAAGACCAGCCGCTTTACTGTACCGTGAGTAGTAAACATACCTAGTAGTGTAGAAACAGAAGATACAGCTACGTGTTGAACCATATTTCTCTCTCGGGAGGAAGAAATATTACCGAACAACTACAGATATACCTGTATCTCATATGTTCACCCACCCGTCCTTTGAGTGATGAATGAACGTTCATGTTAACTATTACAGATTGCGAATCGAGGACTGTAAAAAGACTGACTTCTCTTTTGAAATGGGAGTGATCAATTTTTTTTAGTTTTCTAGCTGATCTGGCCAACTCAGACTGGGTCAAGTAGGTGCCCAGAATGACCTATAATCTCCTACTGGGTTTTATGGGGTAACAGTATAGCAAAGAGTGTTAACTTTTTGTGTATCAGGGTATTATAAACTCAAGCTTTTTTTTAAAAAAAGATAAAATTTGGTCAGTAAATTGGATTTCTTGTATTAGATTCCTACTTCTACCTTGAAGAAAAATTGATTTTGAAAAATCTCAAAGATGGAGAAATAGTGTCCTTTGTGGTATAAAACATGAGCAGAGTTGGTTGAGCATTGTCAGGGAACCAGAATGTAAGGTTGATTTTTTTTTTTTAATTTATTTTATTTTATTTTTATTTATTTCTTTGAGGTCTGATCTTTGGTATTGAAAAGTCTCTGAAAATATTTTGCAATCCCAGTTTAGGAAGATTAAAATGGGTAGTAGGACACTGCCTACAGAGCAGTGAATTGTGACTAAAAAAATTAAATTTATCTTTCTTGGTAATGCCATTGTGGCAGAAATTTTTTTCTACTTTGCTATCATGGTACAAAATCTAAATGTTAGTTTTTTCTCTGATGGCATTCCATATTTAGCATATTTGCACAATTTAGTTTGGAAAAAGGGGGTCACAGGAGATGGGACATTGACGGTGGAGAGCATTGACATACAAGACAGGATTGAAATTAAGAATTTTTATGTGAAAGTTTGCAAAGTTCAGCTCTAGAAATTAAATGTCATAGCTCTTTGTTGCTCTGTAGGCTTTTGGCAAAGAAGTCATTAGATTACGAACAACTTCCAGCTACTACTGGTGAAGACTTGGGCTGGTTTTTTGTTAACAAGTTCATGAGAAAAACTATAAATGACATCATGGTAACACTAAGAAGTTAAGCACAGTAGTCATCCTTTTCCTTTAGGATATCTCTGACATGGAATCAGAGGAAGCTGGTAAGGCCTGGGTTAGTTGGCAAACTGGCTACTAGTTTCTCATAGAGTTTTTGTGATTATTCAGCTGCTCAACAGTGATTGACACATCAAAACAATTTTCCTTTTAGACTTGTAATTAGAATCTTATTTTTGCAGATTTTTGTGTGTGTGTTTAAACAAATCTGTAAGGATTACCCAGATTCATTTGTTGGAATGATAGGATGTAGGATTCACAAAATACATTGAGAAGGCAACTTTCTACCCAAATATGACATAGGGAGGAAAGAGTTAAAAGAAAATTAATTACCACAGTAAGCACACTTGTATTCTAGGTTGTTTCCTTTGGATAAAGTTCTTAGAAGTTCTTATTTAAGTTTCCTGAACAATGTAAATAAATTTAAATGATAATAGAAATAATGAATAGGTGATTGAGTTGTGAATCCGTAATAAACAGTTGGCCTTTAGGTAAACTGGTTAGCACTTTTTTAGTTGTTTTTTTTTTTTTTAAAGTTTAAGCAGAAATACAGCGAAGTCACATAGCCCTAAGAAATGTAAGGCAACATGTTTACTTCATTATTTTCAAGAGCTAATCTTTTGTATATACTAAGTCATTAGTTACAAGAGGTCTCAATTTTTTTAATGAATTTTTTAAAAGGCTGTTGAAAGTTTATTAGAGATAGGTGCGAGAGTGAAATTTAAAAATTTTTATATCTCTAGGTTTGTTTTCTTCATTTTACTGGATTCTGATTCAGAATGAACAGTTTTTTTTTTTGTTTGTTTTGTTTTGTTTTTTTTTTTTTTTTAAAGATTTATTTATTTATTTATTTCACAGAGGGAGAGAGATCACAAGGAGGCAGAGAGGCAGGCAGAGAGAGAGAGGGGGAAGCAGGCTCCCCGCTGAGCAGGGAGCCCGATGCGGGCTTCGATCCCAGGACCCTGAGATCATGACCTGAGCCGAAAGCAGAGGCATTAACCCACTGAGCCACCCAGGCGCCCCAGAATGAACAGTTTTAAGAAGGAGTTGCTGCAATGCGGCATTTAAAACTAAATTATTTTAAATGTGATCTTAAAACATTTTGTACACAATCTTCTGGTTAAATCAATATGTAAAAGGGTAGGTGTTTTAGTTTATAGTGTTACTGAATTATAGATATAATCTGTGCTCCTGTAGAAAATAATTTTTAAGGATTCTCATTTTCATGTAGTTCACTTTTTTTTTTTTTTAAAGATTTTATTTATTCATTTGACACACAGAGACATTACAAGTAGGCAGAGAGGCAGGCAGAGAGAGAGGAGAGAGGAGGAAGCAGGCACCCTGCTGAGCAGAGAGCCCGATGTGGGCCTCGATCCCAGGACCCTGGGATCATGACCTGAGCCGAAGGCAGCGGCTCCAACCCACTGAGCCACCCAGGCACCCTTCATGTAGTTCACTTTTATCCAAACTTTTTTTTCTGTTTTATCAGTGATTTTAATATGATATGGTCCTGTGGCAGGCAAATTTTGTAATCCTATAGTGTTTCTCTGTGTTTTAAAGCCTTTTATACAGTTTTTTGTTAATTAAGTGCTTGTTGAAGAGGTATATCACATATCACATAAATAAGTGAATTATTTAAGGAAAACCTTTACTTGATAAAAATAGAATTTGCTTTAAATAAGAGAACTTGTTATCCACAAGAGAGGAGGACAAGGGTAACACCTTATGTAGTTGAAATAAGCCTGCTGGGGAAAAAAAATCAATAGAAAAAGTTACTCTTTTATGCACGTAAAAGTGGAACATGCATATTTGTATTGTTAAGTGTCTTGACTAATTATGGTTCCGTATATGGTATACTGTAGAGGCTGTCAGAACCAAAAACAGGCTGTTGTAGTTCATTGAAATTGAAGGATAAAGTAAAATCTAATTAGATCATCTTACCTAGTTCCTTGCCTATAGCTCAATACGATTTCTTTTTTCAAACGAACGATGTTATGGTGCTTGATCCTGATTACCATAAGAGTTAAAATTAAAAGGGAAGCAGCCAGGGACACCTAGCTGGTTCTTGTTTTCAGCTCAGATCATGATCTCCTGGGTCCCGAGATTGAGCTCTGCCTCAAGCTCCACACTCCTCTGGAAGTCTGCTTGAAGTTTCTCTCCTCTTACCCCCCCCCGGGGGGTTAAATGAGCATTTGCACATGTGCATGCATGCACAGGTGTGCTCTCTCTGTCTCTCTCTCAAATAAATAAATAAATCTTAGGGAAGAAGCCCTCATCACATACCTGTACCATTGTGGAATGTTAGCTAACAGTCATTGTCAAACTAAGCGAAGTCTGGTAAGATACAATCCCATGTGATCTGAGAGTCACTATTCAGAATTCCAGAGAAAAGTATATTCCTGCTAGGAGGGTGACATTTATAACCAGATTTGGTGTTCAGCCTAGTCTCTGCAGATATAAACAGGAACTACTTCACTTAAGAAATGTAAGGTATGGGGTCCCTGGCTGGCTCAGTCAGTGGATCCTGCAACTCTTAACCTCAGGGTTGTAAGTTCAAGCCCTATGTTGGGTATAGAGACTGCTTAAAAATAAAATCTTAAAAAAAAAATCTCTAAGTTATCATTGCAGTTCAAATAAGCTTATTCCTATTTGGTTTTGTCCCCTTGAAGCCTAAGTCAGATGTGAATGTATTTTATGACTTGGAGTATCTTTGAAGGTTCGTAGAAATAAGACTACATAATATACGTTTTAAGGCCAACAACCAGGTTTTTAAGATATGGACGTCCAGATCATGAGTTTTCCTTTCTTTAATTAATTTGAAAAGTTTTCGGTTAAGAGATGTCCCTTAATTGTAGACCATTAGAAGTAATTTTTTACATTTCACGAGTCTCGTTTTTCATTCCAGGAAGCTATTATCAGTAACTTCACGACAAGATCTCTAATTAAACATTTACCGTATATAACAAAATTATAGTTTAGTTTTGGAATTAAAGTAAGATTTTTGTCACCTTCATGCTTAGCACTTAATTTTTGATTTAACAGTGATCTAACATACAAAGATATCACTTAATCCCAGCTTAGTTATTTTTTCGTTTGCATATTTGCTGTAAGGAATGCCATAGTAAACACCTGCATAAAGTACTTTTTAGGCAGGTTTTACTATTATCAACTTTTTTTTAAGATTTTATTTACTCATTTGTCAGAGAACACGCACAAGCAGGGGGAGTGTTAGGCTGAGGGAGAAGCAGGCTCCCTGCTGAGCAAGGAGCCTGATGTGGGACTCCATCCCAGGACCCTGGGATTGTGACCTGAACCGAAGGCAGATGCTTAACTGACTGAGCTACCTGGGCGTCCCTACTACCCATTATTTTTGGTATATCTCTTTCTAAATAGTTTATGACCACTGTTTTTATTGATGTAATAATGGATAACTGAAAGCTCAGTAGTGTTTGTTCTTTATATTTTTTAAAATGTTTATTGTAATATAATGTTATTCTGGAAGGATGCAGTTGTCTTCATGCTGTTGCCTATTATTATTGATTAATTTGCTTCATACAAGCACAGTTTGAGTTAATCATTGTTTAATTTTTGTTTTCATAGTATGTTTTTATACATTTTTATTGAATGTGCATTTTGGCTAGTTGCAGTCTATTCTTGACTCTGCCACATTGTGAGTTCCTTAATGCTAGAGTTTGTTTCCATTTCAATTCCATTAACATTACTCAACCACTTGTATTAGATCCTATTATATAGTTTCTTAGCTTTGTATTCAAGGTTATTTTCTAAGATTTTATTTATTTATTTGAGAGAGAGAGCACAAGCAGGGGGAGGGGTAAGAGGAAGAAGCAGACTCCCTGCCGAGCAGGGAGCCTGATGCAGGACTTGATTCCACGGACACAGGACTTGATCCCAGGACCCTGGGATTATGACCTGAGCCAAAGGCAGATGCTTAACCGACTAAGCCACCCAGGAGCTCTATATTCCAAGATTTTACCCAGTCTTATTTTTTTTTTAAGATTTTATTTATTTATTTGACAGAGAGAGACAGATTACAAGTAGGCAGAGCAGTAGACAGAGAGAGAGAGGAGGAAGCGGGCTCCCTGCTGAGCAGAGAGCCCGATGCCTTGCTGGATCTCAGGACCCTGAGATCATGACCTGAGCCAAAGGCAGAGGGTTTAACCCACTGAGCCACCCAGGCACCCCTACCCAGTCTTATTCTCTGTTCTTTGAACCCTACAGTCTGTATTAATTAAATAACATTTCTAAAATTCATTTACTCATTTACAATGTCTGATACCTTATAGGTGCTAAATAAATGTTTGCTGGGTACATAAAGAGGGAAATTTGTTTTCTTTTCACATAGAAAAAATTAGCGTGATATATCTCTGGTGATTGTTATTTGATTGTACTTGTATTTTAAAAATTGTTTATCACAAATACATCTGCACAATCACCAAAAGAATAGATTGTCTCTTTTTTTAGTTGCACTTATAAGATTGAAGGTTAATATCTTTGTAGAATTTTACCAAAAGGACATTTTTATGTTTGTCTCATTGGCAAAGAATAATCAGACATTAAGATGCCTACTTATAATTGATGCCAAAGTGAAATCATCATAGTATATCCTTTAAAAATGCTTTTTGCTGCAGAAGGCAAACAAACAACAAGTAGTGGTTTAAATAAATAAGTTATTATTCTCACATGTTAAAAGATAGGCCCTTAGTGCTGCTACTTACTGACTCTGTTATCTGTTGTCATCCTTAAACTATTGACTTTTCTTCATGTTTTTAAGATGGCTGCTACAGCTCCATCATTCCAGAAAGGGAAAAGGGCAGCTACAGCTGAGGTGGTCCTTTTTATCAGAAAAACAAAACCCGGACCCCTGGGTGGCTCAGTGGGTTAAAGCCCCGGCTCAGGTCATGATCTCAGGGTCCTGGGATCCGCAGGGAGCCTTCTTCTTCCTCTCTCTGCCTGCCTCTCTGCCTACTTGTAATCTCTCTCTCTCTCTGTGTCAAATAAATAAATAAAATCTTTAAAGAAAGAAAAAAAAGAAAAAAACCCTTTCCCAGGACCCCTCAGCAGACCATTACTTACTCTGTAGTATCCAGAAGTGGGTCATGTGGCCACTAGTTGCAAGGAGACTACGCTATCAGGTGGTTAAGCTCCCCAGCCTATATAGTGGGAAGCTTCAAGAGAAGGAGAATTATTAATGACTTTGGATAGCCATTTAAGAGTGTCTGTTTCATTGTACTTTTCATTGTAACTGTTTTTCCAAGTTTTGGGGAAGGAGATAGTGAAGCATAGTTCCTAAAAAGTAAGGTCTTTTTTAGTAGAGGCCCAGGAAGTCTTCTGTAATGTTAAGGATTTTTTGGATGGTCATGATTGTTTTGTATTTAAGGGCTAGCATCCTTCCTTTCCTTTAAGAAAGAGTAGAGAGCGAGCATATGCTTTCAAATACTAGAACCTCCTTGCCCTCCTCTCACATCCGTATATACCTAGTTTTTCTTTTAGATTACCAGATTGTTCCTGCCAACATTTAAACTTGGTCAGATCTTGTCCTTAAAAAAAAAGTCTTTAGACCCACAGCCAGATTTCTGCCTACTTAGTTACTTCCCATTCTTTTTTAATCTCTTTCCAGTCTAATCTTTGTTAATGGATATTTTTCAGTTTTGCCTTGACCTCGCAGCTATATTTGATACAATCACTCCCTCCTTGATAATTTTTCCTTGACTTGCACGGGCACTATATACTTTTAATTTTTTTCATTCCATCCCTCTGGCTCATGCTTCAGACTATGTCAGTTCTCTGAATGAGTCTCCAGGATCATTTCAGGGGACCCACAAGGTCAGAACTTTTCAAAATAATACTAAGATGTTATTCGCCTTTTTCACTGTGTTGTCACATTGGATCTTTGCTCCGTAACTTCCAACTTAACTTCTTTTGGTTTCTTGCATTCTGCACCCTCATTTCTTCCTTAGGATCTTTTTTTTTTTTAAGATTTTATTTATTTATTTGACAAAGAGGGTGCACAAGTAGGGGGTGCAGCAGGCAGAGGGAGAGGGAGAAGCAGGCTCCCCACTGAGCAGAGAGCCCAATGTGGGACTCAATCTCAAGACCCTGGGATCATGACCTGAGCAGAAGGCAGCTACTTAACCTACCGAGCCACCCAGGCACCCTCTGCCTTAGGATCTTTTTTTTTTTTTTTAAAGCAAAAGAAAACATTTATAATTTCAAAATGTTTAGAAGTTGATCTTGTTGTCTCATTGTAAAAACATTAGAAAAAAAAATAGAAAACAAAATAGATCTTTATGCTTCCAATACCTAGGCTACTTCCTGCAATCACCCTCCCATGACTAGTATTGAAGGGACAAGCAGTGAGCTAGGTGCTACTCTTTTTTCAGTTCTTAAACATCCTTCTTCTGAGTGGTTCCCTGGCATTCTTCTGCCTTCTCCCAGATTCAGGTTCTTTTCTTACATGCTCTCATAGCATTCTGTTGCATGAGTCAGAATTCTAGTCACTTAACTATTATCTGATGTCTACTCCACTATTACTTAATCTCCACTAAAGCAAGAGAATATGTCTGTCTTGGTCATCATTCTAGCAAGATGTATGTATGTCTAGTATATCGGGCATCCCATAAATATTTGTTAAATGAATGAAATGATTGAAAAACTATTGGAGTAAAATGAAAAGCCTAATAGGAGTAATGGAAGGAGCTCTGAATTGGTGGGAGATTTGAATTTAAATTTAAATTTTGTTATTAACACCTTTTGTACATTTTAGGATTCTTGTTTCTTTATCAGCAAAATGATATTATTATTGAAAATAGAGTCTCAGTATTTGCCAGAGTTGACACTCATTAAATAAAATTCACTCAGCAATATATGAGTGCCTGTTATAGTAGTGGTAAGCCCTGGAAATATAACAAAGACAAAACCAGACATTTTTAGTTTTGTGGAGTTCATTCTAGTGGATTTGTACTTTGTGACCCTTAAGGTCCTTTCCACAAGAGTCTGTGACATGAAGTAATGTATATAGTAGGTACCCTACTTAGAAGGTTAAATATATGATGATATCTTTAAAGGAACCTAGAAGTGTTCATTCACCTTTAATTTGTGTAGTTGAGATCTTTGTTTCTGTTTTTCAGTCCAAGCCTTATGCATTTGACCGAGTGTTCCAGTCAAACACCTCTCAAGAACAAGTGTATAATGACTGTGCAAAGAAGATTGTTAAAGGTAAATATATTTAACTGCTGTTGTCTCAGCAATAAGTAAAATTTTGTTTGTGATCTTTCCCTTTACCCAATCTTTTTCATTTTAATGTCCTCCTTTTTTTTAGTTAATTGTAGAAGATAGTTGTTTAAATAAAAAGATCAGATACAGTTAGTAAACACATTATTGCTCAAATTCCACGATCTGATTTTTTTTTAAGATTTTATTTATTTATTTGACAGAGAGATAGAGCACAAGTAGGCAGAGCAGCAGGGAGAGGGAGAAGCAGGCTCTCTGCTGAGCAGGGACCCTGACGTGGGGCTCCATCCCAGGACCCTGGGATTGTGACCTGAGCCAAAGGCAGCCTCTTAACCTACTGAGCCACCCAGGTGCCCCTCCGTGATGTAATTTATATACAGTACCTAGTGAAGGGTATTATAAGAATATTAGTATTACACACTTGGAAGATGCAGTTCTAGTAGATATTCCCAAGAGAGTTTCTAAGGTAGCAGTTCTGGAAATGCAGCAGCGTGAGAATGAATACAAAATGGTTAGACGGGTTTCTAAAAACTAGTAGAAAATGGTAGCAATCTGTCATTCTTCCATTCCATTGTTCTTTCTTCCCCCAAAGACTCCTCTAGTGTTCAACAGAAAAACACTTGAGGAATTTAACAGAGGTTACCAAGGGTGAGAAAAGTGTATACGTTTCATTTAATACTATTAATTTATACGAAGCTTTTTCAAGTGTATATTTTCAAAAACCATAGAACCCTAGAGCTGAGAGGGTGTGAGTGATTATCTGGACTTCCAGTTACTACAGAAATCCCTTTTGTCAAAGGGATCTTACATAGCCATTACTTTGTGATATAACTTATTCTACTTTTTGTCAGCTCTAATTGTTAGAAAGTACTTCTTAGGTTGAGGTAAAAACCTGTCTTGTAGCATTCCCTATAGTAGAAGGGATGGGATTCAGTATAAAGGTGGACAGGTTAGGGTTAAGTAGGAGCACAGGCAGTTCATCCAGTAAGAGGAGAAAAGGTAGAGTTTTTGGATAGAACTAAGTCTGTAGGTGTGATGGAAGAAAATATAGATGTTCTCTTCATATTCCATTTTGTCTGTGAATCAGGGGTGCAAGGTTAGCCCAGAATGAGGATGGGGTAGGGGGTTCTAGGAGAAGGAATGAAGTTGTCTGGCAGTAGAAGGGAATGGATTAGGGAAATATGGCAATATTGCCAGGCAGCATTTCCAAAGGCCCACTTGAGGTTAGCTGCCAGAAGAGTTGAATGTACATAGTTAGGGTTTTGCCAGGTGATTACAAAAGAGAGGGAGAAGGGCAAAAGAATTGAGGATGAATCAAGAAAATGATGATAGTAGTGAACCATGGAATCTAAGGTGAATGAAAGGAAGGACAATACAGGTGGCGGGAAAGGGTTTGAGGGGACAGTGAAAAGAAGTGGTAAGATTAGTGTGTTATAGTCTTAGTGGGCTCAAGGTTTGTTGAAATCAGGGTAGTAGAAGGAATAATAGGAGGTGGATACTTCATTGACATCAGGAAGGCAGTGTAGGTAGTAATGAAAAGTTCTAGAGGTTAATTGGCATCTGAGGGAGTAAAGGACAAGATTATGGAGAGAACTAGGTATTTTAGTAGGATCATCTAGTACATGGACGTTGGAACAAACCATCAAGAATTACAACACAATTAATGTAATTACAATTACAAGGAATGGTACTGGTGACAGATGGTGGACTGGATGCTGAAAAACTAGTAGGTGTTGGAGAATTAATTTGATTCTATAAATGATTGCCACAGAGAGGAACAGGCAGTGTTATCTTTTGTTTGTAGGCATCAAATAGTTTTCCAAGTGGACCTGTCATAGAACACAATTATATTACATTCTTTGATTTTGATGTACTTTTTTCATCAGTACAGCCTAAGATTTTACATTAGTTTTTTAAGTAATATTAAGGTATTGATTCATGAGCTCAAGAGCAATTTAAGTGTATAGGTCTTTTTCACATCTGCTGGAGCCAACATTAAACCCCATTCTATACTTGAATATTGGAGTTTTTTAATTTGACTGTAAGCTTTTATGTTTTTATTTTTTTAAATTTTATTTATTTATTTGACAGAGAGACAGCGAGAGAGGGAAACAGGCAAGGGGAGTGGGAGAGGGAGAAGCAGGGGAGTCCACAGAGCGAGGAGCCCGATGCGGGGCTCAATCCCAGGACCCCGGGATCATGACCTGAGCTGAAGGCAGACGCTTAACAGCTGAGCCACCCAGGCGCCCTTGACTGTAAGCTTTTAAAGTGTGGTTGTTCATTTTAGCTCTTGATTATATTTTGAGTTTTGTTTTTATGGTTATCTTATTAGGGATGTATGTTGGCTCTCAGCATATTTGATAAGTCTATTATGGTGACAAGGATTTTGAAATTCCGTTAAACTCCTTATTTATAGACGTTGTTTTAAAAGTATCACTCTAAGTCATTTATAAAATGCTTAATGAGCGTGGTCCTTAGCCTAGTCTTCTAAAAACTGAGTAAGGTTTTGGTAGTTAATTAAGTCATACTGGGTAGTCAGCTGACTTCAGATTCTCTTGTACAGTTACAGTTGGTTTTTAGTTTGTCAACATATCAACAAGAATATGATGAAAAACTTGGATCCTTTTATGAAGTCATGGTACAGGAAATGAGGTTAGTTCAACCGTAGGTTTTCTTTAGTGAAATTTTGGTGTATGAAAAATAATCTGTCATTTTTCCTTTTTGAAAACAAGTATAACATTTGTAAGTTAGTCATCTTCTGTTGCTTTTGTTCTCCATGGCTTTTAAAAATCAGCTACGGTAGCTGTGAAATTTTTATCTATGGAATATTATTCTCTTATAACTAGAAACTTGAGCTCACTTAAAACCATTCTTTTCACTGTCTTCCCCACCTCAGCCTTAAAGTCTCTCTTGACTGTGTTTATTCTGTTGTTTCATTTTGAGGATAATATTGTAGAAGGTGGTGATAAAATAGGAATACCCCCTGTCTTGTGTTGTCTGTTAACATTTTATTCTCTGGGCAGTGCAGGTCTACTCAGACATTAGTCTTTTTCTGAATATTTTAAAAGCTCTTTTTAGGGCCTTCATTTCTGTTTTGTTTGTTTTGGTTACACTTACTTATTCTGGGCTTTTATTTTTCTCATGCTTGCTATTCTAGTGATTTTTATCTCTTGCACATGCATTATATGGCCTTTTTTTTTTTTAAGATTTTGTTTTTTTGAGAGGGACCGTGAGCATGAGCAGGAGGTAGAGGGAGAGAGAATCTGAAGCAGATTCTGCACTTAGCACAGAGCCTGTCATAGGGGTTGATCCCACAACTGAGAGATCACCCTGAGCTGAAACTAAGAGTCGAACGATTAATTGAGCTACCCAGGTGCCCCATAGTCTCTTAATAATAGTCTCATATCTGCCTTTCTTAGAACTCTTTGAAATCTATTGTCCTAAAGTCCTAAGATACATGTTTCTATTACCTTCTGTTCTATTTCTTTCCTGTTTACAGTTTTTAAGATGACATCATTCATTTAGTGAAATTTCCCTCCTGTTCTCAAAATTCACGTCCCTTTTACTTTACAGCAAATTCCTGCTTTACTGTTTGGAACTGAATTCTGAATAGCTGTTCCTTTATTTGCTGTGTGGATAAGAACACAGGCTTTGGAATCAGACAAACCTAGATTGGAATTTAGGCTCTGTCACTTCCTAGCTGTGTGACTTTTGGCAAGTTACTTAACCTTTGTATGTCTCTGTTTGTTTTGCAAAATAAGGGTACTAAGTAGATTTAAAAAGATGATTCATGAAAAAGAACTTCACCCAGGGCCTGGTATGAAGAAGCAAGCACATAACAGATACCAGTTGCTGTTTGTTTTCCTCTCTTCTGGGAGAAGAAATTATTTTCATAATTTAATCAACCATAATTGTGCTTGGGATAATTCATAGCCTACAGTATTTTCACTCTACAAAATTAGACTTCAAGCGACTATTATAATAGAAAGCTCTGTCACTGTCTCTCCAGCTTCTGTGCCAGCTTTGTAATTTTTATTAGGAAAGTATCATCTGACTTACTTCTTTTATCTTCACTCAGATGCTCTCTACCACTTTGGAAGAGACTGGATATAGTAGGTAGTGGGACTTGTCCTGGACAAGATTATGAATGTGGAGCAGTTACTAGTAAATACATAGATTAAAGGAAAGAGATGAGGTTGGGGTACGTGGTGGGTGCCTGGTGAGGTCTGAGGACTAGAAACCAATTAAATAATGGCAGGGTGGAGTTGGGGCAGTCACTCGCAAACAGACCTGATGGAAGACCATAGTTAAAAACTTCTGGTAGGCAGCAATCAGCAAAATGATGGGTGAGTGGGTATTTCTTTTGAGATGTAGATTTGACGAGCAAGCTGCCAAGGGTGACCTGAAGCAGCTAGCACTTTCTGGCTCCTGACAGTTGGCTGAAGCACTGTTTCATAAATTTCTGGAAAAGTGTGTTTTGTGTGTGTGTGTATATACACACACACACACACATTATGTACAAATCTATTACGTTTTCCTTTTTATAGATTCATTAGAAAAGTTTTTTCTTTATTTTGAATGAGGCTTACCCACTTGAATTCACTACTGAATTCCAAATCTGAGTGATATCTTTTCACTTCCTGTATAAAGTAGTAGTCATTTATTCAATACTTGCTGTGTGCTACCCATCATACCAGGCCTTCATAGATTCCTAGTCATACCAGGTGTTTGTACATTTCCTACCATAGCTTCCTGACCTTAACTGTCTGCCACAGCATTTACTTTTAATTTTTCCAGATGTGGGCTGCCATACATTTATTTTAGTTCCTGTGTTCCTTGATAATATACAGTGCAATGGTTAAGAGTATGTCCTTAAAACCAAGATTGTCTGGGTTTGTATCTCAGCTCCATCTTGCTAGCTGTGGAAGTAGAGCAAATTAATCTCTCTGTTCTCAGTTTCATCTGTAAAGTGGGACTAAAAATAATACCTTTCACAGAGTTTTGTGAGGATTTAATACATTAATAGATGAAAAATTATTAGAGCCTGGTACAGTATACGCTCTCAAATGTTAGCAGTAATAATTTTATATGAGAACTTCTAATTCTCGTAGCCTTCCCTAAGCCTTCCCCTTTGCTGGTGAGGAAGTTCAGAGAGATAGGTGACTTTTAGAAGGTGTTATGCTGGGCGCCTGGGTGGCTCAGTGGGTTAAAGCCGCTGACTTCGGCTCAGGTCATGATCCCAGGGTCCTGGGATCGAGGCCCACGTCCGGCTCTCTGCTCAGCAGGGAGCCTGCTTCCTCCTCTCTCCTCTCTCTCTGCCTGCCTCTCTGCCTACTTGTAATCTCTCTCTCTGTGTCAAATGAATAAATAAAATCTTTAAAAAAATAAAAAAAGAAAAAAAAAAGAAGGTGTTATGCTGTTGTCTTGCTTACTGAATGTTTTTCTTTTTTACAAAGTGTGAGAGAAGTAATATGTGTCCACAGTTGTCCATCTCTTTCTCACAAGAACAGCAAAAGTATATTTTAAAGAGGGAGGGAGGCTTTAGAAAGGTGCTCTGTGTTAGTAATGGCAATCAATAATTATTCAGCAAATATTTAAGTTCCTACTAAGTGCCAGGCACTGTGCTAGGAGTTAAGCACAATCCTGGCCTCAAGGAGTTTAAAAGCTGGTGAAGAAGGCAGATAAGTAAATTGACAGTTGCAATATGCAGTGATAAGTATAATGTGTAACTATAGATGCTGTAAGAACACATAGAATGAGATGACTGGTTTATAGAGTTGGGTTGTAGGAAAAAAGTAAAGTCTTAAAGGATGCACAAAGAGTAGGAAGGAGAAGGAGGGTTGCCTTCTAGGCAGAGATGACACATGGACCAAAGCATACCCACATGAGAAGAGTATCACAGTGTGGGGAACAGCATACATTATGGTGTGACTGAAGTTGTGAAATTGTCAGATTTGATCATTTTGACCAACACAAAACAGCAGTGTGAGAGGAAGGGTGGTGGGAGGTGGCAAACAGGAGCCAGGTGAAAAAGTGCCTAATTTTACCTGATCACAGATGTATGCTCTCTAGGATTTTCAAATAGATGAATATTATTTTTTCTCTTTTAAAGATCCATGCTTAAGATAGGCACATTTCACTATATAAATTTTACCTCAGGAATGAAACTGGAAAATGAATCCTAGTTAAAGATAACTGCATGGTGAAGTATTTAGGTGAAAGTGTACTGAAGTCTGTAGTTTACTTTGAAATACATTAAAACATGAGATGAATGAATAGGTACATGATTAAACAGTAAAATTATAAAATGTTAATGATAGAATATTGGTGGTAGTTATAGGAATGTACACTGTAAAATGTATTCCCTTTATCTGTATGTTTAGATTTGTTGGGGATAAGTCACTATAGAAAGTCGGAGATGGATTTGAACATAGGCAAAAATTATTTTCCTAATTGATAAAAGTGTTTGTCAAACTACTTCAGTGATAATGTGGCATGTCTGGAAATCACCTAATCTGTCATTGTTAATATCTCTTGCACCAAGAGCAGAGTATAGATCATAGCAGATGCTCAGTAAATATTTGAACGTTGAGTATTCCATAATCTCTGTAATCATGCAAAATTTTTAAGGTTATGCTTGAAGTCCCCGAAACAAATGTATACATTTATTATCCTGATATAATATAGTTTCACATAACCACAAGTGTACTCTAATATCCTGTAGACATATGCTACTAAATGTGATCTTGAGAGAGTCACTTGTTAATTCACCCACCAATATTTTTGGATATAACAAAAATTTGGATTTTATGCTTAGGTTTTATTTGGTTGATTAAAAGATCTTAAGCAGAAGGTATGACATTGATATACTGGGAACAATTATATGTAAAGGGAGTGAATTGGAAAGGGTCTATACTTTGTTCTCCAGATGATTTCTTGTTCAGAAATACCACAGTGCCATCTATTTTTTTTTTAAGGTGGGGGGGGGGACAGAGGTAGAGAGAAAAGAGTCTTAAGGTGATGTTGGGCTCCATCTCACAACCCTGAGATCATGACCTGACCCGAAATCAAGTTGGATGCTTAACCTGTTGATCCACCCAGGTACCACCAATGCCACCTCTTTTAAATGTGATTTGAGATCTCTTAAAATTTTCCCGGGGAAATAAGTACCTTCTTTTTCTCATTAATAAATGTGCCTATAGGAAATTTGTTAATATCTAGTTAGTTGTCCCCAGTGTTGGGATTGTTCTTTTTCTCTTTTTATTTTATTTTTAAAGATTTTATTTATTTAGTTATTTGACAGAGAGAGAGATCACAAGCAGGCAGAGAGAGAGGGAGAAGCAGGCTCCCCCCTGAGTAGAGAGCCCGATGCTGGACTCAATCCCAGGACCCTGAGCTCATGACCTGAGCCGAAGGCAGAGGCTTAACCCACTGAGCCACCCAGGCGCGCATTCTTTTTCTTTTTAAATAATCAGTTAAAAAAAAAAAAAAGATTGGCCTGCTTACTAATTTACTTAGCCTGTGCTATTTCCAACAGAGGCTTTTCTTTTTACTTTGGCTTCCTCTGGAATATAATGTAATTTCATGGTACCTTGTCACCAAAATCAAAAGAGAACAAACCAAATCCCTGAAAATTGAAAATCAGAAGGTCACCTTGTTACTTGCATTTTCTTTTTTCCCTTCAGCCTAGTAAAGGAAGATACTTAGATTATTAAAGATAGATCTTCGAGTACATACAGGGCTAGAAAAGGTTTATTTTTAATTTCGCAGGTATTTTGAAAATTTATTTTTGAGGTGCAGCTGGCTTTGATGCTCGAATAAGGAGGACTATTGTATGGGTTTGTGAGCTTTAACTACCAGTTAACCACTAATCAGCAATCCTATTTGTAAAAATGAATTCATTATATGTAAATTTGCAGAAAATTTTTTTCTTTGAGATCACCTAAAGCTTTGGAATACAATATAAAGACATTTGAGATGTGCACTTACAAGTTAAGAGATGATCATAAACAATGGAATTTAAAATTTGTGTTTTATTGACCACAGACAGTTATCTGGGCTGGAGAGAAAGTAATTGCTCAGGTGGATCATCACTAAGAAAATTACTATCAGAAATTACTATCAGAAAAGAAAATTACTTTTCAGTCTTTATAAATCTTTCATGAACTGAACTTCAGCTTTGATGATGTCTTTCATATTCATGTAAAGAAAATCTGAATCTTCACCATTCTTCCCTCAGATATTTTGTTGTGCAGATTTTTATTATGCATGGATAAAGAACAGGACTAATATCTATGTGAATTTTTTCAGTGTTTCCTAATACTCTTAAGTAATTTCTTACGACTCTTTTTTAAGGGGAAAAATGTCCCCTGAGGTATAAAAATCTCTTTTCTCCTAGATGTACTTGAGGGATACAATGGAACAATATTTGCATATGGACAAACGTCCTCTGGGAAGACACACACAATGGAGGTAATAACATTTTACAATCTGTACTTACATGTAGTTTGCAAAATAGACAGTACATTCATTATTTGTGAAATGATTTTACCGTGTTTAAACATCTTTATTTACTCTTTATTGCATTCTCTGGTACAAATAATATACAGGTAACATTATTGTTGGAATCTAACCAGTTCTGGAATTTGAATACTGAAATTATATACTTGAAATCATATCTTGACTTTGTTTTATCAGCATAGCCACAAAATATGAGCTTTTTAGAATGAATGGGAATTTCTTGTTACTTTATAATAATGGGAAATTTGAAATTTTGAATGTTTCATATGTTTTCATTTCTATTCAGAGCAATTAATTCTCTCCAAATATCTACTGCTCTTCTTTAATAAGAATGTCTCCACAGTCATCGGTGCTGCTATTAATAAAGATGGTCCTGCCCAAACTTTCATCTACAAAATCGCCTGTTTGTTATCTTATGCTGCTGCTATAGAGCATCTGCTTTTATCATTTATCTGAGCATTCTGTATAAATGACTGCTTATTTTAGTGTAATTCATATTACTTATTCCATAAAGTTAACAGAGAACAAAGACATTTCTAGTATTTATGTGAGAAGAAACAGACTAAAACCTTTTTCGAAATTAAGTTCATCACACAAGCATGGATAATCTAAATCTAAAATAAAAGGTTAAGAACAGTTGGTAATCCTTATTGTTGACATGCAGTATTTATGCATAACTTACCAATGTGTAATAGTAAATTTGAATTTTTTAGATATTTGTAAAGCTGTTTTCACCAAAAAATGGCAACAATTATAATTACTGTCCTCTGTTTACTGTAAATTGTAGATTGAAAATTTTTCACATTTTTTATCTTTTATTTATTTATAATCCCCCCCCAATATCCACTCCTTAAGTCTCATTTTGTTTTCTGTTTAGGGTAAACTTCATGATCCAGAAGGCATGGGGATTATTCCAAGAATAGTGCAAGATATTTTTAATTACATTTACTCCATGGATGAAAATTTGGAATTTCATATTAAGGTATAAGCTTTGGGGAAAGATTGTGTTTTACTTTTACATCTAGAGTAATTTTATCCCAAGAAATAATAAAAAATATTCTTCCTTTTTTTTTTTTTTTTTTAAAGATTTTATTTATTCATTTGACACAGAGAGAGAGATTACAAGTAGGCAGAGAGGCAGGCAGAGAGAGAGGAGAGAGGAGGAAGCAGGCTCCCTGCTGAGCAGAGAGCCCGATGTGGGCCTCGATCCCAGGACCCTGGGATCATGACCTGAGCCGAAGGCAGCGGCTTTAACCCACTGAGCCACCCAGGCGCCCTTAAAAGATATTTTAAAACTTATTTTATGGGCAGTTACAGTGGAAAGATCATTAGCGTTAGTAAACTGGGGTTCTTTATCTGCCATTAGATGACCTTAAACAAGGTCACAAAATCTCTTTTGTCTTCTCTGCCTTCTCTATACAAGTGAAGGCGTTTGTTACTGAACTCAAAGGTGGTTTTTTGTTTTGTTTTGTTTTGTTTTTGTTAAAGGTGTTATTTGTTGGAGAGAGTGAGTGAGAGACCACAAGCGGAGGGGGGGACAGGGAGGCAGAGGGAGAAGCAGACTCCCTGCTGAGAGCCTGGGGGTCATGCACGACCAGAGCCAAAGGCAGCGGTTTGACTGAGCCACCCGGTGCCCTGAACTCAAAGGTTCTTACTCTTCTCATGAGTCTAATTCATTTTAGATGAAGATACGTAATGGAAATTGCTTTTTAGTTACATGAGCAGTTTAGAGAGTTCAGATCTTCCCATTAGAACATGAGCTGTGGTTGAGTTGTTGATAACTCTGCCCCCTAGTCTAGATTGTGCTGAGCCACCCGGTGCCCTGAACTCAAAGGTTCTTACTCTTCTCATGAGTCTAATTCATTTTAGATGAAGATACGTAATGGAAATTGCTTTTTAGTTACATGAGCAGTTTAGAGAGTTCAGATCTTCCCATTAGAACATGAGCTGTGGTTGAGTTGTTGATAACTCTGCCCCCTAGTCTAGATTGTGCTCCCTCAGACCCCAGTAAATTTAATGAACAAGTGAATAAAATTATTTTAAAATTTTAGTTAATCTTCTTTCCTTTATTTCTTTATCTTCAGGTTTCATATTTTGAAATTTATTTGGATAAGATAAGGGACCTGTTAGATGGTAAGTTAGAATCTTGCTCTTTTATCATTTTAAAACAGCATGTTACCTTTTTAAAATAGTAAATATGAAACCATTTCGAAGAGACGTATATGAAATTGACTTAAATTATAGGAAACAGGTATATTTTACAGTTCTTTTAAAGTTAGTTGAATGCTTTTGACATCTTGAATAACTTATTTAAAGCACATATTTATGGGTACTTGTGTTTCTTAGGTAGTAATTAGAGAATTGAATTATGGTTAGAGGTCCTGAGTCCTTGTCTTCTATCAGCTGTCAATTAGATGCCTTGCCCTTGGGCAGACTATTAAACCACTCTCTGGCTTTTTGTTATTTTCAAATGTGTGCAGTAGAGGTTGCATTGGACCTAAAATTCTGTATTGGTGAATTCGTTACTATTTAAATCTACTGTTTCTACAGTCTTTCTTTAATAGTGATGTGTCAAATTTTTAAAATTTACGTGTTATTAGGTCACTTGGGAAAGGAAACAATTGAATTAGCTATTTTATAACTAGTTTTAGAATTGAGAATGTTGCTGATACTATTCATTTTTCCTTTTCAGTTTCAAAGACCAACCTTTCAGTTCATGAAGATAAAAATCGAGTTCCCTATGTAAAGGTACTTATAAAATGATACAGAATGTTTGTTTAGAAAAGCCCTATGATAATTTTAAGGCGATTGACATCAAAAAATATTTTACAGGGGTGCACAGAGCGTTTTGTATGTAGTCCAGATGAAGTTATGGATACCATTGACGAAGGAAAGTCCAACAGACATGTAGCAGTTACAAGTAAGTAGGAGGTTTATTAATGCTCGTTAAGGTACAAAGCTGCCTTAAAATGTCTTTATTAAATTGATTAATTGTATTAGATTTTTATGTAAAGCAGTGCTTTAGAAGTTATTAGTAAGGGAAAGCCATGTTTGTTTATAATTTTTTGTGTAATTTCATTGCAGATATGAATGAACATAGCTCTAGGAGTCACAGTATATTTCTTATTAATGTAAAACAAGAGAACACGCAAACGGAACAAAAGCTGAGTGGAAAACTTTATCTGGTTGATTTAGCTGGTAGTGAAAAGGTAAAATCTTTATATTCTAGTGGATACTTAAGCTAAACTTTAGCTTGAATTTGGACTTTGGCATTATTCATTATTAACATGTTAAAAACTATAAAATTGGATTTGGTAATATTTTTGAGAGTTTAAAAGCATTGATGCCAATGCTTATGACTACATAAACTGAAAAACCAGTTCCAAATAGTGTCATTTGTGCCATAGTCCAGTTCAGCCAATAGGTATTACCTTTGACTTAAGGTGTATGATTTTATTGAGAATTTTGTTTAGCATATATTGTTAAACATTTTATTAGATATCCTTTTCCTTATTTTTGATATCTCTTTTACCATACTGGCCATGGGCTCCCTATGAAAACTGGTAACTTCTCTGGTTTGGTTGTACTTATTTCTTTCCTTTGGTTGATTATTTAATAATTACAGACTATACTGTATACTAATCTGATTCTAGTTTATGTGAAAAATAAAATAAGTTCAAACATTTTAATGATCTCTGTAACCATTTTTGGTGTTTTGCTAATTTTTCTTCTGATTAAAATGACATGCCTTTTGCCTTTTACTTAAGTCCTTAAACACATCCTTCAAAGGCTCTCTTTGATTTTTGTGAGTTCTGAGAGGCTGTTTCTTTGGCCAACATTGTTAACATTTTATCGTATCTTTAACGTGTGTATTTCACATCTTTTTAAAAGAAGTTTGCTTATATATTTAAATTCAGTCTGTAATAGTTAAAGTATTAACATTATGCTTTAGCAAATTTTAAAAGGTTCCTCTTTTTTAATGAAGCAAAGGGGGTTAACAAATAGTGGATTGCAAATATACGTGTAAATTTGTTATTTTCAAGAGCACAAACATAAAATAAAATTTTATATCTCCTTAATGATATTCTTGTCATGCACCTAGTTACTTGATCAAGTTCTCAGAAGACTAATACTCAAGAAATAGTGATAGCTTAGAATAAATAACTGGCAAATAAAATTAAACTTTTCATTTTGTTGTTTGCTGGCTAATGATGACCTGAACTTTTTAGAAAATTCAGAGAAACTTACAGTTTTGTCTCATTCTTTTAAAATCTTATGTATAGGTTAGTAAAACTGGAGCTGAAGGTGCTGTGCTGGATGAAGCAAAGAACATCAACAAGTCCCTTTCTGCTCTTGGCAATGTCATTTCTGCTTTGGCTGAGGGAAGTGTAAGTATACACATCTCTTTCCCTGTTGTTATGGGGAATTATGTAAATATCAGTGAATGTAGATGTATGGATGTTTGAGTATAAGATTTGGTTTGTTTGAATCAGTATGTGTGAATTAGTTGTCTTAACAGGAACTTAGAGTATTAGTATGTAGATTTTAGTTCCTATCTTAATATTAATCCGTTAAAATAACCAAAATCCCTTTGTAACTTATTTAAAGTGTAACATTTCTATAACAAATTTTATTCCATAGAAACCCATTGGTCTTCTATGTTTTTTTTTTTTGTTGTTCGTAGACCTATGTTCCATATCGAGATAGTAAAATGACAAGAATCCTTCAAGACTCTTTAGGTGGCAACTGTAGAACCACTATTGTAATTTGCTGCTCTCCATCATCGTACAATGAATCTGAAACAAAATCTACACTCCTGTTTGGTCAAAGGTTTGTTGTTAAAATATAAAGTCTAAATGATACATAGGTCTTTTGTTTATTAAGTCTAGGAAAATGTAGGTAGATATTCCAATCAGTGCATTTTGTTAATATGCTAGAAATTTTTTAATTGAGAGATAATACAAGCAAGTTCCATTTTTAAAGCTGCTTGGATTTGAATTAAGTTTTAGTACGTATCAAAGTCAAATGTTAACTTCAGTCAAATTTATATGAGAAGCATTAACTCAGCATTAAAGAAAATAAGCATTTAAATCAGATAATAAACAAAAGCTTGACAAATATAATCCTGTATTAGCCTGTTGACATATGTGACAGGTTCACATAATGAGATAACCAAATATGAATTGCTTAACAACCTAAGAAAGTCAGTAGTGATGATTTTATCTTTGACCTTTATTTATTTTTTTAAAGATTTTATTTATTTATTTGACACAGAGAGAGAGATCAGATCACAAGTAGGCAGAGAGGCAGGCAGAGAGAGAGGAGGAAGCAGGCTCCCCGCCGAGCAGGGAACCCGATGCAGGCCTCCATCCCAGGACCCTGAGATCATGACCTGAGCCGAAGGCAGAGGCTTTAACCCACTGAGCCACCCAGGCGCCCTATCTTTGACCTTTAACAGTAAATTTTTTTTAATTTATCCTTGCAAATGAATTGGGGAAATATGGGCCCTTGTTTTTTATCCTCATCGGGTTTTTTTTTTTTTTTTTTAAAGCTATTCACAAATTTGGGAACTTACACAAATTTATTTAGCTTGTGAATAAGCACTATAGTAATTATGGCTCTTTGTATTTAGTTTTAAAGATAATTGAACAAGAACAGTCAAATTGCATAACCAAAAAATTATACACACACACACACACGCCTTCATATATATGTAACATCTATAGATATCAATTGAAAATATTTAATTCTAGTTACAATTTTTTTTCCTTGCATTTACTTCTCTTAGGGCCAAAACAATTAAGAACACAGTTTGTGTAAATGTAGAATTAACTGCAGAACAGTGGAAAAAGAAATATGAAAGAGAAAAGGAAAAAAATAAGACCCTGCGGAACACCATTCAGTGGCTTGAAAATGAACTCAACCGATGGCGTAATGGTAATAATTTACAAATATGTCATTTTGAGTTTGTTGAATACGAATGTAAAGCTGTTTTATAAATTTGAGACTAATATGAATATAAATAAAAATAAACCATATGCATTTTTACTTTTTAAGCATTAGGGATCATCAGTTAAAAATGAATAAAATCTTTTAAATCTTCATTTTACCTGAAATAGTAAATAGAGGCACAGAGGCCATCTTAGAAGCTGTAGTAGTCACAGATGGCAAGGTTCCTACAGTAGGGTGGAAGCAATAAAATTTACAAGATTTGGTGATGATTTAGAAGATTGGGGATGAGTCAAAGTAATTGCAGCTTCTCAAATCTCAGACCGAGCAGATAAAGAGTTGGTGAGAGCTGCTGAAATTGAATAAAATTATCATTCATTTTAGACAGGTGTATGTTTATTAACTATGCTTTGTCTTATTTTAGGAGAGACAGTGCCTATTGATGAACAGTTTGACAAAGAGAAAGCCAACTTGGAAGCTTTTGCAGTAGATAAGGATATTACTGTTACCAATGATAAACCAGCAGCTACGATTGGAGTTACTGGAAACTTTACTGATGCTGAAAGAAGAAAGTGTGAAGAAGAAATTGCTAAATTGTACAAACAACTTGATGACAAGGTAGGTATTGTTTATATTCTATTTTGTTTTAGAATGTTATGGCATAGGTATTTTTAATTTTAATGCTATAGGTCCAGGGAACCTATATACATCTTCCTTGGTTTCTGTTAACCTTTTGAAAATCACCGTAAAGTTGACCCTCAGATAATACTGGTTTGAACTGCATGGGTCCACTTAGATGTGGATTTTTACAATAAGTATAATACAATAATGTATTTTTCTTATGATTTTAATAACATTCTTTTTTTTAGCTTACTATATTATAAAAATACCATATATAGTACATTTGATTTTAATAACATTCTTTTCTCTAGCTTACTATATTATAAAAATACCATATATAGTACATTAACAAAAAATATGTAGTAGTAGTTCATTGGTAAATCTTTCATTCAACAGCAGGCTAGTAAGAGTTAAGTTTTTGAGAAGTCAGAAGTTGTATGTGGATCTTTAACTCTTTTGGGGGTGGAGGGGTCAGGGTCATTAACTCTCTCACATTGTTCAAGGGCCATCTGTATTAATTAAATACAATATCACAGTTTCTGTTTTTGTGCAGAAACTATAAGACATAATTATTTTTTCCATTAAAAAGAATTCTCAAAAGGAAATTGGACATTGGGTCATTGGAGAGCCTTAAAGAAATGATTTCTCAGAATCGGGATCTAAGGATTCAATAATAAAGGTGATGCAGGAGATTAGAGAGGAAACAAAATAAAGTGGAAATAGTGTTTTCCTGCTTTGATTGTGTCCGTCAGTAGTGTGAAAAATAAATTATGAACCGGATAGAGAGGAAGGGGAAAACGAGAGCAGTAAAGAGACTAGAAGTAAATAGTTCTGGTTTTGGTTTTAGGCAATATTTTATATGTATTTTAAACAGATAATGGCAGGTTTGGAGTAGCTGTGTGGCCATTATTTTCAATAATAGATTTAAACGTTTATTGTTTTTGCATTTAAAGTATTTAACGAATAGCTTTTATAAACAAGCCTTTTTAATTGGGTGATGTTACAATTATTAATTGGAAGAAATTCCATCTCTTTCAGCTTTTTTCTATAAGATTGAAATAAGCTATGCTGAATTTGGAGAAACAGTTGAAATATTTTGGTCAGGGGAGTCGTAATCTTAGAATTTGTGTTAGAAAATAGAATCAGGTTGTGAGCTACCTTGTTAACTTACTACTTTAAAATTCTAGGATGAAGAAATTAATCAACAGAGCCAATTGGTAGAGAAACTGAAGACACAAATGTTGGATCAAGAAGAAGTAAGTTCTTATTGCTTTCAGGAAAGCTTTATAGTTTGTCACTATTATTTAAGCATAAAAGATGAACTGCAGAGCTCAGAATATATTAGAGTACATTTACAAATTTTTAAAATATGCCTGTGCTTCACTGTGGATATGATCCATCATTGGATTGAAGCAAAGACTGATTTCTTAAGGTTTTTTTTTTTCAGTTTGAGTTCTGTCTAACGAGGGGAGAAGAAACCTTTTTCAGTATTCTTTAATATAGTTTTACTGGAGTTTTTACTCTGTCTTCTGCTTCCTTGCTTGAAGTATAGTAATGTTTTTAACTGATTTCTGAATTGCTTGGACCTGTCTTTAATAACTGTATAATTTGAGGTATGACTTACTGTGGGATTGAGAATGTCAGTGAAGGAAACATTTTTTACTCCTCTCACCATGTCTACCTTCATTGAACCTGTTCATTTTTGCCTTCTTTACTTTGATAATAGTTCTTTCAAGTTCCTCTTCTCTAGTTTGTCATCTGGTTCGGACCCTCAATTTATCTTATCCGGCAGAGCAGGGGGATAATTTTAAAAAATGGTACTTCATTCAAGGTTTGTTTTGGAGGTGGGGGCAAAGATTATACAGCATCAATAAAGAAGAGATAGCCACCACCAGTCAACTTAGTCCTGATCACATCATCTTTGTACTTCAATTATAGCATGTTTTCTCAGAAGGGTCACTAGTAACGTCTACACAATTCTTCATTACAATATTCTGTCCTGTGTGTTATAGGACATTTAGCATGCGTGGCCCCTGCTTCTGAGTGCCATTAGCATTCTGCCCCAGTAGAAATACTCCTACAAATATCCAGACGCCCCTCCCTACTTAAAAGTCACTGACCCTAGATGATTGCAGTATTCTCGTAACTAGTCTCTTGGCTTCTCTGCAGTTCAAACTTTGTGTTGGTGCTAAGTTTTCTTGAGGCATAGCTCAGGTGCCACCCCTTTTTGACCAAAGAAAATCTAAACTTTTAAGCATGTCTTCTAAACATCTACTGATTTCTTTTTCTATGCTCATTTTTCATGAACGTAGTATGCCTTTTCCTTTCCATTACATTAATTTGCACATAACTAAAATTGGCTAATTCTAGCCACCTTCTTTATGAAAAACCTACAGAAATACCCTGTCTTAAATACTACCAAGCATTTTGTCATCTCCTCTCCCTCTTTTATGGCTCTTAGTTCACATTTCATCTTGTATTGCATCTATCTATGTGCCTTTGTTTCTTCTACTAGATTCCTCAAAGACAGTCTTTTTTAAATTTTCTTGCTATCTCCCACAGTGTCTAGCACAGTGCCTGCATATAGTAGTCAGTAGATCTGTTGAATGAATAAGTGTTCACACAGTTAATAGCATCCACATTTTATTCTCTGCGTTTAGCAAATGGTGAAGCAGATGGATTTTTTTAAACTTGTATACCTTTTAAAAACCTGTATACTTTTACTCTTTCATGTAGCTTTTGGCATCTACGAGAAGGGATCAAGATAATATGCAGGCTGAACTGAATCGCCTACAAGCAGAAAATGATGCCTCTAAAGAAGAAGTAAAAGAAGTTTTGCAAGCCTTAGAGGAACTTGCTGTCAATTATGATCAGAAGTCTCAGGAAGTTGAAGATAAAACTAAGGAATATGAATTGCTTAGTGATGAACTAAATCAGAAATCGGTAGGATATAATTCTGTCTTCTTAATATTTTAGTATAAGTATTCTTAATTGAAATTAAGTAACTTCTTTTTAGTAAACTTAATACTGATAGTATCCATTCTTAAGGAATTCCAAGCCTCAACTTAAGTTTCTCCTTTATATAAAACCTTAGAGGTGAAGGAAGAGAGTTATCTTTTAGTTCCTGAAGATCTATTAAAAGGTAATTAAAATACCATTTGAAGACTTTGTTGACTATTCCTAATAGTCTAATGTTAAAGGAAAAATAAGTTAACCTCTAGTTCAATAATATTCTTAGATGATTGTAAAGTAAGAAATGTGCACATAGAAAAATAGGAGATACAACCTCCTATAACTTGGGTTTTGTTTACTGTTACATTCCCAGCCCCTGGAGCAGAGCCTACCTAGCACAATGTGCAAGGCTCTTCCTTGCGATTCTTCAATAAATAAGGATCTTTATTTGTTATCATTGCTATAAAAGAGGATTTGCTACCTTCCTAGAGTGATGCCAAAGGTAGTATATAACTGTGACTGCAACTGCGACTGCTATACTTGCAGCTTCGTCATGGAAGAGCTCTCTTACTAACATTTTATTACTGTCAGTACCAACCTCTTGTCCAGAAACCACATCTAGTATTGGATTCAGGGTCAGTGTTCACTACTTATTTCCCTATCCATGTTCACCTGTCTAAAGGAAAGCAGTCAAAAGGTTTCATGCCCCTGATGAGAAATTCATTTTTCCCTATTAATCTCCAAAGTTACAATTTAATAGCATGGAGGTCAGGGTGCCTTTATAACTCTTGCTGAGTTTGCATTATTAGCAAACCTAATTACTGTTTGGAAGAACAGGAATTTCTTACACCTCTAAGCTTTAAGTTGGTCTTCAGTCACCAGTTTGTCTTTAATGACAGTTGTGTCTATGTCCCAGTTATGAAGCTGAATCTGTCAGCAGTACATTGGTAATAGAAGTTAGAAACCTTATAGTGTTCTGTATCTTTTTGTATGTGTACAGTATTGCTACTCAGTTGTTAGAGAAAATACCTGGTGATTTAGACATTAAAACATGCTACCTTATGAGACTTGAAAGGTACACCTGGTATTTTAGATTAAACTGGGTGAACATACTACTGATACTCAGAAACTTAGGGAAATGTCCAGAAGAAACAACAAACCAAAATAATGGCATCTTTACTAAAAGCAACTGCAATTTTTTTTTTTATTTATTTTTTTTAAAGATTTTATTTATTTATTTGACACAGAGAGAGAGATTACAAGTAGGCAGAGAGGCAGAGAGACAGGGAGAGGAGGAAGCAGGCTCCCTGCTGAGCAGAGAGCCCGATGCGGGCCTCGATCCCAGGACCCTGAGATCATGACCTGAGCCGAAAGCAGAGGCTTTAACCCACTGAGCCACCCAGGCGCCCCTGCAACTGCAATTTTTAATGCAGCTTACTGACTTTTAGTTAGTATCTGACCTGTGGTAAATAATGATTAGCTTTAATGTGACCAAATTGGGTTGGACTTTTCAAATTTGTGCAGACTTTGTTGCTGGTAAACCAGATATTATTTTAAACCTAATTAAACTCAGTAGTGCTACTTTATCACTGTCTTCTAGATAATTGCTTATATCATAGTATCAAAGAAGCAATAATTATCAAGTGGACTATTGCAATGACTATATATATAGAATATAAAATATACAAACCGTCTAGAAAGTTCAGTTCTATTCTAACATTATTTTGGTCAGACTGTGTTTCCAAAGATAAGCCATACTATGGTAATAAAAGAAAATTCAATCTAGTTATTTTGGAAGTTTCTCACTTCTAGGCAGAAAACATAACCCAGTCTCAAAAATTAGTGAAATGGGAGGACACTTGGGTGGCTCAGTTGGTTGGGCAACTGCCTTAAGCTCTGGGGTTGGAGCCCCGTGTTGGGCTCCTCCCTCTTTTTCGGCTGCTCCCCCTGCCTGTGCTCTCCTGCTTGCTCTCTCCAATAAATAAATAAAATTAAAAAAAAAAAATAGTGAAATGGTACAAACTACCTGGCTTTCATAGAGCATAGTATGGCTGTTTCACAGAGTCTGTTAGGTCTAAAGTATTTTCTAAGTTTGAACTGGGAGCTATCGCAGAACTCAGGTCGGTTAGTTCAGAAAACGGAAAGTAGAAAATGATGATTTTGCGAGTCTTGGGTGAACTAAATTACATGTCAATATTTAAAGTAATCTTTCACTTACTAGATTTAACGATGTTTTAACTTTTTACTTTTAACTTTTGTTTTGGGTTCTATTAGGCAACCTTAGCAAGTATAGATGCTGAACTTCAGAAACTTAAGGAAATGACCAATCACCAGAAGAAACGAGCTGCTGAGATGATGGCATCGTTACTAAAAGACCTTGCAGAAATCGGAATTGCTGTAGGAAATAATGATGTAAAGGTAAGTGTGATAACCAAATACTAAGTGTAATTATCAGTAGAGAACTCATACTTCTGTTTACTACTTAACTTTTTACAAAGTTCTTTTCATACCCATGATCGCATTCAAAACAGCAATGTGTAGCAGATGGTATTAACTTCATATTAAATAGGTGAGGATAGAGGAAGAGAATAAGAGGTGCTCCAAGGCCATATTCAGTGTCATTTATTTGGATTCCATGTTTGGTTCTTTTCTTTACCATGTAAAGATTTTGCATTTAGAGAGTATGTTAATAAATTACTGTACATGAAAGTATGTAACTGGGGTAACAGTGAAGATAAGCTCAGGGAGTAACTCATAAATGAATTGGCCTGTGGTTGCTTTTAAATGTTTGAAAAGATAAAAGATAAGTGCCACTAATTTTAAAGTTTTATTATGAAAAATTTCAGACATGTAACAGTAGAGAATAATACCGTGAACTTAAGAGTTACTAGTAATCAAAATGTTGGAATACCTATTTCAGCTATGCCTTTTATTCTTTTCTTATCTTTTTTAGGATACTAACGTTAGTTATGTTAGCACTAGGTATGTGATGAGAAGAAAATATTAGTGACCTGGTAAATTTTAAAAATTAGGCCAAAAAAGCAAACTAAGACTCTTAACTGCAAGCACACATACATAATGTGAAAGATTTGTATGTTGCAGTAGGTATTATGTTTGGAATTTTTCTTCTTGATTATAGCTTAATTATGTAACAAAGAGAACAAACTTATACTAGGGTTTATCGTGACAGATTACTAAGAATAAGAAGCCCAGTTTAACAAGATTTGAAAATGAAATAAAAGATTTCAATAATGGAGTACACATTCCTTCTGTCAGTTGTTACTCAAAGCTGCCATGTGTTGATGGAGGCATGGGTTCATCTCCTCATGTATCATTTCTTAAAGTTGGCTCATGCCATTGAGATAAAAAATGTTAAATACTGGGTGACTTGACTTATTTTCTCTTCTGTTTTCAGAATGTTCTGTCTGAACATTGAGGGTGAAATAATGTAATAGAACTATGTGGGAATCTTTTGGGATGGAAAAATTATTTCATGTCACTAAACACTAAATAGGTGTTCAAAATTTGTTTTATAGATTTGCAGCTTTTTATTTTTTTATTTTTTAAATTTCTTTTTTAAAGATTTTATTTCACTTGAGGGAGAAGCAGGCTCCCCACTAAGCCAGGAGCCCTACATGGGGCTCGATCCCAGGACCCCGGGATCATGACCTGAACCCGAAACAGGTGTTTAACCATCTGAACCACCCAGGTGCCCCACAGCTTGTTTTTAGAAAAGTCCTTCCATTTTATGTTCAACTAAGTCTTAATTTAAGTGAAAAAGTGGTAAAGAGAGAGGAAATAAAAGAGTAGAAATGGCTTATTTTCAGTGGCAGAGCCAGTAATAAAGTACAGATTCCTTGACTCCTAGACTGTTTTTTTCATTATACCATTATAGCATTTTGAAACAAGTCAGTCTTTTTTTTTTTTTTTTTAAAGATTTTTTTTTTTTTAATTTATTCATTTGACACAGAGAGAGAGATCACAAGTAGGCAGAGAGGCAGGCAGAGAGAGAGGAGAGAGGAGGAAGCAGGCTCCCTGCTGAGCAGAGAGCCCGACGTGGGCCTCGATCCCAGGATCCTGGGATCATGACCTGAGCCGAAGGCAGCGGCTTTAACCCACTGAGCCACCCAGGCGCCCCGAAACAAGTCAGTCTTGCAAATAGGTTCTCTTAAAAAAAAAATAAACTGGATTCTCAGTATTTTTGTCATTTGTAATTCTTTTCCTCTTAATATCATCATTAAGCACTGCTTGAGCTTTATTAATTTTGTGTTTTTTACATTATGGTTCACTCTGTTGTACAGTTAAGGGATTTTGACACATGCATGATACAGAACCACCATTACAGTATAGGTATATATGTAGAACAGTTTCACCTCCCTTACAAATCCCTTGTGCTTTTTACCCTATTAATCCCTCTCTCCTGAACAACAGCCAGTGATCTTTTCAGGTGTAGTTTTGCCTTTTTCAAAATACCATATAGTTGGAATCATACAGTATTTGTCCTTTTCAAACTGACTTTTCTTAGCATCATGCATTTAAGTCATTTCATGGCTTGATAGCTCATTTCTTTTATCACCAAATACTCCACTGTGTAGATAAATCAGTTTATCTGTTCATCTATCAGGGGCCATCTTCGTTACTTACAGTCTTTGGCAGTTACACATAAAGCTGCTATAAACATTCATATGCGAATTTTCCTTTGTACATAACTTTTCAGTTGGGTAAAAATACCTAGGAGCATGATTGCTAGATCATATGTTATGAGTTGGCTTTATAAGAAACCCCCAAGGTGGCTGTAGCATTTTGTATTCCAGCCAGCAGTAAGTGAGAACTCTTTTTACTTCACATCCTCACAAGTATTTGATGTCATCAGTTTTTTGGTTTGAGATGTGTAGTTATCTCATTGTTTTAATTTGCAGTGGGATTGTTTGCTTTCTTATCTTGAGTTTTAAAGAGATCTCTGTATGTCTTGGGAAGCAGTCCTTTACAGATAAGTGTTTTGCACATGTTCCTCCTAGTCTGTGGCTTATCTTTTCATTCTCTTAACAGTGTCTTTTACAGAGCAGAAGTTTTTAATTTTAATAAAGTTCAGCTTACAAATTTTTTCTTTCAGGATTGAGTTTTTGTATCTAAAACTCATGTCCAAACCCAAGGTCACCTAGATTTTTCTCCTGTGTTTTGGAGGTTTTTGGTTTTATATAATTTACATTTAGATCTTGATCTATTTGGAATTTTCTTTTTTCTGTAAGGTATAAGGTCTGTCAATCTTTGTTATTTCACATCTGGATGGATAGCTTTTCTATTATAGCTCATTGAAAAAACTGTCCTTTGTCCATTGAATTGCCTTTGCCCCTTTGTCAGAGATCAAATTACTATATTTGTGTGTGTCTATTCCTGGGCTCTATTCTATTCCAGTTACTGTCTGTTCTTTTGCTAGTCCCAAACCATCTTGATTACTCTAGCATTATAAAAAGTCTTCAAGTTGAGTAGTGTCGATTCTCTGACTTTGTTGTTCTTTAGTAGGTTGGCTATTCAAGGTTTTTTGCCTTTCCATTTAAACTTTAGTGTCTGTTTGTTGATAAACTTGCAGGGATTGTAATTAAGATTGTGTTAAATCTGAAGATCAAGTTGGGAAAAACTGACATCTTAATACTGAGTCTTTCTATCCATGAATATGGAGTGTCTCCCATTTTCTTTAGTTCTTCATTGATTTCTTTTGTCATACTGATTTTATACTTATTGTATTACATTTATGCCTAAGTATTTCTTTTTTCTTTTCATTCTGTGGTCTGCCACTGTGTTTTTAATTTCACATTCCCTTGTTCATCGCTGATGTAGGAATGTGACTTTCATATGTTAATTTTGTATTCTGCAACATTAACTATGATGGCTTATTAGTTCTAGACCTTTTTTTTTTAAACAATCCTATCCTCTGCAAACAAAGATAGTCTTATTTCTTCTCAAGCTCCACTTAACTTTGACACTGAATACTGTACTGGAATTTTGTAACGAAACCCATGAAACTTATGGAATGTACAGTCACCACGGTTCTTTGTCGAGCTTAAAAGTCATCCTTTCTCTGCCCCTAAACATCATTATTAAGTTTTAAACTGGGCTTCCATATGATTAGCAATGAAGAGGAAATCTAAAAATTGAAAGAGGCAGATGTCTTCAGTTTGTTTTCCCTTGTAACCATGTATTAACATTAAGTTTTAGAAAACAAGGAAGGCAAAAAATAAGCTAAATTTTACTTGCCCTTTATTAAGAACAATATTTAATGAAAGAAAAACTCCATAGTTTTTATGAATATTGGGTAGTACTTATTTTGTTAAAAGATTTTGGAGTCTAATTGGGTAACCACAAACTGGACATTTTTGTTTTCAATTTTTTTTTTTTTTCTTACAGCAACCTGAGGGAACTGGCATGATAGATGAAGAGTTCACTGTTGCAAGGCTCTACATTAGCAAAATGAAGTCAGAAGTAAAGACAATGGTAAAACGCTGCAAACAATTAGAAAGCACACAAACTGAGAGCAACAAAAAAATGGAAGAAAATGAAAAGGAGTTAGCAGCATGCCAGCTTCGTATCTCTCAAGTATGTATAACAGAACAAAGTTTCTTCACTTTTTGAACAGCCATGTATACATTTGATTGATTGATTATTTTAAAAAAATAACCTTCTGTGGGTTATTTTGGGTAACAATAAAAAAGTTAATTCAATTAGTTCTTCCTACGTTTGCTGCAGTATAAGTTATAATGAGTGAATTTAACTGCGTCATATTTACCGACATGTATATGTTATATATAGAAATTTACTAGAAAGATGTGACTGATTTGACTGTTGAAAAATCTGGGAGAATTCTGGGGTAGACAATTGCAGATCCAGTTTTCTGGCTTTGGCAACTGAATGGATAAGGCCATTCACCAAGATAGGAGTTGTAGGAGTAAGGAAAAAGAGAGTAATGTTAGATGGAGATACTATTAAGAGCATCTCATAGTTCAGCCTTCAGTACCTTAGTTTGCAAGTGTTATAAGCTATCCAGGGGACCGTTTCATTAATTAAATTCTATATCATTGTAATATTACATGTTTAGATATACAGAGAAAGCCTGCTAACTTTCAAATTATCCTTAAGAACAAAAATGTGTGCATGAGATTTTTTTTTTGCATTTCATATCAGTATATTTTTCCCAAAAGCATGAAGCCAAAATCAAATCATTGACTGAATATCTTCAAAATGTGGAGCAAAAGAAAAGACAGCTGGAGGAATCGGTTGATTCCCTCAGTGAAGAACTAGTCCAGCTTCGAGCACAAGGTATTAATTTTTGATTTTTTATGAGTTCTACCTATATTAATTCTTTCTTTGTTATAACTGTAGTAAACATTCACACTGAGGAGAATAGTGAGAATATGGATAACTTAGAACATAAACAAATAATGTATTTTAAAATGGTTTTGAAACCTATTTTTGAAATTGTGTTTAAATATGGTAGTGGCCAATCTGGGAATTTCTCACAAAGTTATGAGTGAGGGTGTATGTATAAATCTTAACATAGGGGATAGAGAAAGCTATCTCAGTCCCTACCATGCCCTAACCCATCTCTTCCAGGATTAGGCAAAGAAAATAAAGGAAACTATACTGTCGACACAAAGGATATGACTATATTATTAGTAAACATGTTCTGAGCTGGGAGAGCAAGATTTACTATGTAGTATTTAGATATTTAAAGTCAGGTACTGCTAAGCAACAGATCCTTCTATTTCTTTCCTTTCTTTTTATCTAAAACGTATTTGCTCCTTGGTTTATAGGAAGAGCTTTAAGGCTTATTTCTTACTGTTTTCTCTCTCTACCCAAACAGAGAAAGTACATGAGATGGAAAAGGAGCACTTAAATAAGGTTCAGACTGCAAATGAAGTTAAGGCAAGTTTGCTGTAACATTGGATTCTAATGACTTGAATCCATTATTCTTAGTTTTGATTAATCTGATTTAAATCCTTTCTCCCAAAATAACTTTAGCAAGCAGTTGAACAGCAGATCCAAAGCCACAGAGAAACACATCAAAAACAGATTAGTAGTTTGAGAGATGAAGTTGAGGCAAAAGAAAAACTCATCACCGATCTTCAAGAGTAAGTACACTTTTCTTCCTTCTGAGATATTAGAAGTTAACTCAGAAAGGTTGACTATATAGCAAAAGGAAATAATAGATCACCGGTGGACAGAATATCCTTTCAGAAATCCGCATTTTTCATTGAAATTATCACTTTGACTTGAATGTAAAGAATCTTTTCACTTAATAGCGTAACTTCTAAGTTCCAGATGAAATTTTTAAAAATTGGGCACCTGGGTGGCTCGGTTAGTTGAGCATCTGCCTTTGACTCAGGTCATGATCACAGGATCCCCAGTCAGGGCTCCCTGCTCAGTGGGGAGTCTGCTTCTCCCTTTCATTCTACCTTACTCAAATAAATAAAATCTGAAAAAAAGAAAAAAAGATTTTTAAAAATTAACTTCCTTTTTAAAAATTCCCTAACAGAGAAAAACTTTTGGAAATTGCGGGGCTTAGAAGGTTTTTTTTTTTTTTTAAGCTTTTATTTTAATTGGAAAGCTTTTTTTTAAATAATTATATTCTTGGTTTTCTAGAAGACGTGTTCTCTATTTCCATAGCCATATGCATACATATCCTAGAATTTATAGAAATCGGAGGTCTGGGGGGCGCCTGGGTGGCTCAGTGGGTTAAAGCCTCTGCCTTCAGCTCAGGTCATGATCTCAGGGTCCTGGGATCGAGCCCCACATCGGGCTCCCTGCTCGGTGGGGAGCCTGCTTCCTCCTCTCTCTCTGCCTGCCTCTCTACCTACTTGTGATCTCTCTCTCTCTCTGTCAAATAAGTAAATAAAATCTTAAAAAAAAAAAAGAAATCGGAGGTCTGCAACTGAATCATGATTTGAGTAGGAACCAGGAGAGTAACAAAAAATGATGACAAATTTTGATATGTGGGTCTTAATGTTAATACCTTAATGATAAATACAGAATGAGGTTCATGGTTTCAAGCCAAAATATGAAAAATATTTGATGACTGAAGTAACCAGGTCCTCTTACTTATCTTCCCCTACGGGGACAGGATAACAGGAAGTCTTGAGTATTTCAGTTGCGAAATTACAGAATTTTAAGAATTTGAAAAAATTTTAATGGTGCCATTCAGAAAATTGATATTGTGTTGTTGTTTTTTTGATATTGTGTTATGTTTTTTCTGTTGTCAGCCAAAACCAGAAAATGATGTTAGAGCAGGAACGTCTAAGAGTAGAGCATGAGAAGTTGAAAGCTACAGATCAGGAAAAGAGCAGAAAACTACATGAACTTACGTGAGTAAATATTTAATTCCAGTTTAAAAATTAAAAACTCGGGGCATGTGATTGTCTCAGTTAAGTGTCTACCTTCATCTTAGGTCATTTCTGGGCTCAAGCCCTGCATCAGGCTCCCTGCTCAGCCAGGAGTCTGCTCCTTCCTCTGCCTGCTGCTCCCCCTGCTTGTGTGCGCTCTTTCTCTCTCTCTCAAATAAACAAAATCTAAAAAAATAAAAAGTAAATTAAAGGCTTGCAGGCATTGCTCTTGGATGTATCCAGTGGACACATTTTTAAGTTTGTATAGGCTAAAGGCTATTTTTCTTAAACCTTCTGAGTTAGTTTAATATATACCTTAAAATTTGTAATATCCTATATACCTCAAGATTTGCAAGATCCTGTATTCCTTACTGATGGTAGGTTCAGATTTCTGTGCATTAACCTGCTTGCTATTTCTGTGCCACCATATTACTTCAATATTTCATTATAAAAATATACCTTAAATGACATTAAGTCATTTAGAAGATTTCAGAATCTGCCACAAAAACTGACTTTTTGTGAAATTTGATCTTGGATGAAAGAACATTATTGTTCCAGCCTTGTCTTTTAAATAAGTTTTCACCATTTATTTTTCCTGATGTATTGAGAGTATACTCAATAGTCAGTTTTCTAGAATCTCAGCAAAAAAAAACCTCATGACTATAACTTCTTACTTTTTGAATTTATGAGAGATGATTTGTAAATGGAAGTGCTTTTATTAGGATTGTCACATGTCAGGACCAGCTCAGAGCTGGTGTTATACAAACTCTGCTGAATCTCAACCATAGTTATGTTTAGAATAATTTTTATATAAAATACATAAAATGTTTTAGTCTTCAGTAATTTATAACTTACAATTCCCAGTTAATCAGAATTATTTTGGATAAATAGTAGTGTGTTCTATGTGGCATATTCTAAAATATAAGAACCACTCCTTCCTAATTCTTTGAATTCTGCTACATTTTATTTGATCTCTTCCACTGCTCTAGTAGGAGTTTTTTTTTCTAATAAACTATAGATTTAGAAGGAGATTATAAGACACATAAAAATTTATTTGAAAATGAAACTACATGGAATCAGAGTTGAAAATATGTATATTCTGCTGTTTAGAGTCATGCAAGATAGACGAGAACAAGCAAGACAAGACTTGAAGGGTTTGGAAGAGACAGTGGTAAGAAAAACTTGAAAATAAATAAGATGGTGGGATGTTTAATGGGTTTCCCCTTGGTTATACTAAATATTTAAAGACCAAATTCCAAAAACATTGCTGTTGTTAATTCAAGGCAAAAGAACTTCAGACTTTACACAACCTGCGGAAGCTCTTTGTTCAGGACCTGGCCACCAGAGTTAAAAAGGTAATAAGATAACACTGAGGTGGATATTTATATAAATGGTGCTTGCTTTGTCTAATTATTTACATTTGTAAGTGAAGTAATTTTACATTGTCATAACAATTTTTGTATAGTTAAGGTTAGAATTTTTTAACTTGTAATGTTTTCGTAGTATTCATTGACCTTCTTTTCTTAGAGTGCCGAGATCGATTCTGATGACACTGGAGGCAGTGCTGCTCAAAAGCAAAAGATCTCCTTTCTTGAAAATAATCTTGAGCAACTCACTAAGGTGCACAAACAGGTAATAAAGAATCTATTTTATGGTACCTGCAACATTATAAGAAAAAAAATTGAGGAGTGGCAAGTGTTTGAATATTTCAGAGGCCTAAGGAATTTTCATACCCTGCGCTGTTCCATTGTTTTATCTAGCAATCAAATAAATTGCTAGCAATTTTTAGAGGAGTTAATGTTTTTAACAACCCTATTATCAAGAGGCCAATGAAAATGGATATTATTTATTTTCTAGGATTTCAGGACTGTCAGTTTTTCTCACTTATTATTCATGATAATTTTTAAACCTTCATAAGATAGGACTTTGCAGTTAAAATACAATCTTTTTTGTCTTTTGTCATTTAATGCCCCAGAGGGCGAACTATATAAAATAATGAGGCAGTTCATTTTTTTTTAATTTGTGCTTATTGTGTGGATCTTTTTGTTGTTTTGCTTTTTTGTGGCTTGATTACGTGATTTAATCATTTTTAGTTTCTTAGCATACTGAATTGTACATCTTTGTTAGTGTGTGATGTTTGTACTAAAGGGGATTTTAGCTGTTTTTGCTTTCCACACTTATTTTAACACTTAAAATGGTATTTACCAGATTAGTACCTTACCGAAGAGACCTAACACTGTGTTACAGCTTATTGTCATTGCCTAGTGGGGAGATAGAATAATCTTCCCCCAATTTGGCCCCCCAAAATTGAGTGAAATTATATCTTTGTGAGGAATACATACTTAGATGATATGTATGGATGTATGTATTTTTTGCGTGTTGCTATCTAAGTTATGTTAGCTAAATGGAAAGTGTTAATATAAAATGTAGTTTTTAAAGAAATATTATAAAGTGTTCATATTTTCTCAAATCATCTTGTTAAAGCTAAATTCCTTATTTTGTTTATGTACCTTTAGTTGGTACGTGATAATGCAGATCTTCGCTGTGAACTTCCTAAGTTGGAAAAGCGACTTAGAGCTACAGCTGAAAGAGTGAAAGCTTTGGAGTCAGCACTGAAAGAAGCCAAAGAAAATGCATCTCGTGATCGCAAACGCTATCAGCAAGAAGTAGATCGTATAAAGGAAGCAGTCAGGTCAAAGAATATGGCCAGAAGAGGACATTCTGCACAGATTGGTTAGTAGAACACATTAAAACCTTTTACAATTTGCTTGGTTTGAATGTTTTTGTTTACTTGAAAACAGAATCTGATTGAATGATTGATTATGTGTTGTCATGCTGGTATTTGTATTTCTAATGTACCAAAGAGTGCCATTGTTGGGAATGAAGAGCAAATTGAGGACTAGCCACATTCACAGGACAAGAAGATAAATAAGAACTAGACAGGCATGCAAGAGTGGTTAGAAGAGGTCAAACTATATAGAGAGCACTCTTAAAGATTTGCAAGAAAATAAGTTATCAGCAATAATGTTACATGGCTTTAGGATAATCATTCATACAGAAATAAGGTTTTTAGCAGGCTAGGGATTATATAGGTTCTGGTGAAAAGTATATAATCAAAAAGAAAATTTTCTGAGGAACAGAATGGCAAAGAAAAACCACATTTGGGAATTGTCGTGAATAAAGAGAAGAGACCTAAACTGTCACTACAGTCACTTGTTAAGATTTATTCTAAAGTCTGTTCTTGTTTTTGTATTAGCTAAACCTATTCGTCCCGGGCAACATCCAGCAGCTTCTCCAACTCATCCAAGTGCAATTCGTGGAGGAGGTGCATTTGTTCAGAACAGCCAGCCAGTAGCAGTTCGAGGTGGAGGAGGCAAACAAGTGTAGTCTTTACACATTACCACAGGTGTGTAGTTTACATCTGGCTTCTAAATCATAGCTCTACATGGAAATGATCAGCCATTGGTTGTTAAATACTACTTTTTTGGGATTTGCATATTAGTTGGGTTTTTTTTTTTTTAATGTATGTGAATATAAAAATAACATGGTTTCTTCTGGTCTTTCTCATAGTTCAGATCATACTGTATTTTCAAATTTGTGTTCTTAATACTGGATTATTTTTAAAAGCTCTTCTATTCTGTCTAATGGATATACCATGGTTCATAACTATTCCCTTTTATTGGACATTTAACTGATTTTTTTCTATATTATAAAATGTCTACATTTTATAATTTAATTACATTTTTTCTATATTATAAAATTTCTACATTTAAAATTTCATTTATGGAAATTTCATTTTGGAAAATTTCAAGCACGAAATACCTTTTTGTGTCCCCTCACCTTTTAGATTATTTTCAGATTTCCAGAAGTGGAATTATAAGAAAGTGTGAACATTTTTAAGGCTCTCATTATGTTTTAATACATTGCTCTCCAGAAAGAATAGGCCAGATTGCATCTTAGCCAAGGATATTGTCCATTTTGTTGCATCTTTGCCAGCATTGAATAATTAAAAGTTTTTAAGCTTCTGTTTTAGTAGTCCAAAATAAGCATCTTGTTGATATATTAAGAACTTGGATTTTTTTTCATGTATTTATTGGTTCGTTTATATTTTCTTTTTTGAGTTATTTCTGTGTCCTTTTCCATTTACCTGTTGCAAATTATTTTCCTAACAGATTTATGTATTATCTGCTTCTAGTCATACGAGTGATTGTTCCTTGTAGGAGGATACTTAACACAAAGTAGGAGATATATATCATCCAGAGATACTATGCAAAACATTGTGTGTATCTTTCTGGTGCTTTCTTTGCATATTAGAACCTTTAAATTAATTTTAAGGGGCATCTGGGTGGCTCAGTCAGTTAAGTGTCTGCCTTTGGTTCAGGTCATAATCCCAGGGTCCTGGGATCAAGCCCCACATCAGGCTCCTTGTTCAGTGGGGAGCCTGCTTCTCCCTCTCCCTGCTGCTTGCTTCCCCTCCTTGTGCGCCCTCTCTCTCTCTTTGACAAATAAATGAGATCTTTTAAAAGTTAATTTTAAACTACTGATGAGTACTCTTATACTACTCCTAGTATGTGTTTCTTTGTAGCCTTTTTAATTTTTATTTATTTTTTTTTAAGATTTTATTTATTTGACAGAGAGAGACACAGTGAGAGAGGGAACACAAGCAGGCGGAGTGGGAGAGGAAGAAGCAGGCTTCCCACTGAGCAGGGAGCCCGATGGAGGGCTCGAACCCAGGACCCTGGAATCATGATCTGAGCCGAAGGCAGGCCCTTAATGACTGAGCCACCCAGGCACCCCTGTAGCCTGCTTTTTTAACTTAGTAATATGTTCCGAACATTTTTTTTGTACAACACAACTAGTTAATAAGCTGCCTAGTATTCCATCATATAGCAGACACTCCGATTTTTTGTTGTTTAGAAAAGTCCCAGTTGTATTTATGCTTGGATACTAAAACTATTAAATAATTAAGATAGTTAACTGTTTCTGACGATTACTAAAGCAAGATGCAAATAAACTTACTTGTTTTTACTTTGACATATTGAATAAGATTGGCTCTCAGTTTGAGAATTCTCAGTTGAGAATTAAGCAGTATTCTGAAGGAATCACATTTCCTAACAATCTTCATAAAATTTTTTGTCCATACAGTACAGGATTTAAAAGAGAGTGTGATATTTTGAAGAGTACAGATATTGGAGTTCTATCTAAGTTTGAATCCCAACTTTCCTACTTTTATGAACTTCAGCATGTTACTTTTTTTAGTATTTAATTTCTTCCTTCTTTTACTCCTTTTAAATTTCTTTTTTTTTTTTAAAGATTTTATTTATTTCACAGCGGGAGAGAGATCACAAGGAAAACAGAGAGGCAGGCAGAGAGAGAGGGGGAAGCAGGCTCCCTGCTGAGCAGAGAGCCCGATGCGGGCCTCAATCCCAGGACCCTGAGATCATGACCTGAGCCGAAAGCAGAGGCTTTAACCCACTGAGTCACCCAGGCACCCTCCTTTTAAATTTCTTAAGCATGAAAATAAGTTACATATTTATGGTCTCAAACTAACGTACCTATAAAACAGAACATTTTTTCCGTAACCACAATAACATTGCACCTAACAAAATATTTTTAATATTATCTAATACCAGTCCATATTCAGACTTCTCTAATTGTTTCCCTCCCCCACCCAAGTCCTTTATAGCTGGTTTATCTAAACCAGGGTATAATTCATTACCGCTGTTTGCGTTCAGTTCGAGCTCCTAAGTTTCTTTTAATCTAGAAAAATCCCCCCTTTTTAATGACATTGACTGAAGAGACTAGGCCATTTATCTTTTTTTTTTTTTTTTAAGATTTTATTTATTTATTTGACACAAGAGAGAGAGATTACAACTAGGCAGAGAGACAGGGAGAGGAGGAAGCAGGCTCCCTGCTGAGCAGAGAGCCCGATGCGGGCCTCGATCCCAGGACGCTGAGATCATGACCTGAGCTGAAAGCAGAGGCTTTAACCCATTGAGCCACCCAGGCGCCCGACTAGGCCATTTATCTTGAGCATATGCCTCCTCTGGGTGTGTTTCTATGTGTGATAGCCTTGTTCCTCTATTTCCTATATATTCCCTATATAATGAAAGCATTAGGTGGGGCATAAGCATCTTTAACAAGACTACCAAATAAAGTAATATGTGTTTAATATTGTGTCACATCTGTAGATAGTAGATTGCTTACCCACCGATTAGAGATGACCTCTGTTTTTCCCCATTTGGAGTAATGACTTGTTGTTGAGCCCCTTTGTTAGTGAAATGGAAGTCACTCTGAGAATTTTGCAAGTTAAAATGTTGTTAACCTAGTATAGAGCAGGTGTTCAGTAATAGGCAAGCTGCCTTTTCTGGAAGTGTAGGTGAGCAAAGGGATCTTCACAGCATAAATAGAGATACAGATAGAAGTTTGTTCCTTTTGGGTGTTGTCCTCACATTAGAATTCATGTGTAAACTTTGAACTCCTATCTCATTTCCAGAGAGAATGAACAAGGGCCTTTGAATATAACTGAAGTTTTAGCTTGAGAGTAGAATGCTGATCCCAGTGTAATGACAGCAGTTTAGCACATGAGGGAGATAGCTAACCTAGCCAGACTAGGTTTTTAAGACTTGAAGTAATAACTATAGAAGTGTAGTTGATTACAGGATTGTTTCATTGCTGGTCCAAAGGATAGTGGTTTTTATTTTTTAAAGCCTTGGATCATTCAGTCTTAAACCATGATTCTGGAGTATATGAGCCTCATAAGTGATAAACTGTTGAAAGTTAAATAATATGTAGAGAAATTTTAAAATTATTTTTTAACTATTAAGCAAAACATTTCAAAACACTGGGTTTATTTCTGGAAAAGACAACAATGTATTAATAATACCGATTCTGTTAGAACGCAGGTTTACATTTCTGGTCTTCTCTCTTCTTGCATAATACTCCAAGAAGTTGAGTTTTCTTAAACACATAGGTAAAAAGGTAGCTTAATACAAGGATGCCTCCATGTAATAACAGCTGGAATTGTTTATTTCACTGCTTCTTTTCCTCCTATATGTATCTCTTGTTTATACTTATCCCTTTCCCCCACCCACACTTTGTTTTTTTTTACAGCTACAGTTTTTTAGTTCATGGTCTTTGGCTTAAGAATGTCACTAACACTGTCCACTGACTTCCATTTTATTAACCATCTTTTGCTTTTTTAAAGTAATTCCTACATATGCTCACTCATAACTTTCTTGGGGAGATAAAAACAACTTCTTCTACCAGGAGCTAAATAAAAAGAAAATGAATCAGATCATTTAATATTGCCATCTTTTTAATTCGGGGAAAGTGGTCTAAGCTATTGGCTAAAATGTTTTTAAATATATTGGTATGTTTTATTTACTTGTCTTATTCTTTTCATGATTATTTTAAACTAGTTTTGTATAAATAATTTTTTCTCATCTGTTTTCAGGTGTTGAAAATAATTGAAGAATGAAGAGGAGATAATATCAAGCAAAGTCATTCAATGACTATAACCTCTACCCCCTGGGAATTGTAGAATTATAACCTTTTTTAATGTATAAATTATACCTGGCCTGTACAGCCGTTTCCTACCCACTCTTCTTGTAAACTCTGCTGCTTCCCAACACAACTAGAGTGCAATTTTGGCGTCTTAGGAGGGGAAAAGATGACAGTTTACAACTGTGGTCCTATTTATTACACAGTTTGTCTTTCGTGTCTTAAATTTAGTCTTCACTGTGCCAAGCTAACTGTACCATATAGGATTGTGCTTTTTGTACATGTTTTTTGTTGTTGTTTGTGTTTATTTTTTAATCTCAGTTTAAGTTACTTAGCTGCTACTGCTTCTTATTTTTCTTTTCTTAGTAAAATGTCTTCCTTAGTTTAGGGAAAGTGGAACATTTAGATTAAATGTCTTTAATTTCACCACCTAAAACACTACATGCCCACAAAATGTATCAGGTCAGTACTGTACTTTAAAAATCCCTTGAAATGATTTCAGAGTTAAAATGATTTGTATCGTGTCTGAAGTTTGCTTCTGAAAACTACTGTTTGAGCACTGAAACCTTAAAACTACATAACAAGGCATTTGAGACTGAGCACGGCTAATTAATTGTCTTCATGAAATGCCTGTCGCTGAATTATCTTGAATAGAAATATTTTATAATATCAAAAGCAAATCTCCATTTAAGAAAGAGGGTTTGGAGAAGGAATTCTGTTTCTCTCCCCAGTTCTATAGTCAACATGGCGTGATTGAATGAAAACACTCTGCTTCATTCTCGTGAGCCTGCTAATTAATATAAGAATTGGACAGATATTAATCTGTTATCTTAGTATAGTGAAATGAATTAAGATACTACAGGATTAAACAGCATTTATACTGTTAACTACTGTATTGGTTGATCTAAATTTATAGCCAATGGAAATTGAGAAAAATTGTGGAAGAACTTAATGGTGAGCTTATAAATCTGTGGGTGAATTTTGGTCTGAAATCCCTGAGATGTTTTTAACCTGCTACACTAAGTCATATACTATGATTTATTTCTAATTTAGTTAGTCTAGAAATAGCAAAGTGCAAGTCACTAATCCTCAAAGAAATTTTGTTGGCTATAGCCCATAATTTTGTGATTTGTACTAGGTGTATACGTTTTTGCCACTTCTTCCTCAACTGATACAAACGACGTCAAAAACTTATTTTTGGAAGTTCTAAATGTAGTAGGGAGAGAGATTTCAATATTTGCTTCATCTTTGTGTGGGGTGACTGCACCTGTATTAGCAGAAATTTGCAGAGAATGATGATTTAAGGTGATTCAGTCATTAGAGAAAGTTGGAAAATTCTGTTAGGATCTGGCTGTCAGAATTAACTTTTTGAAAAAGTTTTTTACACAGATATTTGTATTAAATTTGGAGCCATAGTCAGAAGACTCAGATCATAATTGGCTTATTTTTCTATTTAACTATGGTACTTTCCACTTTTATAATAGTTTTGATTTAAAAGATAAATTTATTTATTTATTTTTTTAACAGTCAAAAGTCCTTGCTGTTGTAGTCCGCAACCTTCAAAATGATTGTGTTGCTTTTCAGATTGGTCAAAAGAAACACTCCAGAAATTGAGATGAAAAGTTGGTGTGCAGCAAGATTGAAGTAATACAGTTAACTTAAAAAAAAAAAATGCTATAGCCTATTTATGGTGATAGTTTTCTAAATGGAGAAATATTGGGCTGCATTCACATAGACATTTGTATTTTGTTTTCAAAAGAAAGCTTGCTTCTTTGGCAGTATTCTTAAATGAAGCAGAATTTTTTTTCTCTTTTATCTGAACATTATGGTAGTTTCATTCTTGCAAGATGTATCACGGGTATTGGTGCTGTGTAACAAACAATTGTAATTAGCATGTGGTTCAGAATACACAATGTTAGGGTTTTTTAAATATCAAAATGGTTCTTTTCTATTTATAATTTCAGACTTTCACAAGTGTACAAAGAATTTCATAAATTAGTTTTCAGTGAACTGTTCTTTTTGCTATGGTAGGTCATTAAACATAGCATTTATTCTTATAAATGAAAATTTCTGATCATCTAGAACATTGACGCTTATTTCAATTTGCGGTGTCTTTTTCTTTTTGACTGACTATTAACGTTCCTCTGAATGGTATTGATAAATGGTTCAGAAGAGAAACTCAGTGAAATAAAAGTAATATTTATTCATGGTGATCAGTTAAATTATTTGTCTAACTTAAGCAAACTACTGTTCATAACTTTCAATTTGACATAAGGTGACAGAAAAGAATCTGAGTATACCTGTGGAATATGTTGGTTTATTTTCAGTGCTTGAAGATACACTCAAAGATAATTGGTTTGGGAAGACGCCATATAATTTTTAAGTTTTAAGTTAACCTGCATGCTGTAAATGTGTTTTATGTTTAAATAAAGAGGAAAAATTTTTTGAAATGTAGTAACTTTCTTTAAACTTATTTGGTGAAGTATTAGGTTGATTTTATATGACTAAGTGGACTTTTGTCTTGCAGGTGGTGACTAAAATGTTATATTCGCATATATTTTGTTTCCTAATGTATTGCATACTCTTTGGACAGTGGGTATTAAATATGTAGGCTGAAAAATTAAGAGCCAGAAACGAATCCTCAGTCTCACCTGTTATTTTAGTGTAGCCTTCCTACATGGTTCTGTTCATCTGAGCTCGATTGTTTTATTAACCTGTATAAGAAGTGTTTGTTTCTCAGTACTTACTTAGTGGTCCTCAATTGTCATTCAGGCTTAGCTGGAGAAAACTAAAGAAAGACTATTCATGAATTCTAGTGGTGATTTGGCTTTTGTTGGGGGTTGGGGAGAGGGGTTACATTCTTAAATTCTTTATATAGAAATGTTTAATCACATATAGAAGCATATAGTAAATAATGAAGACCCAAGTACCTATCACTCAGTTTCAGCAATTAATTAGCTCGTGGCTAATCTTGTTCCATCCATAACCCCACTTATGTGTCCCCCTCCCCCCTATTATTTTGACACAATCCCAGATGTCATATGTATTTATTCATAAGTATTTTAGCGTATATATTAAAATACATACTCCTTAAAATACACACAAAAGATAATGTCCTAAACAAAATTTTGATGTTTATAAACTTTGAATCAAGACCCAGTTAAAATCCATATGTTACAGTATTGGCCCCTCCATTTCTCTTTCTTATTTTTTCCCCTTGTAGTTAAGTCTATGAGGAAAACAGGTTATTTGTGCTTTACAAATTCCCAAATTTTGTTGATTGCATTCCTTTGATATTAATTCCTCTGTCCTTTGTATTTCCTGGAAAGTAAATTTATTCTGGATCCAGAGACTTCAGATTCAGGTTTTGGTTTTTGTTGGAAGGGCGGGCGACATGATTTCATAGGTGGTGGTATTCCATCAGGTGGCACATAATGTCTAGTCTCTTACTGGATTATTAATTGCCATTGGTGATCAATCCCTTAATTTGTTAGGGGTTACAGAATGGCAATATTCTAGCTTGATAATTTCCTCATTTGTTGTGATAGAGAACTTTGCCATCATCTACTATTTGGTTAACCAGTAGTATAGTTTGTATAGGAAAATGGGAATAAATGTTTGATTCGTTTTCTTTACTTGAAAATTTCAAAATTATTTCATTTTCATCTTCCAGTGGTGACCAGTTGTGTCTTTTTTCCTTGTTTCTGTATGTTATTTGGTTGTTATCTTTTAAGAGTGCTCTATGAGCCTCAAGTCATTTTTTCCTTTCATGGAGAGATTTTTTTTTTTTAAAGATTTTATTGACACAGATTACAAGTAGGCAGAGAGGCAGGCAGAGAGACAGGGAGAGGAGGAAGCAGGCTCCCTGCTGAGCAGAGAGCCCCACGAGGGCCGCTGAGATCATGACCTGAGCTGAAAGCAGAGGCTTTAACCCACTGAGCCACCCAGGCGCCCTCATGGAGAGATTTAAATGGAAACAGATTCTTAATAAGATTTATCTCCCACACTGGGCACTTGGTGCAGTCTGTCTTATCAGGGTCTCAGTGTGCTAGCCACTCACTTCTGTTTCATCCAGCTCAATAAGCTTAACAGTGTTGATGTGACGTTCTGTGGAATCACCAGATACCCAGATCGCTTCAAACTTCGGACAGGGTAGGAGAGTTCACATGGCCCTGGAGCAAAATTGTACATGTATGTTGTCTACTACACGTGAATATAAACTGCTTTTGGTCCTCTTGTAATCTGAAAGGAGCACATTGCATACCGATTTGGCTGGTAGGTGTGGGAAGGGAGGGGACAGCACTTTTCAGAGGCTTCTGTTTGGCTTCTGGCATAGCTGGTATCCTGCAGGCCAAAGTTGCACGCAGGGAGTCCTGCCACTTGAGTATGTCAGTTATAGTGACACATGCAGAGAAAGGGAAATGACCCAAGAGGTGAGTCTGCAGAGCATATGCATTTTTTAAAAACTATTCTATACATTACTCTCTTCCACATAAGTGTACTTGTTAATCCCCATCAGCTCTTTCATTCACCTGCCCTCTGGGAACCATCAGTTTGTTCCCTGTAGTTAAGAGTCTGTTTCTTGTTTTGTCTCACTCTATTTCCTTGTTTCATTAGTTTTCTTAAGTTCCACATATGAGTGAAATACTGTATTTGTCCTTGACTGACTTCACTTAGCATTATATTCTCTAGATCCATTCATATTGCAAATGGCATTTCATCCTTTTTTATAGATAGGTAATATTCTATTATAAAAATATATACACCCTGGTATCATCCACTCATCTCTCATTGGACATGGGTTGTTTTCATAGTTTGGCCATTGTAAATACTGTTGAATAAATAATAGGGGTGCATGTATCCCTTTGAATTAATGTTTTTGTAATTTGGGGGTAAAAACCCAACAGTATAATTACTGGATCAGAGGATAGTACTATTTTTAACATTTTGAGGAACCTCCATACTGTCTTCTACCATGGCTGCACCAGTTTGCATTCCCACCTACAGTGCAAGAGCATTCCTTTCTCTCCACATCCTCACCAATACCTGTTTTCTTTGAATTGAGCCATACTGATAGGTGTGAGATGATCCCTCATTGTGGTTTTGATTTGTATTTCCCTGATGATGAGTGATGTTGAGCATATTTTCATGGTCTGTTGGCCATCAAGATGTCTTTGGAGAAATGTCTTATGCACGTTTTTAAATTGGATTATTTAAGTGTTGTATCAGTTTTTTGTTTTGGTTTGGTTTTTTTTTTAAGATTTATTTTTAGAACAAGCAAGTAGGAAAGGGGCAGAGGGGAAGAATCTCAAGCAGACTCCCCACTGAGCACGGAGCCCAGTGCAGTGCTCGATCTCAAGATCCTGAGATCATGACGAGCCGAAATCAAGAGTCAGATACTTTAACTGAGCTACGCAGGGGCCCTGTATCAGTTCTTTATGTATTTTGGATGCTACCCCTTTATCAGATATGTGATTTACAAATACCTTCTTCCATTCAGTGTACTTTTTGTTACTTTGCTGACTGTTTTCCTGTGCAGAAGCTTTTTATTTTGATGTAGTGGCAAAAGTTTATTTTTGCTTTTTTTTCCCCTTGCCTTAGGAGACTTAACTAGAAAGACGTTGTGGCCAATGTCAAAAGAAATTACTGTGCTCTCTTCCAGGATTCTTATGGTTTCATGTCTCACATTTAGATCCTTAATCCATTTTTTAATTAACATATAATGTATTATTTGCTTCAGGGGTACAGGTCTGTGAATCATCAGTCTTACACAATTCACAGCACTCACCATAGGCCATACCCTCCCCAATGTCCATCACCCAGCCACCCTATCCCTCCCATCCCCTTCCCTTCCAGAAACCCTCAGTTTGTTTCCTGAGATTAAGAGTCTCTTACGGTTTGTCTCCCTCCCCGGTCCCATCTTGTTTCATTTTTCCCTCCGTTCCCCACATCACCCCCCACACTGCTTCTTAAGTTCTTCATATCAGAGAGATCGTATGATAGTTCTCTTTCTCTGATTGCCTTATTTCTCTTAGCATAACACCCTCTAGTTCCATCCATGTCATTGCAAATGGCAAGATTTCTTTTTGATGGCTGCATAGTATTCCTGTGTGTGTGTGTGTGTGTGTGTATACACACACCACATCTTCTTTATCCATTAATCTCTTGATGGACATCTAGGCTGTCTGCATAGTTTGGCTATTGTGGACATTGCTGCTATAAACATTGGGGTGCACATGCCCCTTCGGATCACCACATTTGTATCTTTGGGGTAAATACCCAGTAGTGCGATTGCTGAGTCATAGGGTAGCTCTATTTTCAACTTTTTGAGGAAACTCCATACAGTTTTCCAGAGTGGCTGCACCAGCTTGCATTCCCATCAACATTGTGGGAGGGTTCCCCTTTCTCCGCATCCTCACCAACATCTGTCATTTCCTGACTTGTTGATTTTAGCCATTCTGACTGGTGTGAGGTGGTATCTCACTGTGGTTTTGATTTGTATTTCCTTGATGCCGAGTGATGTTGAGCACTTTTTCATGTATCTCTTGGCCATTTGGATGTCTTCTTTGCAGAAATGTCTGTTCACGTCTTCTGCCCATTTCTTGATTAGATTATTCATTGGGTGTTGAGTTTGATAAGTTCTTTATAGATTATGGATACTAGCCCTTTATCTGATATGTCATTTGCAAATAGCTTCTATCATCCCATTGCTGGTCTTTTGGTTTTGTTGACTGTTTCCTTTGCTCTGCAGAAGCTTATTATTTTCATGAAATCCCAGTAGTTCATTTTTGCCCTTGCTTCCCTTGCGTTTGGCGATGTTTCTAGGAAGAAGTTGTTGCAGCTGAGGTTGATCAGGTTGCCGCCTGTGTTCTCAAGGATTTTGATGGATTCCTCTCTCACATTGAGGACCTTCATCCATTTTGAGTCTATTTTTGTGTGTGGTGTGAGGAGTTGAGGGTCCATTTCTAGGCTCTCTGTTCTGTTCCATTGATCCATGCTTCTGTTTTTGTGCCACTACCAAAATGTCTTCATGATTTTAGCTTTGTAATAGAGCTTGATGTCCAGAATTGTGATGCCACCAGCTCTGGTTTTCTTTCTCAACATTCCTTTGGTTATTTGGGGTCTTTTCTGATAACATACAAGTTTCAGGATTATTTGTATCATTTCTTTCAAAATAGTTGATGGTATTTTGATGGGGATTGCATTAAATGTGTAGATTGTTCTAAGTAGCATAGACATTTTCATGATATTTTTTCTTCCAATCCGTGAGCATGGAACGTTTTTCCATTTCTTGGTGTCTTTCTCAGTTCCGTTCATGAGTACTTTCTAGTTTTCTGAGTAGAGATTCTTTGCCTCTTTGGTTAGATTTATTCCTAGCTATCTTTTATGGTGTTGGATGCAGTTGTAAATGGGATCGACTCCTTAATTTCTCTTTCCCCTGTCTTGTTGGTGTATAGAAATGCAACTGATTTCTGTGCATTGATTTTATTTTATTTTATTTATTTATTTTTTTATTCTTTGCCCCAGGGGTACAGGTCTGTGAATCATCCAGCTTACATCTTTCACAGCATTTACCAAAGCACAAACCCTCCCCAATGTCCATAACCCATCCACCCTATCCTTACCCTCCCACCCCCCAGTAACCCTCAGTTTGTTTTGTGAGATTAGGAGTCTCTTATGGTTTGTCTCCTTCCCCATCCCATCTTGTTTCATTATTTTTCCCTCCCTACCACCCACTACCCCCCACCCTGACACTCAAGTTCCTCATATCAGAGAAATCATATGATAATTATCTTTCTCTGATTGACTTATTTCGCTCAGCATAATACCCTCCAGTTCCATCCACGTCGTTGCAAACGGTAAGATTTCATTTCTTTTGATAGCTGCATAGTATTCCATTGTATATATACCACATCTTCTTTATCCATTCATCTCTTGATGGACATCTAGGTTCTTTCCATAGTTTGGCAATTGTGGACATTGCTGCTATAAACATTCGGGTGCACGTGCCCCTGAGGATCACTACCTTTGTATCTTTAGGATAAATACCCAGTAGTGTGATTGCTGGGTCGTAGGGTAGCTCCATTTTCAACTTTTTGAGGTATCACCATACTGTTTTCCAGAGTGGCTGCACCAGTTTGCATTCCCACCAACAGTGTAGGAGGGTTCCCCTTTCTCCACAACCTCGCCAACATCTGTCGTTTCCTGACTTGTTGATTTTAGCCATTCTGACTGGTGTGAGGTGGCATCTCACTGTGGTTTTGATTTGTATTTCTCTGATGCCGAGTGATGTTGAGCACTTTCTCATGTGTCTGTTGGCCATTTGGATGTCTTCTTTGGAGAAATGTCTGTTCATGTCTTCTGCCCATTTCTTGACTGGGTTATTTGTTTTATGGGTGTTGAGTTTGAGAAGCTCTTTATAGATTTTGGATACTAGCCCTTTATCTGATATGTCATTTGCAAATATCTTCTCCCATTCTGTCAGTTGTCTTTTGGTTTTGTTGACTGTTTCCTTTGCTGTGCAAAAGCTTTTAATCTTGATGAAGTCCCAATAGTTCATTTTTGCCCTTGCTTCCCTTGCCTTTGGTGAGGTTCCTAGGAAGAAGTTGCTGCGGTTGAGGTCGAAGAGGTTGCTGCCTGTGTTCTCCTCGAGGATTTTGATGGATTCCTTTCTCACATTGAGGTCTTTTATCCATTTTGAGTCTATTTTTGTGTGTGGTGTCAGGAAATGATCCAGTTTCATTTTTCTGCATGTGGCTGACCAGTTTTCCCAACACCATTTGTTGAAGAGACTGTCTTTTTCCCACTGGACATTCTTTCCTGCTTTGTCGAAGATTAGTTGACCATAGAGTTGAGGGTCCATTTTTGGGTTCTCTATTCTGTTCCACTGGTCTATGTGTCTGTTTTTGTGCCAGTACCATACTGTCTTGATGATGACGGCTTTGTAATAGAGCTTGAAATCTGGAATTGTGATGCCGCCAACTTTGCTTTTTTTTTTCAACATTCCTTTGGCTATTCGGGGTCTTTTCTGGTTCCATATAAATTTTAGGATTATTTGTTCCATTTCTTTGAAGTAAATTGCTGGTATTTTGATGGGGATTGCATTAAATGTGTAGATTGCTCTAGGTAGCATAGACATTTTCACAATATTTATTCTACCCATCCATGAGCATGGAATGTTTTTCCACTTCTTTGTGTCTTCCTCAATTTCTTTCATGAGTACTTTATAGTTTTCTGAATACAGATTCTTTGCCTCTTTGGTTAGGTTTATTCCTAGGTATCTTATGGTTTTGGGTGCAATTGTAAATGGGATTGACTCTTTAATTTCTCTTTCTTCTGTTTTGTTGTTGGTATATAGAAATGCAACTGATTTCTGTGCATTGATTTTATATCCTGACACTTGACTGAATTCCTGTATGAGTGCTAGCAGTTTTGGAGTGGAGTCCTTTGGGTTTTCCACATAAAGTATCATATCATCTGCAAAGAGTGAGAGTTTGACCTCTTCCTTGCCGATTTGGATGCCTTTTATTTCTTTTTGTTGTCTGATTGCTGAGGCTAGGACTTCTAGTACTATGTTGAATAGCAGTGGTGATAGTGGACAGCCTTGCCGTGTTCCTGACTTTAGGGGAAAAGCTCTCAGTTTTTCTCCATTGAGAATGATATTCGCTGTGGGTTTTTCGTAGATGGCTTTGATGATATTGAGGTATGTACCCTCTATGCCTACACTATGAAGAGTTTTGATTAAGAAAGGGTGCTGTACTTTGTCAAATGCTTTTTCAGCATCTATTGAGAGGATCATATGGTTCTTGTTCTTTCTTTTATTAATGTCTTGTATCACATTGATTGATTTGCGAATGTTAAACCAACCTTGCATCCCAGGAATAAATCCCACTTGGTCGTGGTGAATAATCCTTTTTATGTGCTGCTGGATCCTATTGGCTAGTATTTTGTTGAGGATTTTTGCATCCGTATTCATCAAAGATATTGGTCTGTAATTCTCCTTCTTGATGGGGTCTTTGCCTGGTTTGGGGATCAAGGTAATGCTGGCCTCATAAAAGGAGTTTGGAAGTTTTCCTTCCAATTCTATTTTTTGGAACAGTTTCAGGAGAATAGGTATTAATTCTTCTTTAAATGTTTGGTAGAATTCCCCTGGGAAGCCGTCTGGCCCTGGGCTCTTGTTCGTTGGGAGATTTTTGATGACTGCTTCAATCTCCTTACTGGTGATGGGTCTATTCAGGTCTTCAGTTTCTTCCTGGTTCAGTTTTGGTAGTTTATATTTCTCTAAGAATGCATCCATTTCTTCCAGATTGTCAAATTTGCTGGTGTAGAGTTGCTCATAATATGTTCTTAGAATTGTTTGTATTTCTTTGGTGTTGGTTGTGATCTCTCCTCTTTCATTCATGATTTTATTAATTTGAGTCCTTTCTCTTTTCTTTTGGATAAGTCTGGCCAGGGGTTTATCAATCTTATTAATTCTTTCAAAGAACCAGCTCCTAGTTTCATTGATTTGTTCCACTGTTCTTTTGGTTTCTATTTCATTGATTTCTGCTCTGATCTTTATGATTTCTCTTCTCCTGCTGGGTGTAGCCTTTCTTTGCTGTTCTTTCTCTAGCTTTTGTAGGTGTAGAGTTAGGTTGTGTACTTGAGACCTTTCTTGTTTCTTGAGAAAGGCTTGTATTGCTATATACTTTCCTCTTAGGACTGCTTTTGCTGTGTCCCAAAGATTTTGAACAGTTGTGTTTTCATTTTCATTTGTTTCCATGAATTTTTTTAATTCTTCTTTAATTTCCTGGTTGACCCATTCATTCTTGAGTAGGGTGTTCTTCAGCCTCCATGTATTTGAGGTCTTTCCAACTTTCCTTTTGTGGTTGAGTTCTAGTTTCAGAGCATTGTGGTATGAAAATATACAGGGAATGATCCCAATCTTTTGGTACCTGTTGAGACCTGATTTGTGACCCAGAATATGGTCTATTCTGGAGAATGTTCCATGTGCACTGGAGAAGAATGTGTATTCTGTTGTTTTGGGATGGAATGTTCTGAATATATCTGTGATGTCCAACTGGTCCAGGGTGTCATTTAAAGCCTTTATTTCCTTGTTGATCTTTTGCTTTGATGATCTGTCCATTTCAGTAAGGGGGGTGTTCAAGTCCCCTACTAATATTGTATTCTTGTCAATGTGTTTCTTTGATTTTGTTATTAATTGGTTTATATAATTGGCTGCTCCCATGTTAGGGGCATAGATATTTATGATTGTTAGATCTTCTTGTTGGACAGATCCTTTTAGTATGATATAGTGTCCTTCTTCATCTCTTATGATATTCTTTGCCTTAAAGTCTAGTTTATCTGATATAAGGATTGCCACTCCAGCTTTCTTTTGCTGTCCATTGGCATGGTAAATTGTTTTCCATCCCCTCACTTTAAATCTGGAGGTGTCTTTGCGTGTAAGATGAGTTTCTTGTAGACAGCATATCGATGGGTCTTGTTTTTTTATCCATTCTGATACCCTGTGTCTTTTAGTTGGGGCATTTAGTCCATTTACATTCAGCGTAACTATTGAAAGATATGCATTTAGAGCCATTGTATTGCCTGTAAGGTGACTGTTACTGTATATTGTGTTTCTTCCTTTCTGGTCTATGTTTCTTTTAGGTTCTCTTTGCTTAGAGGACCCCTTTCAATATTTCCTGTAGGGCTGGCTTGGTGTTTGCAAATTCCTTGAGTTTTTGTTTGTCCTGGAAGATTTTTATCTCTCCTTCTATTTTCAGTGAGAGCCTAGCTGGATATAGTATTCTTGGCTGCAGATTTTTCTCATTTAGTGCTCTGAATACATCATGCCAGCTCTTTCTGGCCTGCCAGGTCTCTGTGGATAGGTCTGCTGACAATCTAATATTTCTACCATTGTATGTTATAGACCTCTTGTCCCGAGCTGCTTTCAGGATTTTCTCTTTGTCACTAAGACTTGTAAGTTTTACTATTAGATGACGGGGTGTGGACCTATTTTTATTAATTTTGGGGGGGCTTCTCTGTGCCTCCTGGATTTTGATGCTTGTTCCCTTTGCCAGATTAGGGAAATTCTGTATTAAGATCTGCTCCAATATACCTTCTGGCCCTCTCTCAATCTCGTCCTCTTCTGGGATCCCAATTATTCTAATATTGTTTCGTCTTATGGCATCACTTATCTCTCGAATTCTCTCCTCATGGTCCAGTAGTTGTTTGTCTCTCTTTTCATCCTCTTCTTTTTTCTCTGACATTTTGTCTTCTAAATCACTAATTCTATCTTCGGCTTCATTTATCCTAGCAGTAAGAGCCTCCATTTTCAATTGCACCTCATTAATAGCTTTTTTGATTTCAGCTTGGTTAGATTTTAGTTCTTTTATTTCTCCAGAAAGGTTTTTTATTTCTTTAGAGACAGCTTCTCTATTATCTTCCATGTTTTTTTTCGAGCCCAGCCAGCACCTTAAGAATCATCATTCTGAGCTCTAGTTTTGTCATATTACTAATGTTCGCATTGATTAGGTCCCTAGCCATCATTACTTGCTCTTGTTCTTTTTTTGTGTTGATTTTTTTCGCCTTGTCATTCTATGCAGATAAGAATAGATGGATGAGAGAACCAAATACTAAAGGGTAGCAATGACCCCAGAGAAATATACACTAACCTACTCAGAAGAGACCTGGAACTGGGGAGAAAAGAAAGAGGGAAAAAAACAAAAAAAAAAACCCAAAAAACCAAAATCGTACAAAAACAAAACAAAACAAAAATGAATAAAACAAAATCCTAT